>JAUJYZ010000157.1:0-100000 GCA_033675265.1 Actinostola sp. cb2023 | reverse complement strand
TTAGTTCACGAAGTTTAACAAATTATCCTTTGTGTAGTCCTTTGGTTAACAAGTCAGCTAGCATATCATTAGTAGAACAATAAACTATGTTTACAGCATTCTTATCTACTTGATCTCGTACAAAGTGATATTTAATGTCTATATGTTTGGCTCTTCCATGATAGTTTGGATTCTTTGACATACTGATAGCTGCTTGGTTGTCTTCATACATTGTCATCACTTACTACTGTCACCCACTCTCCCAATCGATCAGGTGGGCGTCTCTCACGTGAAGACTGACGTAAAACACTTGGACCTTCATCCACATCATCATTATTTGACAGTTCAACATCATCATTATTTGACAGTTCAATATCAACAAGCTTGATGACAGTTCCATCAGGTTTATCCTTCTGAAGGATTCCAAACGCACCCTCGTCAAACTTTACATCACGGCTATAGATGACACGTTGTCCACATCAAATAGACGATATGCCTTAGTGTCAGTTCCATATCCAAGGAATACACACTTCCTGGGGGTCTTGACCTTGGGGTCAAGTTTCTTTCTTTCATCCTTGGGAATATGTGCATACGCTGTGCACCCAAAGCATTTGAGATTGGATACATCAGGCTTTGAGCCAGTCCAGGCTTCATAGGGAGTTAGACCCTCAAGTGACCTTGTAGGACTTCGATTATGCAAGTAAACTGCAGTATTAAGTGCTTCAACCCAGAATTTCTGGGGCAACTTAGCCTGAACCAGCATGGACCTTACTGATTCGACTAATGTTCTATTCAGACGTTCCGCTACGCCATTCTGCTGTGGTGTTTTTGGGACAGTAGTTTGATGCACTACTCCTTCTGACTTCAGGAAGATATCAAAGTCTGTCGATACATATTCTCCTCCATTGTCTGACCTTAGAATCTTTAGTGTGTAGCCACTTGATTTCTCTACTAGGGCTTTCCAATCTTGAAACTTTTTGAAGGCTTCATCCTTCTTCTTCAATGCATAGACCCACACATAACGGGTTTTATCATCAGTCAGAGTCATGAAATATTCTGCACCACCTGCAGACTTTGGAGTGATCTTTCCACATAAGTCACTATGCGCTAGACCAAGGGGTTCGGTAGCCCTCTTTGCACCGGAAGTTGGAAAAGAACAGCGGTGTAACTTTCCTTGCACACAGGCTTCACAAAAATCTAGACCCTTCTTGGGATCAAAATCAAAGCCAGTCACCAGGGATTCGTTGGCTAGCTTTTTCAGATTTTGAGTACCCAAGTGTCCATATCTCTGGTGCCATAGCATTTCCTTTGACATGCTTAATTCAGCAGTTGCTGCATTTGATAGTTCCACCTCCCGTCGATACTTTGAATGGAACAAGGATCCCACTTTCTTTCCAACAGCAATAGTTGCACCATCAGCACGAACAATCTTACATTCACTCTTATCAAAACTGACTTTTAAGCCAGCTCCAGTAGCTTTCGGTACACTTAGTAAACTGTAGCTGAGTTTAGGAACAAAAAGCACATCTTTCAGATTGCACCGTTTTTCATTTCCACCACGCAGGACCGTATACAAAGTCACTGTGCCACGAGCAGTAGCATTTATCACTTTTCCGTCCCCAAGTTGAACATGTACAGGCTCAGTCAGTTCCAAAATGTCCCTCAGTGAGCTGCGATCATTTGTCATGTGACATGTGGCACCCGAATCAATAATCCACACATCATTTGCACAAACACTTGCTGCTAAGGCCTGTGTCACAAGTCCCAGGCTCTCAGAGTCAGAGTCAGCTGCAACAACATTGGCCTTGTGCTTTACAGGTTTAGATTCTGGCTTGTTTTGCTGCTCTTTCTCCTTCTCCTTCTTAAGACTCCAGCAATTACGCTTTAAATGACCAGGTTTCCCACAATGATGGCACTTTGGACGGTCTTTAGATTTCGTTCCCAACATCACTTTCTCATAAGGCTTTTCAACAGTTTCACGTTCCTTTAGCTTGTTCTCTTCATGGAACAAACGTTCAGGTACTTCACTATTCGCTTCTAAAGCAGTCACAAGCATATCAAACTTGTCAGGCAAACTTGCTAGTAATGTCACAACTTTATCTTCTTCCTCCATGGGAGCACCAATTACGGCCAGCTCGTTGAAGATTTCAGTTATTGACTTTATGTGACCTTTCACCGAGTCTCCTTCTTGAAGTCGTAATTTGTTCAGTCTCCGTCTCAACGACAACTTGTTAGCCCAGGTTTTCTTTTGGAATTGCTCCGAAAGCTTTTTCCACACGACCACGGGGTCCTCTGGGTCTCCTAACAAGTACAACAGCGAGGTATTCACGGAAAGCACGATTGTCGCCAGTGCTCTATTTCATCGCACTACAAACTTCGTAAATTTTTCGACTTCCGACTCAGCAGGGGCCACTTCAGTCCCACTGACAATACTCCACAGGTTTTCCTTTATGAGAGCCATCCTACATTGGATTTTCCATGTTCCATAGTTGGAACCATCCAAAGGAACAACCGTAACTGTATTCCTCACCGTATAGTCCGCCATCTTGTATTTCAGTCGCTCACAGTATCAACAACAAATCTCTCTTTCTCTTCAATCTTGCTTCGTGAGAATCTTCCACGAACTCAGACTTGCGCAGTGGAACCATGCTGGGTCCATAACCTGTTGAATTTTGTTGTTTTATTGTTGATACGACCGACCAACTAAAAGAATAACATGTCTTACACGACTGAACTGAACGACTAGCTAGCACGAGGTAGCTGAACACGAAAACGAGGCAGTTAACACGAAAGCGAGGCTTTCACATAACAAGGCATTTTTAAAATTACAATGTAAATTTCAACAAAAAGTTCAAAAGTGTATCGTTGTTTTAAAAAAATATTATGTATAGTTGTTGTATCGTTCGCCGCATGGTTATGAGTGTCACGTACTGATGCGCTTCGACTGACGTCACAATCCAACCAATTACTGTTGACATATCGTTTCCTGTAGCAAATTAGTCACGATTTTGGTTATCTTCATTTTCTCTGCTTGATTCGTTAAAATTTTAATATCTTTTAAAGAAAGTCATAGAAAAAGGAAAGCATATTCAAAATCTTTAAAAATCCGATTTGGGAAATATTTGCTAAAAAGACATATCCTGATACCTTAAGACATTTAAAAATTTCTGGCTTAGAGTCGTTTGGGTTGTCCCAATACACTCGCAATGAGTCGGATCGTCTAAACAGCTTGACGATCCGTCTTTCCAAATAGTCAGGTCGTGGCACAAAAAATCCACTAAGTTTTGATTTAGGACCCCTGTAAATCATGACGATCGGACTCCGATCGACTCGGATCGTCACGAGCTGAGTCGGTCCGTCTTTCCAAATAGTCAGGTCGTGGCACTTAGAAAAAAAAAAAAACGTTTTGGTGTAGGGCCCCTGTAAAACCATGACGATCGGACTCCGATCGACTCGGATCGTCACGAGCTGAGTCGGTCCGTCTTTCCAAATAGTCAGGTCGTGGCACTTAGAAAAAAAAAAAAAAACGTTTTGGTGTAGGGTCCCTGTAAAACCATGACGATCGGACTCCGATCGACTCGGATCGTCACGTGCTGAGTCGGTCCGTCTTTCCAAATAGTCAGGTCGTGGCACTTAGAAAAAAACACTAAGTTTTGGTGTAGGGCCCCTGTAAAACCATGACGATCGGACTCCGATCGACTCGGATCGTCACGAGCTGAGTCGGTCCGTCTTTTCAAATAGTCAGGTCGTGGCACTTAGAAAAAAAAACCACAACGTTTTGGTGTAGGGCCCCTGTAAAACCATGACGATCGGACTCCGATCGACTCGGATCGTCACGAGCTGAGTCGGTCCGTCTTTTCAAATAGTCAGGTCGTGGCACTTAGAAAAAAACACTACGTTTTGGTGTAGGGGCCCTGTAAAATCATGACGATCGGACTCCGATCGACTCGGATCGTCACGAGCTGAGTCGGTCCGTCTTTCCAAAAAGACAGGTCGTGGCACTTAGAGAAAAACACTACGTTTTGGTGTAGGGCCCCTGTAAATCATGACGATCGGACTCGAATGATTCGAAATGGAGTACAAAACTACGGCCCGGCCCGAAGGAATTAACGTATGTCGACAGTCACTCGCCGTTTTCGTAGCTGTATATTATGGCTATTCCTCGTTCTAAAATAATTCGAAATGGAGTACTTGAATCTTACTACGGCCCGGCACGAAGGAATTAACGTATGTCATTCGCCGTTTTCATAGCGCTGGCTGTTATTTGCTGTTCTCAAAGCGCTTGTGGTTTCAGTAATAATGATAATAATAATAATAATAATTTATGATGCAACGTATATATTATGAATGTTATTCCTCGTTCTAAAATGACCCGGCCGGAATTACTTCAATATATCTGAATCTTAGAATGTTACACATGTAATATTCCTCGTTCTAAAATGACTCGAAATGGACTAACTCGAAATGGACTACTTGCCTCATAGAATGTTTAGATAGATAGATAGATAGATAGATAGATAGATAGATAGATAGATAGATAGATAGATAGATAGATAGATAGATAGATAGATACATTTTATTTCTACGCGGTGGTTCTAATGGTGGTTCTAATGTTTACACATGTGATATTACTCGTTCTAAATTGACTCGAAATGGACTACTTGCCTCATAGAATGTTTACACATGTAATATTCCTCGTTCTAAAATGACTCGAATCTTAAAATGTTTACACACTGGACTACTTGAATCTTAGAATGTTACACATGTAATATTCCTCGTTCTAAAATGGCTCGACTCTAATACTGAAGTCGCTGGTTGTTATTTGCTGTTCTCAAAGCGCTTACAAGTACTGGTGGTTATGATCCATGTCATGTATTCCTCATTCTAAAATGACTCCAAATTGACTACTTGAGGACCTAACTGAGGCCAATCCACTTATAAATCGTTGGATTCGATAAATCAGCGCATGTCATGTACGGAGTTATTCCTCGTTCTGGTCATGGTCTGGTCAGATCGAGCTATTCCTCGTTCTAAAATGATTCGAAATGGAGTACTTGAAGTTATTACGGCCCGGCCAGAATGAATTAACGTATGCTTGTCATTCGCCGTTTTCATAGCGCTGGCTGTTATTTGCTGTTCTCAAAGCGCTTGTGGCTTCAGTAATAATGATGCAACGTATATATTATGTATGTTATTCCTCGTTCTAAAATGACCCGGCCGGAATTACTTCAATATATCTGATCACGGCCCGACGGAGTCCTTATAGCTAACGCATGTTTTTCGCCATTTTCAATGCACTGGGTCAGATGTTATTTCCTGATTTCAAACTCGCGGAATTACTTGAATCTGATCACGGCCCGTATCAGTGATATTTCCCCGTTTTCAAAGCGCGTTTGGAGTTCAGTAGATCAGTATGATTGATGGCACGATCGAAGCAATACTGTTACGTTTTCAAAGCGCTGGTTAAGAAATGTTAACGTACTTTAATGTTTAGGCTTTCGCGTGAATTAGACATAACGATAATAGTTTAAAATGTTAGCGTATTATTCACTTTTATCACTTAGTGCTATCCCTGGTGTTATCGATCACAGGGCCGCCTCTATTTCGTTTCATAAGGAAATAATAGGACCGTTTATGCGAACTAAAATAAGTCGTGTCTTATATCTAAGCCGAGAACTAATCGTATAAATGACACACATTCCTGTGTTTATGCAGAGTTTTCACCGTTAGTTTGCTCATCACACGCCGACACAGCCCTCATTATTATTCTAAAATGTAACGCTCATTGTTATCTGTACAAATACTAACATGACGAATTACAGCTTCCTGCTATCTTTTTCAAGCGATTATGCTTCAGTATTGGGTATCACGTGAAACTTCATACGTATGTCATGGTGATCATGCAATACACCACTTCACAGGCTGACGAACAATAGTTCCAAGTCGAGGTTGACTTGCACTTATTGCACATAATAAAAACTAGTTTTCTTATGCCAAGTACGGCCGACCTCGTCTTGGAACTATAGTTCTTGAGAACTGTGAAGTGGTGTATTACTCCACGTTCTAAAATGAATCACGGCCCTAAAATATATTAACGCATGTCATTATATAGCGCTGGACAAATCATTTGCTGTTTTCCAAAAGCGCTGGTTATTCCGAATATGGATATACGATAGTAGTTATCAATACGATATAATACGATAGTAGTTATCAATCAATCAATAATGCGAAGGATACGACATAATATCATTTTGAATAATTGGATAACCCCCTACCCCCATGCATTGCAGTGTTACTGGTTGGTTGGATGCAGCTTGTTGGATGGAGCAAAGTTCATTTTTGCCGGGATCCCGCATAGCGCTCATGACTCGGGTTCAGATCCTAGCAACCTGGGGGGATGGGGGCGCTCAGTTTCACACAAAAGTATGATTGCGCGTGCTGTCATTTATTCAATCGTGCAAACCATTTTGGCAGCCATTGTAGAGGTAATGATCGATAGACTTTGGAGAAGTATTAGACAATTGACGAAGTAATATCAACATAGCTAGAGGTAATCAAAAAAGGAAAAGACCGTCAAAACACCACAATCAATCCCATTGCTGTGCAGTATATTTGTTTGTAATATCAACCTTTAAAACTAAATTCAGTTTAGCTCAAACAAAATGATAATAATGACATCATGTCATATGGCTAAGCTTCAGAATATCCTGCCACTCAGACCATCGTACGCGTAGTTACTCCCAACTGAAGTTCCTCATTAGATTCTACGACCAAAGTCTTTGCATCATCTACCTAATCCTTAATTTGTTTTACGTAAATGGTGTCATTGTTACCAACCAAATGTTGGATACGTTGGAGATCCAATGAAGCTTATAATATGTCTCATTGGTACGCCCTCCGTATCAGAAAACTTGATTCTACGACCAAGGTCTTTGCATCATCTACCCAATCCTTAATTTGTTTTACGCAAATGGTGTCATTGTTACCAACCAAATGTTGGATACGTTTGAGATCCAATGAAGCTTATAATATGTCTCATTGGTACGCCCTCCATCAAGAGACCATAATACTATGGTCTCTTGCCCTCCATCCATATCAGAAAACTTGAAGATCCACATTTCTTATAGTACATAACTAAATATGTTATCGTAGTGCTTTTAAAAACCTGGTTGCCCACTGGTTACCAGATCCAAATTGTTGTAGCTTTTCCAAAAACAGAGAGAAACATTCAAAAGCTAAATCATTTTCTGGAGGCATTTCGATTTTAATATAATAATCTCTTATGAAATTAAACTATTATATAGCAACGAAAATGATTTGTTTATATGGTGTAAACTGGATAAAACATGATTTATTTTAATGAACGTAGACTTATTTGTATGTTGTATACATATACATACAAATCCTAGTTCATCAAAAGTTATTTCACGAGATGACAACCTTTTGATATCAGTTACAAAGTCAACTACTCAATGTTAGCATAAACCACCCAGTGGTCTTTCGCTAATCCTGCTATCCTCCTAATCCTCCTATCAGAGCCGATAGAAGGCGAGAGTGAGGCTTCTATCTGTTTTAGAATACCACAACTGACTATCTATAAAACATATTTTCATTTGTGTTTTCATTTTTTATTGATCATGAATATTCAAATTTTAAACAACGCGTGCGCGCTGCCGTCTATCGGCTGATAGTAGGTTAGTTTTGAACCAATTAGATTGCGAGTTTCGCTATAGTAGGCAGTTGTGGTATTCTAACAGCTCATACACCCCGAGTAGAGGTAAACAAACAAAATGGCGGCTTCGTCGTCGCGTTTTGCTAATGTTTTGGAGGAGTTTCTCGACGAGTTATTTTCTGTTGCTTGTTTCTGTCATTTTCTACTGACCTATTGGATGGTTTATGCTAAAACGATTAGACTACTCGTTCTCGTTGAGGATAGTCATCTCGGCGCTACGCGCTTCATTAACTATTGCCTCATAGAAACCTCGAACTCGTAGTCTATTTGTTAATTAGTAAACTAGGCGACATTCAGTATTCTCTGTGGGGACTTTAATTCTAGAACTGGGTTTCTAAAGGATATAACCTCAAGTCGACACGTTTACACGTTGACTATAGCCAACAATTGACACTAAATAGAAACAACCGTGATGACATGTACAAGATTTCCCAATTTGGGAGATTACTAATTGAAACATGTATTGCTTTCGATTTACAAATATTGAATGGCAGAACAAAAGGTCATTTATTCGGACAGTTTACTTGTTTCAAATACAAATTATATGCTATATTCAGTGAAAATATTTTCTCACAAATTGCATTCTTTACGGTTACGTTAACCCACCCAGTTTCAATTCATGTCATTCGCCAATTGACAAGTTTTGCTTGACAAGGAAGAATTGCTCGTGTAGACGACAAAAACATCGCCAATTTTTCCTTGTCAAGGAAAACTTGTTCGTGTAGATGCGGCTTTACTGCTGATGAACTGATTAAAATAAGTAAAAAATTAAAAAACAACAAAGCTTCAGGAATTGACATAATGAAA
Organism: Actinostola sp. cb2023; assembly: GCA_033675265.1. NCBI lineage: Eukaryota > Metazoa > Cnidaria > Anthozoa > Actiniaria > Actinostolidae > Actinostola > Actinostola sp. cb2023. The sequence goes on along the minus strand of JAUJYZ010000157.1, from coordinate 91,482 downwards.
AATGAAATGATTAAATGCTGTATTTTAAAATTCTCACAGCAATCACTTTGTAAAAGTTTTTAACACAATTCTTCATATGGGAACCCCAGTGTTGGAATGATGGCTTTATTCTTCACCGATCATAAATCTGGTGCAACTGATAATACTCCAGTTTCGAGTTGTTAAAGGTGGAGGTGCAGTAATACGAGCAACAAAATCGTGCAACTTATCGCGCAACATTGTTGCGTTGCAAGTTGCAGAGCAATGTTTCTCGTATTGCCATCGTTCGCGCAACTTGTCGCGCAACACATTTTCGTGTTGCAAACTTTGTTGCTCAAAGTAGAAGCTCTTTCTACTTCATGCAACAAAGTTTTGCAACTTGCAACAAATGACCGATAATTTAATTTGTTGCGCGAACGATGGTAATATGAGAAACATTGCTTGGAAATCGCTAATATCAGAAGTGCATACGCTGGCTGTTATGCTAAGCGGATATTTTAGTCAAAATATAAAAAAGTGTACCCAAATTAAAGATCGAATATTTTATTTTATGGTGAAAAAGCAAAATATGGTGCCCAATTTATGCGGGATCTGGAGTTTCAAAAACCATACCCTATTCGGGGACACATACCTATATAGCATATAATTATATATCCCCGGGTATGTGCTCTAGTCTGTCATGTCAAATTCGTCAGTGGACAGTCGACCAAATATTAACCGAAGGAGACAGAATGTACCCTAATGCTCTTCGTGAAAACCAACTTATACTAGATACAGAGACTTTGTCGCTGAACTGTCTACCCAATCGAGCTCGTTGGCTGTGGAATTGCCCACTACTGAGACACGACGTACGAGGCTCCATACGTTCACTTTAATTTCAGCCTTGATTCATGAATGTTTTCATGAACGATAATTATGCATTTATATCATATTGGATGGCTCAGTTATCAGTCCAGATTAGTATCAAATTTGATAACGCTCTTTTGTTTTGATATTTGAGAAATCAAAACATTCATTAGCCAATCAGAAGTCAGTATCAGGCATCAGTGATGACGGATGAAGACGGCCAACAAATGTTTCAGTTGAATTGGGGAGAATTCCGATATCAGACCGGCCAAGTTTATAGTTTGGTTTACTATGATGTTATTATAAAACATGGAACTGTATTTAAAAATGAAAGATATATTGTACACTTGATTGATAAATATTATCCTTATTATCCTTAGTCAAATCCAAGAGCGCTCATCCTCATTTGACCTCTGACTGCACAATATAATAGCATTTATTAAATTATTTTAGGAAAGCATTTGGGGAGAAGATGAATTTAAATTACATACTGAGGCAACGATAAGACTCAAGATACCCGGGAAGATATCTGGATGTTTACACTACACGTGGCAAAGTCCATGCCGCGTACTGTTCTACTTCTACTTTAAACAAATAATAAAGCGGTATAAACCTCGCATAATCAATAATTCTGATAGGAAATATCGCCAATAGAATGTAATCGAGAACAGCAGTATGGAACAGCTACTGAATCAAACCCCAGTCAATACGCTAGTTGCTAGTCAAGTATATAAACAGCGGGCGGAGCGCGATTAAATAAGCAATGTAAGTACACACATAACCTCCGCGGCCCACTCGTACGGTCCGCGGCCCGGGTTGGCACTTAGTACAAATGAAAGAAGAATATCTCCTGAATCTTCCTGGCTAAAAATCTAAGCCCAAATAAATTTGTATAGGCAGAAAGATAAGCATTTATCTGAGGAATTGGGCTGAACGAATTGGCTTCAAATTAGCGCTTTGAAGCGCCAGCTCGGCACAGAACATAATTCACCGTTTGCCATGATTTCGCTCCATTGCTCCAGTAACCAGCCCAAGTGAAGCTTTGAATAATTCTCTTTCACGACATAGCTTTGAATTTCGCAAAGACTTTCGGGAATATTAATAATCTAGAAAATGAAACCTTTACTGCGAGAGAAACGGAGAGACCCGAATTATGACGTCATAATCCTTTTAGCCGAAAATATTAGCGTTATCAAATTTGATACTAATCTGGACTGGTTATAGCTTTAGTGAAGGATATAGATTGTATTTATGCATTTCATTCTCATGCACGTAACTGTTTTGGTCATATGCCTGATTCAAATGGTACTGCTGTTGTTATGAAATGTCCTGATGTCAGTAAATTAGAAGAGTATTTACGCTCTCTCTCAATTGAGTTGAATAGTTCTTTTTTTTCCATTTTCCAGGTTTCATTTGATCCTGATTTATGCAAAAAGCTGTTTAATACTGAATTAAGCTAGAAATACAGTATGTTCATGACTACACGCTCTACTAGTGTGAAGTCGGGATTCTATTTGAACTAAATAAATATCGATATCTGAGTGCGATTAATACGGTTTGGTCGCTCGTTGCGTGACTCGGTAGAACATGCTTTCCTTGCAATTTCAGTACTGCGATTTCACAAACTCAGCGATTAAATCATGAATGACAATGACATAGTTTATTTGGTACCATAAATATATCAATACAAATACCGTATACATAAACTAGACATCGCAGAGTGATTAAACAATGTTTGGATAAAGTGTTTAGGTACCTCGGCTCGGTGTCTGACAACCTCAAAACTGTTCTCTTCACTGCGTGTATCAAACTCACTTCATTCTAAGTTCTAAAGATCTCTAACCCCTTTGCAGTACTATACTCGATAGATAAATCCATATCTCTACGAATTATTGTGGTTATTTTGAAAACAAGACGATACAGCCTTCCTCCAACTAGGTTTGTGAATTCAGAAGCGATGTCTCGTATTGATAAATCATGTTGTTTGAGCCTTCGGTGATTATCTTAGCGGCCGGCACAGGGCGCATGCGCTGTAGAACCCAGTTGGCGATTTAAGGTCAAAGAACGGAGTGCATTTTTAGAGTCAGAGCTTCCACTAGTCTCCTTCGCAGCCGTTTTTAGTTCCGTCACGTAACGCTCTCGGCCCACAAACGGCTGCTAACATTCGAACCACATTCCTTTCCCTTTGTTCCATAAAACCCCAATTAAAATGAGCTATCCACCAATCAGCATGAGAGTAGGATTTAAAATGTGATGACATCTTTGCTGACCTCTGTGATATAATAAACAAACTGGGCGGTTAAATGGTCTCGTGATTTATCAAATTACTTTTTGAAGCCTATGCAATGCTCACTTTCACGAAAATAGCTCTCTTCTATACAATAATATGTATCTTTCTCCCTCGTAGTGGAATTAGAGGATAAATCTTTACTCTTTTAATAGTCAACAACAAACACTCAGCTAGCCTTGCGTCTGTGACCAATCTTTCAACTAGCGACGCTGAAGTTGAAACGTCAGAGTCTTGAATTTCTAACACGGACTCTAATTGGCTAGAAAATTTGGCGCGAACGGTTCCAGGAATATGAGAGCCAAATTCTGATTGGCCGAAAGCTGGGAAAGGAATGTTGTTCGAATTTTAGCAGCCGTTTGTGGACCGAGAGCGTTACGTGACGGAACTAAAAACGGATGCGAAGGAGACTAAGCTTCCACAGGAAGCCCGACTAATAATAATAATTTTATTATTATATTACTCGGGCACTTCCGGAGGAAGCCCGCGTTAGAAAATGCACTTTCTTTTTACTCGGACACTTCCGGAGGAAGTCCGAGTTATAAAATGGGCCTTCTTTTTATTCTTCGTAGTACAAAGAATGCGAAGTATGTGATCGTATCGGTCAGGAATGTCTGTTTCTATGCTCAAACGGGTCAAATAGTTCGCTCTTGGGTCATCGTTAAAACTCATCGCGTTCCATGCACGACTACCGATCGACTATAGAAGTGCTGTGTCGAAAAAGAAGCAGTTGAGATCTCGAGTGTTTTTGAAAGGGTCGGTCCACGAACTCATCAATCTTGAATATAATTGTTTTAAGTGCTGCTAAACTGAATAGTGTTGTATTTCAAAGAGATAGTCTGGGTTTCATGTTTCATAATGGAGTGCATCATGTACCGCAACAACGTCAACAAGCTTCATTAAAATATATCTGAAGCCGGCGGCTCGGATCTTTATGGCCGATAAAACACGGGCTTTAAACACGCTCATTTCACATACAAAAGCATACGCCGATTCTGAAAGATGTCGTTTCATTTATAACAAAAACAAACCCGCCTTCATTACAACAAACGAAAAACTTTATCAGAACCATCTGACCATATGCATGAATATGCAACCTCAACTGGACGTTCGAAGTATACGTACTGAAGACGGACGATTCGGATATCTTTATCTATCCTCACCGACACATAGTCTCCCTAGTCACGCAACTGTCTTTGTCCTTGTCATAATGCCCGAGTGTACGCTCATTGAGCGTCTTGTTATTATTAAATCATCTGATATTGTCCTTCATTGAAGTGTTTTCATTTTAGACCAGTCAGATGACTTTACTGACTGGCAGTGTCGATCGTGTCAGGTATAAAGTTCTACAGTATATGTGGATAAGATATTACCCTTGTTATCTTTAAAAAAATAAAATATAAAAACGTACGGACTTCGCGTTCGGTTAATACGAGGTATGTACTTCATGACATACCCAGTATTGACAATGTATTGAATCAACAATTGGTTTTAAAATGTGGGTTTGGGATATAACCTTGAGTGCTGTTAGCAAAGTACCTATAGCAGGAAGCTGTAATTCGTCATGTTAGTATTTGTACAGATAACAATGAGCGTTACATTTTAGAATAATAATGAGGGCTGTGTCGGCGTGTGATGAGCAAACTAACGGTGAAAACTCTGCATAAACACAGGAATGTGTGTCATTTATACGATTAGTTCTCGGCTTAGATATAAGACACGACTTATTTTAGTTCGCATAAACGGTCCTATTATTTCCTTATGAAACGAAATAGAGGCGGCCCTGTGATCGATAACACCAGGGATAGCACTAAGTGATAAAAGTGAATAATACGCTAACATTTTAAACTATTATCGTTATTTCTAATTCACGCGAAAGCCTAAACATTAAAGTACGTTAACATTTCTTAACCAGCGCTTTGAAAACGTAACAGCATTGCTTCGATCGTGCCGTCAATCATACTGATCTACTGAACTCCAAACGCGCTTTGAAAACGGGGAAATATCACTGATACGGGCCGTGATCAGATTCAAGTACTAATTCCGCGAGTTTGAAATCAGGAAATAACATCTGACCCAGTGCATTGAAAATGGCGAAAAACATGCGTTAGCTATAAGGACTCCGTCGGGCCGTGATCAGATATATTGAAGTAATTCCGGCCGGGTCATTTTAGAACGAGGAATAACATACATAATATATACGTTGCATCATTAAGCGCTTTGAGAACAGCAAATAACAGCCAGCGCTATGAAAACGGCGAATGACAATAATAATAATAATAATAAAACTTTATTTCAACACGGTGTCACATCATTAAAATAAATGCTCTTCCTGAGAGCCGTGTTACATTGTAATACTAAATATATATAATGAATACTATCTACAAACAACTTTTAAAACTAGCAAGGCTAGGGGATTCTCGCTTATTTAGCGGCAGAGAATTCCAGGCAACTGCTCCACTGTAACAGAAACTTTGTTTAAAAAAAATTGTTTTCGGTTGGGGGAGTATCAGACAAGCATACGTTAATTCATTCTGGCCGGGCCGTAGTAAGATTCAAGTACTCCATTTCGAATCATTTTAGAACGAGGACTGAGCTCGATCTATACATGACCATGCAGAACGAGGAATAACTCCGTACATGACATGCGCTGACTTATCGAATCCAATGATGTATAAGTGGATTGACCTCAGTTAGGTCCTCAAGTAGTCAATTTGGAGTCATTTTAGAATGAGGAATACATGACATGGATCAAAACCACCACTAGTACTTGTAAGCGCTTTGAGAACAGCAAATAACAGCCAGCGACTTTAGTATTAGAGTCGAGCCATTTTAGAACGAGGAATATTACATGTGTAACATTCTAAGATTCAAGTAGTCCAGTGTGTAAACATTCTAAGATTCGAGTCATTTTAGAACGAGGAATATTACATGTGTAAACATTCTATGAGGCAAGTAGTCCATTTCGAGTCAATTTAGAACGAGTAATATCACATGTGTAAACAGTAGAACCACCATTAGAACCACCGTGTAGAAATAAAATGTATCTATCTTATCTATCTATCTATCTAAACATTCTATGAGGCAAGTAGTCCATTTCGAGTTAGTCCATTTCGAGTCATTTTAGAACGAGGAATATTACATGTGTAACATTCTAAGATTCAAGTAGTCCAGTGTGTAAACATTCTAAGATTCGAGTCATTTTAGAACGAGGAATATTACATGTGTAACATTCTAAGATTCAAGTAGTCCAGTGTGTAAACATTCTAAGATTCGAGTCATTTTAGAACGAGGAATATTACATGTGTAACATTCTAAGATTCAAGTAGTCCAGTGTGTAAACATTCTAAGATTCGAGTCATTTTGGAATATTACATGTGTAAACATTCTAAGATTCAAGTAGTCCAGTGTGTAAACATTCTAAGATTCGAGTCATTTTAGAACGAGGAATATTACATGTGTAAACATTCTATGAGGCAAGTAGTCCATTTCGAGTCAATTTAGAACGAGTTTCACGACCTGACTTTTTGAAAAGACGGATCGACTCAGGTCGTGACCATAACAGTCGATCGGAGTCCGATCGTCACGGATCGTCACGATTTTGACCACCCTTGCGCCGCGGGTCTTCCAGAAATGAATATGCATGTTTACGACTAGATTCCGGAAACATAACAATTTCCGTTAATGCTTCGTAAAGCTGTGGAGAATAAATTAAACTTCGGTAAAGTAAACGACACATTTCATGAATATATCACTCTTTCACGACCTGACTTTTTGGAAAGACGGATCGTCAAGCTGTTTGACGATCCGACTCACGGCGTGTGTATTGGACATGCCTGTCGTTTTCGTATGAGTGGGAAACCTACGGTACGGAGTTACGGTCACGGTACGGAATCGAAGACATTGTATTCAACCAATCACAGCGCGCGAAATCATTGCTCAACCAATCAGAATGCTTGGATACCGCACGATGATGGCGCGATACGGTCACTGCACGGCACGAACCGTACCGTAACTACTTCCCACTCATACGAAAACGACTCTATTAATCACGCTCAAAACCGTTGATCCTCATTGACTGACCATTGGACGGGATACTACGGAAAGCGATGTCATGAAAGTAAGAAAGTAATAGTTAACAATTATTCCTCGAAGTGGAGGCGAGTAGAGGTTGATATTTGCCGAGCCGCGAGGTAAATATCTACCACTACTCACCGACACTGAGGGGAATAATTGTTTTAGTATATACCACACGAGTGAATAGCTAGCCAAATATATAAAATTTATTTTCAAGAAGAAAAAGACACACTCGCGAAACGAGGCGCCATCTTGTTTTAACCAAGGATATCCTTATTTCAGTTTGATTAACCAATCACAGCGCACGAAAAGTACTATTCACTTGTGTGGTACATATTTTAATGTACATTATTACAAATCACGACCCATTCACACCAAGGCTTAAAACATGTTTGAAACTGGTTTAGAAGATTTATAAACAGGTTTAGAAAATTTCTCCAAACGCTGTATAACCTTTGGTGCAAAACTGGATGTAAACTGTTCTTTATCTTACAGTTTGACTCTTTAAAGTCAAGAAAAACTCAGTTTACATATAAACATGTTTTGGTGTGAATGGAGCACAATTACGTACCACATTGTAATAGGGAATCAAAGTATCGCAAAAAAGTACTAAAAATATCTCAAACAAGCGCAATGCTGGTAATAAAACATTTGCAGCACATCCAACACATCCCAGCTCCTTTGACGTCTCTGCGTCCCTGAACTGATTAGCAATGCCAACTGTCTTGTTGATGCCGGTATTTGTTTTGTTTTTAGAATGTAACTGGAAGCAAAAAGACTTGTTCAAAACGCTTTGGAAAGAGAAGAATTTCAAGAAAATGCGTTTAATGTTTGCATGCCTTACATTTTAAATCCTAAATATATAAACTCAAATAAATGGTGTCCAGTAATCCAAAGTCAAACTCGGTTGAAACCGACCGTGTTTCTACGTTGGAGTCGCAGTGGGGCTGGAGACGTAGAGATCAACTGTGGATTAAATGAGGACTATAATATATATATATATCATATCTTTGATCAAGTCATGGTGTAACAACATTCTGTAATATACACCTATTTCAAATATCGTTGTCGCGTTCAAAGCAACAAGCGTCAAGCCAAGACTGAAGTGAATGCTGGTTTTGTGTTGGCAATTATTTAAATCACAATTGTTTCTATAAGGACTAATTACAAAATGTGCACACTTCCACGTGCTTGTTTGCATATCACATTTCGTTCCATAGAAAATAGGTCTGATTTAAATAATTTGCCAACACAAGACCAGCATGCACTTCGGTCTTGGCTTGACGCTTGTTGCTTTGAACGCGACAACGTTATTTGAAATAGGTGTATATAAGAAAGAGTGTGAGCAGGTGTATTTGACATGCTTAATGTATCCTACAACTTGTTTGTGAATATCCATCGCAGTTTCATGAAGAATATGTGTATTTGTACTGTATTTAATTTCATTATGAGAATCTATTGAAGTATACGTGCTATAATATAACAATAGAGTTGATGTCGCGGGCGTAAATATGTTTTTGGCCCGAGTCAGGCTCATTTTGGCCCGAGCCTCCGGGCGATACTATTATAATCATTTCATCGGGCATTTAGAAAAGGAATCAAAGACAGTAAGCGACATTTTGAACACTACCGGCATCGTGTCGACATTTATTTCAGTTGAAAATGTTTACATAAAACTTTGGAGAAAACTGCAAAATTTGTCAAAACAATCTTTGCACCAAATTTCTCTTGAAAAGAAAACTAACAGAATTCCATCAACAGCAAATAAATAATAAAAATTAATAAAATTAATTATGCAATTACTGAACTGGAAATTTGGCATAATTAAATTGCCTGAAGTGAGCGGGTTTCGCTCGACGAAGACAAACTTACATTCACTTCGCCGCCGGGAATGGAACTACTACGGACTGTTACACCTCTGATACTGGTCAAGGCACTTGCTGTGAGATCCTTCTTCTGGTTTGTTTTAAACTCTGCATAAAATCTGCGAAGAATGCTGATCAATTCTGTCACATTTTGACCATTTTGAATTCGTCTCGGCGCATCAGTCCGGCACTGAACTTTTTCATTCCCCACAAAGTTTGTTTCCTCGTGTTTTGGGGCATGAATTCTTCTTCGAGTTTCTGTAAGTCCTCTTCATCTAGCTGAGAAGACTGTGAATGTGCTTCTTCGTTAGGTTTTTCAGTCATTTTGTCGTAATAAAGCACAAAAACAATAGCTGACTCTCGAGTCAAAGTGCTGCCAGTCAAGAAATAACGGCGCGAACAGTTGAATGGTTTGCCGTTCTGATTGGCTGGTTGGGTTATTTTCTTATTTTTGATTGGCTTAGAGCAGCGGTCTAAAATACATTTTAGCCCGCTGATTTCACCATTTTAGACCGCAAAATACGCCACAATGCCCGATGAAATGATTATAATAATAGGTATAAACTACGAGCTTTTGAAAGTCAAATCGTTTTATTAAAGCAATAAAGCATGCATATAAGGCATCATTTTGGAAAGCTTTTTTTGTCTGATAATTATTGGTGCTTGACTGTGCCATGTTCGAAAAACCAGACAGTGAGACTCTACTGTGTCTGATCCATATATACGCAGCACTAGCTGAATAGCGAAGCACTCAAATCGAAAGGCGTTGTGATCTATATATAGTAAAAGAGCCAAATATAGTACATGTGTGGCGAGGTAGACTGACTGTAGTCTAGTTTTACGTTAAAGTGCCTATAACCCCTGTGAGATTCTTTCAAAAATCTATTCAATATAAGCTGAATAGTTGGTGGGTTCAGTATTTTGTGATTTGAACCTTGCGTTTATGAGTTATAGAGGTTTGAAATGTCAATATGCAAATTTGATGACGTCAACCCAGGAATTTGCCATAACTTATGTAGACTTTTTCAAGAAGAGCTTATATTTTGAAATGGGGAAAAAGTTATAAAATCATTTATAAAGACTGAAAATATTCTGTAAGTTTTCAAATGTCAATAATCAGCACAAGGGCGTTTTTGTATAATAAATGAAGTCTTAGTAGACGTCATCAAATTTGCATATTGAGATTTCAAACCTCTATAACTCATAAACGCAAGGTTCAAATCACAAAATACTGAACCCACCAACTATTCAGCTTATATTGAATAGAATTTTAAAACAATCTCACAGGGGTTATAGGCACTTTAAATAGAGCTCGCGCACTCTGATCACGTTTCTGAAATTCAATTGTTGAGTTCGTCGTCAAGTTTGGTCGTTGTTTGTTTTCCCTCTTCAAAGTTTTCAGTTCATTTATCAAGGATTCTTAAGAAGCGAAATTGGTATGTAAACGTGTAATATACAATACGAAAATATATTGAATATGCTTGTTCGCAAAATACATGTAAGTCGAAACAAACGTAACTGATTTGTACTGGTTTGTTTTATGCAACCGGTGTTGTTGTTTACAAGTGATATGCTTCAATAGTTATCAGGTTCAGAACATTGTATGAAACATTATGTTAGATTCTTGACAACAAGTTGTTATTGTTTAGCGTGTTCATGAAACGCTAAGTAGTTGAACTGAACTGTGTTTTCAGCGTAATGCTAGTTACTTATAGGTTGATCACTATCGATCTAAAGTTCTGCTAGTTTTGTTGTCAGAAGTACTTATAAGTTCTAACCTTTTGTAAATCAACGTAAGATCAATAACTAATTAATGTTTTTACTTATTGGTCGTAGTTCTCGTCGTTTTTGTGGAGATAAAATCATATCAAGTCTCACTGTCTTTGTTGTCATTATGGTCCCGGGTATGGTTCACTTGGTTACACATGGAAATCTTCCTTTTACATTCCAAATGAAATCATCGAGTTTAAATTTTGGGGTGAATGGTAAACAACGACCTTGGACCACTGTGGACTACGGTATACCCTGGTCAGTGGTTAATATTCCTTTTCTGAACTCAAAAGAACCTTGGTGAACATTTAGAACCCAAGGTTGTAAACCACAGTTATCTAATGTTTGTAAATGTTATCAGCTTAACGGAATTACAATTCTGGAGTCATATGTTGATTACCAGTCTTCCCATCATGCTTAGCTGCTGTTTTTGGCGCGACATGGCGGACATGCGGAAAGGCTGAAATGGCGATGCTCTAAAACACTGGATTAAACGAACTTCAAGAAGTCATGGTGAGTTGAAAGTCCGCATAGTAATTATTCTATTATTCTTCTCTTTGTCTAACGATTAAAATTGTCTCTATATATGATTAACATGACAAAAAACCGTCATGGTTGAACACAATCGTTACGGTGTGTTATTCTTGATTCACTCGCTATATGAGACACGTGAAGGTTAAGTAGCTAAAACTATTTTCTACTGTGGAGTACTTTTAGAAATTTTATAGAATTTAGTAAGTTTAATAAATGATTTCTCTAAAAAGTAGAAATGTACCCTAATGTACCCACATTTAGTTTGATTTTTTTAGTGTTGAACTTAGCGTTTTTAACGTTCACATTTTATGTGATTTGAGCCCGAACGTATAGTTGTTTGGTTATACATTCGCACAAAAAAAATCATAATTTAATGCTTTTAGTCTATCTCACAAAGTGAAGAACTACTTTAAAAGCTTGCATTACATTACATAATATTTGTACAAGGCTTAAAATAAACAAAAATGTGATAAAAGTGCAAAATATTCAGGTTTTGTATTGGTGATATGGGAGTAATATAACCCCTGGGATGTCAGTCTGAGTTGAAAACATACAAAATGAATGATAAATATCACATTTTTAACACATATGTTTTTTTTCATTTATCAATGAAACTTTTTGGGGGTTTGTTTGTTGCTTTAGTTTAAATTTGACACGGTTTTCTTTGTTATTCATAGGGCTTTATCTCCGGTATTGACCGGTTGAACAATAGAATTGAATTGAATTGCTCATTATGAATTCACCGGGATGTATCCATATACAGCCCTGGGTTGTATATGGATACATCCCGGTGAATTCATAATGAGCACTGAAATGCTATTCTTTCATGCTATTCATAGTATTCATGCTAAATAACACTCCAAAAAATACCAGAAAATGCCTCAGATATTGCTTCGTGCGAAAACCTTGTCAAATTTAAACTAAGTCAGATAAATACCTCGAACGTCGGCAATAAGCCTATAAATCCCTCGGGCCTACGGCCCTCGGGATTTATATGGCTAATTGCCTCCGTTCTCGGTATTTATCTCTCACTTAACTTTCATTGCATCACCCACCTATTTTAAAAAACCCTCTGCAACTTATACAAATCAAAAACATTAACCATCCGAGCAAACAACACTTGGAAAACAAGTAATAAAATAAACAAAACATGTAACTTCAAGCAATTAAGCTGTCAAGTTATATAATAATAATTATATTTATAATTATGTGATGTGATGTTATTTATTGTTTATTTTTAGCAAGTACCACCCAACAGTGAGTAGTTGTATTAAAGGAAAGTTCAAGTCTGTAGAGGACGCTGAGGATGCCTATGGACATCAAAACAACAACTGGTCAATTAATTTATTAACATTAAACATGCATATATACTGTGTATTAGCCATTTCCAATGCTCCCGACAATGTCCCGAGTACAGCAAGATTTTTTAAATGTTATTTTTATATATAGACACAAGTGTTTATGTCATCAATATCCTCACTAGTGAGAATACGGAAAATATACAACTTGATATTTTTCAGTAACAGCTGGTTTATATTAGACCTTTCAGGGTCAGTAGTTCACTAATTAAAACAACTCGTAATAAGGAAATACAGCATATCAAATACAATATTATTGTTTTTGTCCTACAAATAAGAACCTATTTACCAGTATGGGTTTACTTTTTGTACTAACTATTATATTGGAAGTAAAGACGCTCTCTGGTTGCTAATCAGGATTTATTTGAGCTTTCGACTACTTAGCCTCCCTCGCATCCGTTTTTAGTTCCGTCACTAAAAACGGATGCGAGGGAGGCTATCGACTACTAGGCGGTAGTCTTTATCGAATGACAGTAAAGCAAGAAATTTGAATATAATATATAAACCAAGGACAATAGATTAATAAGACAATGTCAGTGGAGAAGAATAGCGTATTGTCCTAGTAGTGGCTTTGCATTAGCACAATTTTAGTACAACTATATTGTACTAAAAATTATATTTGTATTTTGTAATTGCCTGGTACTGTCATTATCCAAGCAACAAAGGATATCAATCCTATGAATTTCTTTTGACAGTGTTTTTGATTCAATTTAATCATTTTGTAGAACAGCTGTGATTTTCTTGCTTTTCACATAATAATAATAACTAATAATAATAATGTTTAATATTTGTTATGCACAAATTAGCATTTGAATATGATCAAATGCACATTATATATACTAAATACAATAATAATAATAATATAGACAATAGTATATCCTAATAATATAGACAATAATATATCCTAATAATAATAACTAAAAATCACATATGCTTCATGAAATAAATATGTCTTAAGAAGTGTTTTGAACCGTTCAAAATCGATCCTTTTCTGCTCTAATATAACTTGGCAACTTACTTGTTCCAGAGTGTTGGTGCTGCAATAGTAAGTGATCTATCCCAACAGGTTTATATGTTACATAGGGCATTTTCATCTTCAACATTCACAGGTTGCTCAAATATTTTTACATAAAGTTCCTCTCAGTTGCTGCAATGTTCCCTTTTACATTGGAGGATGATAACTACATCCCTTTAGCTTGAATACCTCACTCTAAGGGAATCATTGCATTGTTTACCCTGGTCCCAAGAGGCACTGGCCTACACTCTCCCTAACTGTACTTTTGAACCACAAAGCGGCGAGCAAGCTGTGAAGCTGACAAGCTTCTCACTGCTCAAAAGTACAGTAAGGGAGAGTGTAGGTCAGTGCCTCTAGGACCAGGGTATGCATTGTTCTGTTTCAACACTTATTTTCAACAACTGGATCTGGTGCTACAAACAATAATTATTGTGAGGTCTTCGGTTGTCAAAATCAAGCCAGGTTTTGGCCACCTTGACTGAGCAGTTACAATAAACACTCTCCAATTCTAGGTACTGTAAGACATTTGTGGTTTGCTATTTGTTTCAGTGTAATTAGCTTTAGCACACAAAGTTTAAAACTGACATGCCAAACACAACATCAAACTTGCAGATCACTTGGACAGGGTGTTCAAGCTATAGGTTGTAAACAAATGTTTGATAAGCTTACATGTACAAACACTGGGAATTTAAAAAGACTTCTTAGACAATACAATATTTTATTTTGATTTATTAGGCCCCTAGCGTTAATTACAGCTAATGCAGCTAATGAGTAATGTAAGAAATGAATCTATTGCATAGATTTTATCAGACTGCTAGAGAAATTTACGATTCAAAAATACGAGGTATTTTAAATAAGCATACATATATTATTTAGCTTTGTATTAAATAAGAACGCGTACCTGCAGATCAAAACTATGAGAAACGTCTACCTATTGACACTTTATTCATTCATAAAGCTTATATTTTCGTGTATTCGGAAATAAAACTAATCACCGTTAGTTCAATGAAGCTGACATGGCCAATGTGTACAGTCCAAGGGAAGGGTGACTTCTGTATCCGATGCAGTGAAGAAATAAGAGACTGCTTGATTTCAGATCACTAGACTAAAGTTGATTCACTGTTGTTGTTTACTTCTCGTTGGAAGTCGATACTATCGAACGAAAACACATATATTAAGCGAAAATATAGCCGGGTTACTGTATCGGGAACACAGTTATAAACACAGTATAATCGCGCGATCGGGTACCCTGTGGTACGTATACAATGACCGAGAGTCTTTGCGCGGAAAAAGAAGATGGCGGCGTCGCGACCAACGTTTATATACGTAATCTGTTCGATTTCAGTCAAAGACTAAGGGAATATGATGTAGGTATACAACATTTTATCTAACGAAATGTACAAAATTAGTAATTGTCACTCAATTGTTATAGGTTTTACCGTCATTAACGTCATTATCGTCATTATCATCGTCGTTCGAACCGTGGTGACCACGAATAAACCTGACGAGTTGAAACACGTAGTCCATTAATACTCATCGTCCGAGTACAGTAAAACATCAATAGTAAACAGAGCAGGACGCCGATCGTCGAATCTTGTGAACACTCAGCTGGGAAAGAAAGTGACTACTGAGTTTTGCCAGTCAAGACTGAAGAGTACTTTTAAATACAAACCCAGCGAAGGCCAGACCATGAGTGGAATTGAAGACAAGAAACAACAAAGAAGTACAGCCAAACGAGCTGTTACAATGGCAACTAGAAGGCTAACTGGTTCAATCAACCGTGACGTCGATATGGATATTTTGAAATGCTTAATGGTGGACCTGGAAAAGGCTTATGATGATTTGTGTGCTTTGAATGAGGAGTATGAAGCCCTGGTTATGGAGGAATGAATGCTGAACATCGTATAGTTAATGGTGAAGACATTGCTACCTACAGAATGAATGTGTATCTAACTTACAAGGAAGCTAGAAGAGAATTTATTGAAGAAAAAACTGTAAGCCAGAAGAGTGTGGAAGACAAAGAGACAAGACCAATTAAAGTCATCATTTCAAGGAACCTTATCAAACTGAGAGAACTTATGTTGGATATTGAATTGAACTTGTACTCAGAGAATCCAGATTTGTACCGGCACTTTGCAAGCAAATATACGGGGTTTATCCACTTCTCAAGAGTCAGTTGTATCAGTTGTAACCCCATTAACGTCCTCTGTATCATCTGTAGTGAGTTCTACAGCAGCAACAAGTGTCTCAATGGGAATTACATCTAATTCTACACCAGTGTCCAGCACACAGACGCAACCCACTTAGCCTAGTGGTGCTCCAATGGTGCCAGATACCACAGAAGATAGTACTTCTATAGAAACCATGTTTCCTCTCAGTACATCAACAGCACAAGCTACAATGTATGCTCAGCCCAAACATGTATACCCGGCTACTAATCCTTTTAGAGCTTCAACACCAATTATGTTTCCTGGGACAACAGTTACAGATAGTGCAGATAAGACAAAGTACATTACTACAGGAGTTATGGGTAGTACACTGGCCAACCCAGTGGTACCTCAGACACAACAGACACCCTTTGTTATGGGTAGTACACTGGCCAGCCCAGTAGTATCTCAGGCACTACACACACCCTTTGTTATGGGTAGTACACTGGCCAGTCCAGTAGTATCTCAGGCACTACACACACCCTTTGTGATGGACAATACACTGGCCAGCCCAGTGGTACCTCAGACACAACAGACACCCTTTGTTATGGGTAGTACACTGGCCAGCCCAGTAGTATCTCAGGCACTACACACACCCTTTGTTATGGGTAGTACACTGGCCAGTCCAGTAGTATCTCAGGCACTACATGAATGTCCAATATACACCACCAGATACGAATGGAGAAATCGATTTTACCATTCGTACGAATGGTGAATTTAACACAGGGAACCCGAATTTATCAATTGAATCTAACTATATTAATAATATATGTTCGATGACCGGGATACCTTGGGAATTACTATACGTATTTTTCTTCTAATGGGAAGTCTGTGGAATCTGACTCGTTCTGGGGAACCCCAGCTTTTTTCTAACGGGAACCCTGTGGAATCTAGAGGCCTTGAAAAGTGTTACCAATGGTGCCATTCGTTCGAATGGTGAGACCGGAAGTTGAACGGTGAATCGTGTTGTCTGGTGGTTCGAATGGCGACAACAAGTATTCTAGCTACGTGGATGATTTGATAGATTCTTGCTCAACCAAAACTGAAGCTTTAAACCTTGCGCAGGAAGTAGAGACGATGCTGACAAAGGGAGGCTTCAAAGTAAAATGTTGGCAGTTTAGTGGAGAAGATAGACCTCGTACTGGTACTGACTGATTACGTAATGACAATCTTATCGATGTAGACACACCTCAACCTGACAAGGCGCACTCACTACTGAAAGGAACCAATGAGAACCTACGCGTCCTAGGCCTAGGATGGAAACCCAAGAATGATAACGTGGTGTACCAAGCAACTCTCAATTTCAGCAGAAAAAAACAAGGGAGTACGTACCGGCCCAAATCTAGTTGAAGCTGACCTGCCCGAAGCACTGCCTTCTAAGTTGACCAGAAGAATCGTCCTGGGACAAGTGATGATGATTTATGATCCCTTGGGATTCGTATGTCCCTTCACTTTGTTGGGAAAGATAAATCTACGAGACACATGGTCCCGAAAGCTCGATTGGGACGATCAGCTTCCAAGTGACCTTCACGCTAAATGGGTTCGGTTCTTTAGCGTGCTTTGTTCAAACTTGAACGCCTGGAATTGCATCGGTGCTTGCAACCACTTCATGCCGTTGGCTGACCTTGGCTTGTAATTCTCAGTGATGGAAGTGACCTTGCCTATAGCTTCGCTGCGTCCATCAGGTGGCAAGTAGAGAGTGGCGGTTACTGGTGTCGTCTCATCATGGCTAAATGCCGCATCGCACCGATGAACAAACTACCCACGCCTCAAATTAAATGGAGCTGAATGCTGCAGTGCTCTCCAAAAGAGGTCGAAAAGTCATTGAAAAAGAAATGAGATTCAGTGACTTTGAAAGAGTATTGCAGATTGTCGATTCTGAAACTAATAATAATAATACTAGCACCCGCTTCAAGGTCTACGAAGGAGTGCGAATTGGAGAAATTCAAGCAGCGACGAATGGAGATGTATCTTGCTGGGCGTGGATGTCAGGAAACAAACAACACGGCAGACTGGTTGACTCGTGGTCGCACTCCAGAAGAGCTTAATCAGGAATCAGACTGGTGGAATGGTCCTCCCATTATGCGCGAACCAGTTGAAAGATGGGGGCTCAAATTTGGCCTACAGAAAGAAGAGCCACTCCCAGGTGAAAAGAAGATATGTACTTCAACTGCAACCACCACGAATTCTTCTCTCACTGATTATGAGAGATTCAGTGACATTAACAGAGTTGTCTGGATCGTGGCAAGACTAAAGAACGTTGCTCAAATCAAGTCCTTCAGTGGTGGGAGAACCGAGATGATTTCTGCTCAGCAATTACAAGACACAGAGGACTTTATTGTAAAAGACCTCCAGAAGTCACTGCAAGCTGACCTTATTGTAGTATTCCCCAGAGTATTAATTACGAGGACTAGATAGATAAGAGATACACATGTAGAGTCCGGTGGAGAGCAGTGAAATAAAGAACTCGTACAACTCGAATATGAACCGACATTATATTGGCGACGAGGACTAAGGAGACAAACCCAGAATGAGCAAATCACGACGTAAATCACCCAAAACGCCACTGGCACCGAGATTTAATTCACTGTTGGCTAATGAATCGGCATCTACGTCAAAGAAATCAAGTTTGCACCGCGAGCGAACGAAACAACCCCCGCATGATATCAAGATGAAATCATTCTGTATCTCCGAAGACCCCGACGAAACTGGTCGCGCATGGAGCAATTGGAAGAAGGAAATTCTTACAAGATTCAGGTATTTTCGTATCGATGAAGTAGAAGATCGTGTGGACGCCATTAACATATATGCGGCGAGTTAATTAGGGAACTGATTGAAACACTTCAAGATGTTTCACCGCCGCCTGGAGAAGAACAAAATGCATTTGAAAATATCCTTGCCAAATTGGATAATTACTTTACACCAATGATAAACCCAGACTGTGCTAGAAGTAAATTAGCCGAAATGTACCAGTCAGAGTCAGAGTCGATTGCTCAATACTATGTCAGGTTGAGAAAAACAAGAAGACAATTCATCTGATCCGGACGACTTTGTTTTTAAGACAACCACGAAACAGGAACATTTACCTACCGTAACAGTAAGAGTGAACGGCGTCAAAGGTTTAATGGAAGCAGATTCTTGTTCTACTACAAATGTTATGGATGAAGGACATTTTGAAAAAATTCAAAATGCCCTACCAACCAAGTTAGTATTAAGACATCCTGAAACAAAGCTGTATGCCTATGCCCAGAGTGAACCTATCCCATTGGTTGGCTGTTTTGATGCAGAAGTTACAAATGTCAATAATGGTAAGAGAATAACTACAGAATTTCTGGTAGTACAAGGAACAACGAAATCTAGGCCTCTTCTTAGCCTTAACACAAGTGTGGAGCTTGGAATTCTACATTTTACCAATATGACCTCAAGTACAGTAATCCATCAAAAGGACCCCAACATTGAGCAGTTACTGGTCTTGGAAAGCATAAATTCATTCAAGCAAAGCTGATTGTAGACGAAACAGTGCCGCCAATTGCTCATAAACAGAGGAAAATTCCATACAATTTGAAAAACAAAGCGTCGTTGGAGGAAAAAAGATTGGAAAACCTTGGAGTAATTGAAGTTATCCCTGATGACGTGCCTACTACTTGGTGTAGCAATCCTGTAGTCACTCCAAAACCGCACAACCCAGAAGTCATACGATATTGCTGTGACATGAGAGTACCCAATACAGCCATTCAAAGGCCAATAACTGAAGTACCAACTATAGAAGATATTAAGTTTAAGCTAGAAGGCGCGTGTGTCTTCAGTGTCCTTGACATGAATGAAGGTTATCATCAGCTGAAGTTGGATGAATCAAGTCGTCACCTTACTACATTCTACGGAACTACAAAGAAATTCCGTTACAAGAGACTGAACTTTGGTGCTATATCCTCTCAGGATATATTTGACAAAGCAATGGATGATACTATCGACGGGCTAGAAGGCGTTTTACACATAAGAGATGATTTCGTTGTTTTCGGTAAGACTCTTGCAGAACACGATATATCATTAAGAGCCTTGTTGCAAAGATTCAGAGAATGCGGTCTAACATTCAACCTCAAGAAGTGCAAATTTCGTTTACCTGAAATTGAGTTCTTTGGATTAATGTTCTCCAAAGATGGCATCAAGCCAGCTCCAAGTAAAGTTGATGCATTAAAGTCTATGAGCCCACCGAGCAACGTATCAGAGGTGAGATCATTGTTAGGCATGGCACAGTACTCAGCTCAGTTCATTCCTAATTTCTCAGCAATAACTGCTCCATTACGTCAACTTACCCGCAAAGAAACAGCATGGAAGTGGTCATCTATCGAACAGAATGCATTTGAGTTACTCCAAAAAGCTCTCTCCAGTGAATCTGTACTTGGTTACTATGAAATCGACCTGGAGACAAAGATGCAAGTGGATGCTGGTCCAAATGGCCTTGGTCTTATATTACTACAAAACAAACCACAAGGGTGGCAACCTGTTGTATGCGCAAGTCGAAGCTTAACAGACACTGAGAAACGATATTCTCAGACAGAACGAGAAGCACTTGCTATCAGATGGGCATGTGAGTACTGTTACATGTATTTGATTGGTAGTAGTCCATTTGTCATAGAAACAGATCATCAACCACTATTGCCGTTATTTAACAATCCCAATAGTAGACCACCATTGAGGATAGAACGTTGGGCGCTATACTTGCAACAGTTTGATTTTGAGCTCAAATACTGCCCAGGCAAAAAGAACGGTGCAGACTACTTCTCCAGACACGCAGTGTCTACAACTACCAAGGATGTGAAAGTAAGTGAAGCTAGAAAGTTGGTAGTACATAGTATCATTCAAGATACCATTCCAAAAGCTTTTACGTTGACAGAAATTCAGGAGGAAATCGCCAAGGATGAAGAACTTACTGCTTTGATACCATATATATTAAGTGGCAAAAGCGAAGATTGCAAGAAAGATCCTAAAACTAGAGACTTTGTTCAAATATTCCAGGAATTAAGCTATATTGATGGTATTGTATTACGCGGATCTCAAATCGTCATTCCACAGCAACTGCGGAATCGTGTTGTCGATATTTGCCACGAGGGTCATCTTGGAATAGTGAAAACCAAGCAGTTACTGCGTTCTAAAGTGTGGTTTCCTGGTATAGACCGTAGGGTTGAATCCCGAATTGCTGATTGTCTATTGTGCCAAGCAAGTGTCAATCAATCTAAACGCAATCCGCTGCAAATGACGCCAACACCCCAAGGCCCATGGCAACAAGTATCGGCTGATTTCTGTGGTCCTTTCCCAACAGGAGAAACGCTATTGGTAGTATTAGACGCCTATTCTCGGTACCCAGAAGTAGAGATTTTACCTAGTACGTCAGTTAAAAGTGTACTACCTGTATTTGAGAAAATATTTGCAACACACGGGATTCCTGAAGAAGTTAAGACAGACAATGGACCACCGTTTCAGAGTAGGAACTTTAAAAACTTTGCAAAAAAGAAAGGATTTGTTCACCGAAGGATTACACCTGTATGGCCAGAAGTCAATGGACAAGTTGAAAATTTCATGAAAAGCGTAGGAAAAGTGGCCAAAATTGCGCACGCTTCAGGAAAAGATTGGAAAAGAGAGATGTATGTTTTTCTGTCAAATTACAGAGCAACGCCACACCCTAGTACCAGTAAAAGTCCATATAATTTATCTATGAACAGGCCAGTAAGAACAAAGCTTCCATCCATGGATTTTGGTCAACAAGACTCGCAAGTTCTGCTTAAGGACACTCATGCAAAAGCCAGGATGAAGGAGTACGCAGACAAGAAGCGACACACCCAGCCACATGACATACAAGTTGGAGATTCTGTATTGGTCAGGCAAGAAAAGAGAAACAAGTTTACTACACCATTTGAACCGGTGCTTTATACGGTGATTAGTGTCAACAGATCCATGATTACAGCACACAGAACAACAGATGAACGAGAAATTACTCGCAATAGTTCACATTACAAGAAGGTAAACATTCAAGACCAAAGACCCGAGATCCCAGAAACAAGACCCAAGACCCAAGACACGAGACCTGAGACTCAAGAACAAAATATCATCGGGTTTGATGTATCTAACTCTAGCTCAGAGATACAGATCCCAGACAACCAGCCATCCGTTGAACACCAAGCTGTTCAAGAACCACAGATCCCAGATAACCAGCCATCCGTTGAACACCAAGCCGTTCAAGGACCAGCCGGAACTAGGACAACAAGGAGGGGAAGAGAAGTCAGAAAACCTGCATGGATGAAAGACTATTATGTATAGAACATTGAACACAAGGACAATATGATATGACATTAATGACTTTATTTAGTTTGGTTCATTTTCTATCATAGTTGTCATTTAAGAGGGGGAGAGATGTAGTATTCCCCAGAGTATTAATTACGAGGACTAGATAGATAAGAGATACACATGTAGAGTCCGGTGGAGAGCAGTGAAATAAAGAACTCGTACAACTCGAATATGAACCGACATTATACTTATGAGACCGGATCGCAAGAAAGGCAAAGGTGGTCGTTTTGCTAATCTAAAGCCTACTCGAGAAGAGAATGGACTGTGGGTCGTTGGCGAGAGATTGTCCAGATACAATGCCATGATGCCAGATTCGTCACTACAGAAGCTACTACCTGCATGTCATCGTGCCACGCGTCTTCTCATGGAACGTGCTCATCGAAATGATCACAGAGGACGTGATGCAACTTTGGCTCTATTCAGAACGAAGTATTGGGTATCTCAGGGAAGTAAACTGGCGAGATCAGTCAAGCGAAGTTGTCAGTTATGCAAGTTACGAGAAGCAACATTTCTAGAACAAGAAATGTCACCATTACCTGAAACAAGATTGAAACCGTCACCCGCCTTCAACATGGTAATGCTCGATTTATTTGGCCCATATACAGTGAGAGGAGAGCTGCAGAAACGAACAAGTGGTAAAGCATATGGAGTGATCTTCACCGATATGGTAATGCGAGCGGTACATATAGAAGCCGTATTCGCATATGACACAAGCTCTTTCCTCTTGGCTCTAAGTAGGTTTGCTAGTGTTCGTGGGTGGCCAGAGAAGATATACAGTGACCCTGGTTCCCAGTTGATCGGTGCTGGAAGAGAACTCGAGGAAGCCTGGAAGAACATGGACCGACAGTCTTTACAGAAGAGTGGCACCAAGAACGGTTCTACCTGGATATTTGGTCCCGCTGATAGCCCATGGTATCAAGGAGCAGTCGAGTCACTTGTCAAGTCTGCCAAGCGAGCCATCCATTTCGCAGTAAACAATCAGCGTCTTTCTGTACCTGAGTTCCTCAGCTTATGCTACGAGGTATCCAACCTCATGAATGAAAGACCCATTGGAGCACAACCAAGTATCGATTCTACACTTAACATCCTTACACCCAACAGTCTGCTACTTGGAAGAGCGAGAGCTATTTACCCATTGGGATGGCAACCACACAATTCTAACATCAGAACTCGCTATCATCTGGTACAAGCAGTTACCGAAGACTTCTGGAAAAGATGGACGGAGCTGTACGCCCCTACATTAATAGTACGTCGCAAGTGGCACACGTCCACTTATAATCTACGACCAGGAGACGTAGTCATTGTGGCCAATAAGAATGTCTTTCGTGGAGAATATCGATTGGGACTTGTCGAGGAAGTGTTCCCAAGCGGAGATGGCAAGGTGCGACGAGTATCAGTTACCTACAAGAACTACCGAGTTGGAGAAGATGTTCGTGAGTATAGAGGGGCGAAAGATGTCACAGTCACTCGCGCGGTTCAACCCCTCGCCCTCTTGGTACCTGTAGCCTATGACTACGTACAAGAAAACTGAACTATTCACGTAGAAAGACTGTACATTCGTTTAAAATTGCGATCGCAGCGACCCCCACCCTCCCGGTGTATCGGGAACACAGTTATAAACACAGTATAATCGCGCGATCGGGTACCCTGTGGTACGTATACAATGACCGAGAGTCTTTGCGCGGAAAAAGAAGATGGCGGCGTCGCGACCAACGTTTATATACGTAATCTGTTCGATTTCAGTCAAAGACTAAGGGACTATGATGTAGGTATACAACATTTTATCTAACGAAATGTACAAAATTAGTAATTGTCACTCAATTGTTATAGGTTTTACCGTCATTATCATCGTCGTTCGAACCGTGGTGACCACGAATAAACCTGACGAGTTGAAACACGTAGGCCATTAATACTCATCGTCCGAGTACAGTTACCCTTGTAGCTTTTACGGCAAAATATGACTGTCAAACAAGACGATCAAAAATGAAAGTAAAGGAGGTCCGTAATACATTACCTTTCCTTCGAAACGATCTCGCTTCTTCCACCATCACCCTTCGTCCGCCATGTTTCTTCTTCAAAATCTTATCGAAATGAGACTTCGCTGGGGGTCGAAACGGTTGATAATATAGTTCGTTCGCGGTGCATGATGGGAAGACTGTAATACCCCCCCCCCCCCCCCCCCCCCTTTTTGATTATCCTGACATTGTGTCATCATTATCAACAATTTTTAGTTGGGTGTTTTAACAAAACTTTACTGATAAAATATGTTGATTACTTAAAAATATTCGAACGTCTAAATTTTCGGACAAATAAAAAAGATCCGAAAATTTTATCGTTCGAACAGATATAAAAATCCGAATATTTAATATCCAAACATTTAAAAAAATGCTAATTTAATTTATTCTGAAATTGTATTTTGAAGTGATCATGAGCCCAGCGTGATTCCTATTAGACCCTTTGTCCTATGTACCAGAATGTCCTACTTATGTCAGGGTATTGTGAAAGTTGTGAATTTTATTGCTGCATGCAAGCGAGTGTGACTGTGGAATTCTTTGCAAACGTGGATTGTAATACGATTAGTATATGTAGTGTAGTATCACGTGATCACAGGCATGATGTCACGGGATAGAGAACACATGTTAGTTAGTTGTAACGGAGCCAAGATGGCGATACTATTAAAGCGGTCTAAACCCACCAATGCCTCATAAGACACTACATTGGCGACGAGCACGGGATCCTTGGTCACAGGAAACAGCATAACAAGGTTATCTAGCGGAAAAAATCTAAAGTTTTCAGTCAAACACTGACAAACATGGCGGTATCAATGGTGTGTGGTAACTTCACACGATTCACAACGGCGAGGGATGACCCAAATCTTGGTGCAAAATTCACGGACTGGCTCGCAAAATTCGAAAACGAGTTAATAGCATGGGGTGTCGACGACGATCGACAAAGAAAAGCTCTTCTACTCAGTCATGCTGGAGATGGAGCGTGGGAGAAATGGCTCACGTGTACGACCGAAGAGAAAGGCGACGACAAGGCGTACGACAGCGCAAAGAAAACACTGAGCGACTACTTCGACAAAAAGAGAGATCCAGACTTCGAGGTAACGAAATTCAGAGAATGTGTACAAAAACCTGAACAGTCCATAGACTCGTACGTGACCCAACTACGCTCGCTTGCGAGATACTGTGACTTTGGCAACAGAACCGACGACGAAATCAAACTTCAAATCAAACTTAACTGTGCCTCTTCGAGGTTACGAAGAAAAGCTTTTGCAGAACCTCAATGGAAACTAGACGACCTAGTAAAGTATGCAAGAGCTTTAGAAATTTCTAACAAGCAAGCAAGCGAAATCGAGCACATTCCAACTAATGTAAACGCCGTAAAGTTTGTGCGACCCAGACAACAAGGAGCGGCGAGGGCGCCAGCAACGAGAAATCGACAACCACGAGACAGACAGGCGCCGATGAATAAATCCAACAACAACACGTGTGGAAACTGTGGATACGAATACCCTCATCAAGGTGGATCGGAAAACTGTCCAGCAGCTAAAACTACTTGCAGATATTGTCAGAATAAAGGCCATTTCGAGCGTGTCTGCAGAAAGAAAAAAAACTTGACAATCACAACGGTCAAGGCAACAACAGAAACACGACTCAGACGTCCCCTCGAGCTTCAACGCAGCCACAACGAAGGAATACCGTTAGAAGACAAGGAAGGTCAGCTAACAGCACTACACACCACCCACAAGAAGAACCTTATACAGATCAAAACAACCCAAAGCCATCTACACTCAGCGACAGTAGTGATGATGAAAGCAACTATGTCTATCAAGCTTACAGTGAAAACTCAAACAAACTGCCCAAGTTCAACATAAAAATAGCTGGAAGTGCTGTCACAGTAACTGCTGATACTGGATCGACGTGTGACATTTTAGATGCAGAAACATACCAGAGAATCAACGACAACTACTTCAAAGCCAAAGGGATGGAAGTGAAACTTTCCAATACAAAGCTTGTAATCAGGACATACAACTCAAACAAGCCACTGCCACTACTAGGAAAATTCAAGGCACATGTCGAGTCCAAAGATAAAGTAATCACAACTACATTCTACGTCACAGAAGGAAATCCTGGCAATCTATTGTCTTTCAACTCGTGTGTGAATCTAGAACTCATCCAAGTGAGTAACAACATCAATCGTCTGCCCACATCAGATCATCCAAACACTGGCAAACTCATGCAGAGATACCCAGAACTCTTTGATGATAAAATTGGCCAACTCAAGGACTATGAAGTCAAGTTACATATTGATCCAGACGTCAAACCAGTTGCCCAGCCTCACCGACGTGTTCCTTTTCATCTACGAGCTAAAGTTGAAGAGGAGATAAATCAATTACTGGATGCTGATGTGATTGAGAAGGTGGAGGGCCCAACCCTTGGGTAAGCCCAATAGTAGTGACACCCAAGCCAAAGACACCGGACAAAATCAGGTTGTGTGTGGACATGAGAGCTGCAAATACTGCCATTGAGAGAGAACGACACATCACCCCTACGGTGGACGACATCATAGGACAAATTCATGGAAGCTCAGTCTTCTCAAAGCTTGATCTACGCTCAGGATACCACCAACTTACCTTGGCACCAGAAAGCAGGTACATCACAACCTTTGCAACTCACACCGGACTATACAGATACAAACGTTTGAGCTTTGGTATCAATGCGGCAGCAGAAGTGTTTCAACATGCAATCTCACAGCTACTAGCTGACATCCCAGGAGCTCTGAATATTTCAGATGATGTCATAGTATTTGGTCAGACACAGAACGACCATGATGAGACACTTGAAAAGACCCTAAAGAAATTCTCAGACAACCACCTTACCCTCAATGCAAAGAAGTGTGAGTTCAACAAGACATCGCTGGAGTTCTTTGGGTTTGTCTTCAGTGATGGTGGAATGAAACCTGATCCCAAGAAAGTGGAGGACATCCAAAACCTAGAACCACCCACCAACGTGAAAGAGCTGAGGAGCGTACTTGGAATGACGGGCTACTCTTCAAGATTCATTCCAGACTATGCCACTATCACAGCCCCACTAAGAGAATTGACACACAAGAACAGTTCATGGAACTGGACAACGACTCACCAGGAAGCGTTTGAAACCCTCAAGGAGAAACTGCAATCTGCACCTGCACTGGCATATTTTGACATTTCCAAATCAACAGAAATAGCAGTAGACGCAAGCCCTGTTGGGTTAGGGGCAATCCTAACACAGAAGGATGAGAATGGACACTCTCATGTTATAGCATACGGTAGCAGGTCACTGACAAAAACTGAACAGAACTACTCTCAAACAGAGCGAGAAGCCTTAGCAATAGTGTGGGGATGTGAACACTACCACCTGTACTGCTACGGTAAGGCCCTATCTGTCTTCACAGACCACAAACCTCTAACCTCAATCTTCAACAACCCTCTGTCAAAGCCAACACCCAGGATAGAGCGATGGTCTCTCAGGCTTCAACCATATCAGCCTAACATAGTCTATGCACCAGGTCCTGACAACCCTGCTGATTATATGTCGAGACATCCCAAGAAACAGATAGAAGTCAACAGTCGAGAAGAGAAGATAGCAGAGGAATACATTAACTTTGTTTCCCAACATGCAGTACCAATTGCAATTGACCTTGAGGAAGTAAAGAGTGCAACGTTGAATGACCACACCCTGCAAAGAGTAATAGAGTGCATACGGAATGGAAGCTGGTACAAGAAAGATGCACAAGACCTACGGTTAGACAACAGAGCTTTCAACTCATACCAGATGGTCAAAGATGAGCTAAGTGTCAATGCAGAATACAACCTAGTACTCAGAGGTACAAAGATAGTGATGCCAGACTCTCTACAAAACCGGTCAGTGGACATAGCACATGAAGGCCATCAAGACATGGTAAAGACGAAAGCACTGATCAGAGAGAAGGTATGGTTCCCCTTCATAGATACGCTAATCGAAGATAAGATAAACAGTTGTCTAGCTTGTCAGTCTACCACAAAACGGAACATTAGAGAACCTCTTCAGATGTCGAAACTTCCTGACGGCCCATGGCTTGAAATCTCAGCAGATCTTTTTGGTCCACTACCCTCTGGTCAACACCTACTGGTGGTAATCGATGATTACTCCAGGTTTCCTGAAGTTGAAATAGTGCACTCAACCAGTGCTGATGCAGTAGTGCCACACCTGGATAACATCATCTCAAGACGCCAAATTCCAATCAAGATCCGTACAGACAATGGCCCACCCTTCAACTCTGAATCCTTTGCACAGTACACACAGCACATGGGGATAAAGCACCGCAAGATTACACCTTTATGGCCTGAAGCAAATGGTGAGTGTGAAAGATTCATGAGGAACCTCAAAAAAATCTGTACCACAGCTAGAATAGAGCACAAGAACTGGCAACAAGAATTGAACAAGTTCCTGAGAAACTACAGAGCCACGCCTCACAGCTCAACTGGGGTACCACCCTACACAGCTCTATATGGACTTCCCATGAGGACAAAGCTGCCTGAAATTCCAACTCAATCTAAACAAGACAAGGAGATGAGACTGAACGACCAACAACAGTCAAAGGATGAGATGAAGAGATATGCAGACCAAAGAAGAAACACAAGATCATCTAACATAAATCCAAATGACAAAGTTCTAGTACACAAGGGAAAGCCTCATCAAGGAAAAACAGAGCCCTACTATGAACCACACCCATATACAGTAATTGACAAGAAAGGATCCATGATAACAGCCTCTGATGGTAAGCACAACATCACACGAAACTCGAGCAAGTTCAAACCTCTCAAGACCGACGTGCAGCCCATCAACCAAGAGCTCATGGATGAGCAAGACGACATTGGCATCGAGGAAGAACCATCTGATGACATCATTGAGCCCAACGCAAGTGGACAAGGACAAGTACATGTATCTCCACCAAGAAATGAAAGAAGATACCCACTGCGAACAACCAGAGGCCAGATGCCCAACATGCTGAAAGACTTTATTGTAACACGCTGACTTATGCAGAGAGACTGATATATGCATAAAAGACTTTATAGTGACACTTTTGATTTATTCACAAATGTTGGTATTATAGTTTCTGTTTAAAAGAAAGGGAGGGATGTAGTGTAGTATCACGTGATCACAGGCATGACGTCACGGGATAGAGAACACATGTTAGTTAGTTGTAACGGACCCAAGATGGCGATACTATTAAAGCGGTCTAAACCCACCAATGCCTCATAAGACTCTACAGTATAGAGTGTTCGTTTGCCTTGCGTTGCCGAAACTGAGATCATGGTTGACTGTCAGGGCTTGCCTGATATTTGTTTGCGGGTTTTGGAACCCTAAAATAGAAGGAAAAAAAAAATTTGTAGCGACCACAATGCACTTTGGTCTGGGAATGCAATATGCAACAAAACCTAGGACAACGTTTTTTTGAATTAGCTGTATACTGCATGTATATCCATGTTGGAAAGTTAAAATAAATTTGTGGATATAGTATTAAATTAAAAATGATTAGTGTTGGTTTAGATGGGGCATTGGCGCATTGGGTAAGTCTCTGCAGTTACTCGTAGGCTAATGAAGCAAAATTTAGACCCCCTAATTGTCTGAGCTCTCGTAAGCGACCATCTCCCGTAAGCGACCACCTCCCGTAAGCGACCAATAGGCTTGACATTTTGGGTGGTCGCTTAATGGAGGTTGGACTGTATTTATTTTGTTATGCATGGTTTATTGTTTGCCATCTATTTCATGCTAGCGCTGACATTGTGTGCTTTTCTCTAGTTCTTAGTTTTATACAAAAGCCTGGTTTACATTTGTTTACTACGTTCGCCGAATCGAAAAACGTGCCCAGCGATCGCAGCGATTCACACAAATTTTAAAACATAATCCCGAATAATCAAGTTACCACACAGATGTCAGCTGCATTTCACCTCGTTCTGGTGTCAGATTACTATTATTTGTTTCTCTTAAGTTACTTACTTTTTAGCAATATTTCAATTGAAAGTGGATAGAAATACCTCTAAATAACATCGGAATTAACGCCGTAGAACCTCCATGTATCGATAAGCTAAGTTAACATTAAAAAAATAGATTATTAAGGTGAATAGTCACAGGATTTGATTCTTCGTGATTTGGAGCTTTGGATATGTGAGTCAATAAGGGTTTGAAATCTCAAAATGCAAATAAAGTGACCTATGGGGAGGCATCATTTATTATACAGAAACACCCTAGTGCAAATTACTGACATTTTAAAACTGCATAAACTTTTCTTAATTTTCATTGCATACTTCCATATCATTTTTAATTTGTATTAGAGATTTCCGTTTTAGCGGCATAAGCTCAAGTTTGGCACAAATTAAGGGACCATTGTTTAAAACCAGTTAGCTGTGACTGCATTTCACAGTAAGTCATTGTTTTTAAAACAAAGCCGCCGAGGAAAAATAAATAGAAAAGAATTGAATGATTTTGAATACTTTATTATGGTGAGTTTTGACAGAATTACATACATAATTTGTCATAAACTTGCCAAGATTCATCTGCATGCTCGATAATCCAGCGGTGCTCTTCGGCGCGTTCTACGACGAAACGTCGCTCCGCCAGAAGTCGTTATAGCAGGCAAGTTTCATCCGAGCCCGCGCTGAAGAGCACCGCTGGATTATCGAGCATGCAGATGAATCATGGCAAGTTTATGACAATATTTCATTGGTATTCTGTAAAAATAATTATATTCTGTCAGATCGTTTTTGCGGACATGGCTACTGACCTATACCGATTTATACGGCCTTAGGCCTAGGCACGAGTAATAACTTATGCCATAGCTGAGTATCAATATAAATAGCAGCTCTCAGAAAAATGTTATTACCGTCCTTCGTTGCATTGTCCAGTATTCATGTTTTCTTATGTTGCACGATTTTTGTAAACATGCCGAAAATGGATTGTAACTCATTTGATCAAGAATTGTATACTTTAATTAAAGTGTTGACTAATGTAGTACGAATCATACTCTGTGGTCTCATTTTCAAGAAAATATGAAATGAGAAGGGTGAAAGTAAT
Source organism: Actinostola sp. cb2023 (assembly GCA_033675265.1). Lineage (NCBI taxonomy): Eukaryota > Metazoa > Cnidaria > Anthozoa > Actiniaria > Actinostolidae > Actinostola > Actinostola sp. cb2023. Next base: position 60,101 of record JAUJYZ010000157.1, on the reverse strand, counting down.
GCAGGTTGTCATGAAGTTTATTGGTCCAACTACATATCGTGGAAAAGTATAATATTTAAAATCAACCTTAATTAGCCTTGCCCCTTAAATTTCCACCCATTCTTGTTGGATCGATAAGGTTGCACTAACCATGATGCAAGAACGCAAAGACACTCGTTATGTTTAAAGAGATCATATTACATTTCATGGAAACTGTTGAGACTGACAAAGAACATAGTTTACAAAGATCTGTGTGTAGGTGAATGACCTGTAGCGAGTGGTTGTGGGATATACAGCTATTTCAAAAATGGTTGGTGAAGGTTTTGATACATGTTGCATACCAAGCCCGAAATGCACGATGGGTGATGTGAATGGAGTCAGCGAAAGTCACAACAATATCGACTCTGGGAATTTTCCCAAACTTTGTCTTCGCAATATGGAGCCGGCATATTTTCTTCTGTATGTGCATGCTGACATTGTTTACATATGATCCACAATACATTTCGGGCTTGGAGGTTAAAAGCTATCTATCTAGGAGGGTATGGATGGGGGTATGCGATTGTCAGTAAACTACTAAATTTTAGGCCAATTGTCAGTTAACTACTAATTTGTCTAATTTTAATTAATTATTAACTTTCGTTTTATAAATGATAGATATTATAGGAAGGGAAGTACTAATTATCAAACAATAAGTAATAAAACCATTAAATATCACTCACTGACCTTTATAAGCAGGGGCGGATCCAGGTTTTTGTCAAACAGGGGGTTGTGTTATGTGAGCGGCGAAACCGCGAAGTACTAGGGGGTGTGGGGGCATGCCCCCCTGAAAATTTTGAAATCTACAAGCTCTAAAATGCAATTTTTAGAGATCTGGAGTTGTTTTATTAACACAACAAAACTCAATTTTCAGTAAAATGTTGAGTTTATTGGACATGAAATGAAATGACTGTCAGTGAAATGACTGTCAGTGCTTCAAGATGGCGGATCATGAATCAATGTCATGTCAATGAGCTTCGCCGAGAAGTCTACTATCAGATTCAATCAAGTGACATGCAGTATACACCATTCTGCTTTGTTTTATTACTCGTGCCCAGGCCGAAGGCCTCTGTGACGCTCGAACGTGGACCCATCATCACTAATTCTATAGAAGCTCAAAATAACTTTGACAATACCACTCGAGGCCGAGTCAAGAGTAGCCTGGTCAAGAGCGAACTGTTCATCAGCTCAGGTTACATTAATAATAGACACAAAAATGTGTCAATATATTACACCAGGTCTTAAGAGATTACAAGCTTAGATGACCTTAGATAGCTAGCGTGACATTGAATACAAAGTCTAAATAAGCCTTTAGATCACTGTTTAGAAAATGATCATCAGTTCTAAGAACGATGGCAACAACAATTTTAAACTAAAATAATAAAATGTCAGTTAACTGTTAATTTTTCAATTGTCAGTAAACTACTAATTTCTGAGTCATTTGTCAGTTAACTACTAAATTTTAGGCCAAATGTCAGTTAACTGTTAACCCCATCTAGGTTAGCCGTATGGTTATTGTAGATGGCTTGTACCTAAATTGTCAGTTTAATTTCTCTTTATCAACTTTGTAATATTTTTATCAAATATGGTACTAAATAAAATATGTATGTATGTACGTTAAACATTTTTTTTTTAACAGATGTATTCACCGAGGGCGCGCGAGGTTAATATATCCCACAACCCCGAGCGAAAGTTAGACAAGAATTTTCAAGCAAAAGATGGTCCTATGAGAAGAACGTCATTAATTAGGTTATATGGTTCCTGATTTCCCAAGAGGAAATGCAAAACAAATGCTTTTCAATAGGCGACTTGCATGATGACGTTGTTTTACTACAACTACCAGAATGCTTTAGGAATTTTCTTTCTTATTCAGATTTGTATTCCCAGAATATTAAGACAATTGGTGCTAATTATCTAACAAAAGAAAATGGGCAAAGCATTCTGGTACTTGTAGTATATGACGCCATCATGCAAGTCGCCTATTCTGTAATGTTAGCGAGCTTCATCAAAACAGCTAAAGCATTATTTGTCCAGAAATATTTATCAGTTAGCTCAGTAGTATACAGTGTAATGTGTGGTCTAGTAAGGCAAAGGTCCTGGGTTCGATTCCCGATATGCCGGCATTTATCAAAAATATTTTTTCTTCATAAAAAAGTTGGAAAAACAAAGAAAACCGTGTCAAATTGAATTAATTCGTTCTCTATTCAAACATTTAGTGAACGACTTCTGTAAAGAGAAAATCTATTAGAAAAATCAATTATACTCGGCATAGCTTGTGCCAGTGCCGCTAAAACGGAAATCTCTATTTGTATACCATCATACAATTAATCTCCATTGTCTTCTAGTACAATATGAGAATCTTCGAAGTCGACAAGTTCAGGTTTTGAGTTAAACAAAGATACTACTTTAATTACATGTAGTACTTGCTTTTGTTAACGAAATCCAGGATGGAATTTTTATCCCAAATTTACGGCAAATATTCAATAATCGGTAAGTGCCAAAAAAAGCGTCCGAAACGAGTTTTAAAAGAGTCCGAATTATATGTTTGTAGTTAAGGTATTACCAGTACCTGTTGATATTGTATTTTTGTAGTTAAAGTATTACCAGTACCTGTTGATATTGTATTTTTGTAGTTAAAGTATTACCAGTACCTGTTGATATTATATTTTTGTAGTTAAAGTATTACCAGTACCTGTTGATTCCTTTTTCATTGAGATCATTTTTTCTTTATTAACCTAAGTTCATGTAGTATTGACTGATTGTTTATTTCACATATATATCTATATATGTTTGGAGAGCTTAAGAAACCATTCAGGGCGGGCTGAGACAATTCGTTATGACTTCGGAAGACCATTTCAGCGTAATTCATGACACTAAATCTCCAAACTCTATTCCTTTGATACACGGCAACCTCTTCATTCAGTTATGCATAGCAGAGTAAAGGTAATAGAAATGTGTATACGGTAATTTAAAATTCATTGCTTTCCAATTCCTATATTATAAACTAAGTATTTAGAGTAAGATATACGTGACTTCTATATACACATTATTGTTGATATATGGACTATTAAACACTGATCTGAGCATTATATTAGTGGGATATTTAGCCGTAAACTAGCCATACAAACCGTGAGGGGATACGATATGGTTTACGTACCATGTGAAACGATACTTTTGTCTCTTCACTGGTGGCCATGGTATCAATTACCAAACTTTGCTAAAGATTACTGGCTGACCAGAGAGAACAATGATCTATTTATTATTTATTTACCATGTACAATTTAGAATTCTCATTGCAATTGTTCCTTTTGAAAGTTGTTGTGGCATAGGCCGCTGTCCAATCCTCTGTTATATGCATTAGCCTTACAGAGAATAAACGAACAGGAACAGGAACAGGACCAATCAGAATCGTTTTTATATGTCTGAAAAACAGGAGTTTTCTAGCTACGGCGAGCAAGACGTGGCTTATAGAAGTCTTTCTTCGCATACTAAATGTTTGTTTAAAAGAGTTTGTACCCGGTGGAGTGATACGCGGAGTGAACGAAGGTAGGTTAAGTAATATTTACAATCATAGTTTGTCGTACATATTCATATGAATAGAATTGTAGGCTGTTTGACAGCAACTTGCACGCGGGGGGTCCTTCTACCGTTCCACCTGTCAGACTGTTTAGTCAAATCTCTTGGTTCCTTGGTAAAAAAAACCGCTATCATAACCGTTCTTCTGCTGAATAGTTTGGTATTATACGGACCGTAAGTCCCTTAGTTTCGCGATTGGAGTTTGACGTGGTATTGCGCTATCGGGTGTCCATTATCAGAGATCAGTATGGTCTTATATACATGACGAGCGGCTGTTGTAAAGATAAAAAGGAAAGGCCGGGGGTAAGACTTGATATGGACACCACAAGAGTCCTCAGCCAACATGACTTGGTTACCAGATTTGATTTTTCAGGTTGATATAACTGACACAGACACAGGTTGATAACTTACGTTAGGAGGCTAGCCTTTGAATGGGAATTTAGTTTCCCCCTGCCACCATCCCGTTAACATCTTTAGTTTTAGTTTCTTTGTTCATTAATGTATATCGGGTTTTTTTCCTTATTATTATTGTATCTATTTGATTTGATTTGATTTGATTTTATGTTATTTTGTTGTAGTTGACAAAGTGTTATTAAACATAAACATTACGTTAACTCCAACGATCCAGGAAACGATGTCGGACCGTTTCCCGAACCAGCCGGAAAACGGTGTAAACCGGTCTGGTATGGCGATTAAAAATGCAGACCTGTTTGGCGGAACGTCGAACTAACCATGAGCTTATAAGGCCTAGGGCAAACGTCGAACTAACCATGAGCTTATAAGGCCTAGGGCAAACGTCGAACTAACCATGAGCTTATAAGGCCTAGGGCAAACGTCGAACTAACCATGAGCTTATAACGCCTAGGGCAAACGTCGAACTAACCATGAGCTTATAAGGCCTAGGGCAAACGTCGAACTAACGATGAGCTTATAAGGCCTAGGGCAAACGTCGAACTAACCATGAGCTTATAAGGCCTAGGGCAAACGTCGAACTAACCATGAGCTTATAAGGCCTAGGGCAAACGTCGAACTAACGATGAGCTTATAAGGCCTAGGGCAAACGTCGAACTAACCATGAGCTTATAAGGCCTAGGGCAAACGTCGAACTAACCATGAGCTTATAAGGCCTAGGGTAAACGTCGAACTAACCATGAGTATATAAGGCCTAGGATAACGTCGAACTAACCATGAGTATATAAGGCCTAGGGCAAACGTCGAACTAACCATGAGTATATAAGGCCTAGGGCAAACGTCGAACTAACCATGAGTATATAAGGCCTAGGGTAAACGTCGAACTAACCATGAGCATATAAGGCCTAGGGCAAACGTCGAACTAACCATGAGCTTATAAGGCCTAGGGCAAACGTCGAACTAACCATGAGTATATAAGGCCTAGGGCAAACGTCGAACTAACCATGAGTATATAAGGCCTAGAGTAAACGTCGAACTAACCATGAGCTTATAAGGCCTAGGGCAAACGTCGAACTAACCATGAGCTTATAAGGCCTAGGGCAAACGTCGAACTAACCATGAGCTTATAAGGCCTAGGGCAAACGTCGAACTAACCATGAGCTTATAAGGCCTAGGGTAAACGTGGAACTAACCATGAGTATATAAGGCCTAGGGCAAACGTCGAACTAACCATGAGCTTATAAGGCCTAGGGCAAACGTCGAACTAACCATGAGTATATAAGGCCTAGGGTAAACGTCGAACTAACCATGAGTATATAAGGCCTAGGGCAGACGTCGAACTAACCATGAGTATATAAGGCCTAGATCAAACGTCGAACTAACCATGAGTATATAAGGCCTAGGGTAAACGTCGAACTAACCATGAGCTTATAAGGCCTAGGGCAAACGTCGAACTAACCATGAGTATATAAGGCCTAGGGCAAACGTCGAACTAACCATGAGTATATAAGGCCTAGGATAACGACGAACTAACCATGAGTATATAAGGCCTAGGGCAAACGTCGAACTAACCATGAGTATATAAGGGCTAGGGCAAACGTCGAACTAACCATGAATATATAAGGCCTAGGGTAAACGTCGAACTAACCATGAGTATATAAGGCCTAGGGCAAACGTCGAACTAACCATGAGCTTATAAGGCCTAGGGCAAACGTCGAACTAACCATGAGTATATAAGGCCTAGGGCAAACGTCGAACTAACCATGAATATATAAGGCCTAGGGTAAACGTCGAACTAACCATGAGTATATAAGGCCTAGGGCAAACGTCGAACTAACCATGAATATATAAGGCCTAGGGTAAACGTCGAACTAACCATGAGTATATAAGGCCTAGGGCAAACGTCGAACTAACCATGAGCTTATAAGGCCTAGGGCAAACGTCGAACTAACCATGAGTATATAAGGCCTAGGGCAAACGTCGAACTAACCATGAGTATATAAGGCCTAGAGTAAACGTCGAACTAACCATGAGCTTATAAGGCCTAGGGCAAACGTCGAACTAACCATGAGCTTATAAGGCCTAGGGCAAACGTCGAACTAACCATGAGCTTATAAGGCCTAGGGCAAACGTCGAACTAACCATGAGCTTATAAGGCCTAGGGTAAACGTCGAACTAACCATGAGTATATAAGGCCTAGGGCAAACGTCGAACTAACCATGAGCTTATAAGGCCTAGGGCAAACGTCGAACTAACCATGAATATATAAGGCCTAGGGTAAACGTCGAACTAACCATGAGTATATAAGGCCTAGGGCAAACGTCGAACTAACCATGAATATATAAGGCCTAGGGTAAACGTCGAACTAACCATGAGTATATAAGGCCTAGGGCAAACGTCGAACTAACCATGAGCTTATAAGGCCTAGGGCAAACGTCGAACTAACCATGAGTATATAAGGCCTAGGGCAAACGTCGAACTAACCATGAGTATATAAGGCCTAGAGTAAACGTCGAACTAACCATGAGCTTATAAGGCCTAGGGCAAACGTCGAACTAACCATGAGCTTATAAGGCCTAGGGCAAACGTCGAACTAACCATGAGCTTATAAGGCCTAGGGCAAACGTCGAACTAACCATGAGCTTATAAGGCCTAGGGTAAACGTCGAACTAACCATGAGTATATAAGGCCTAGGGCAAACGTCGAACTAACCATGAGCTTATAAGGCCTAGGGTAAACGTCGAACTAACCATGAGTATATAAGGCCTAGGGCAAACGTCGAACTAACCATGAGCTTATAAGGCCTAGGGCAAACGTCGAACTAACCATGAATATATAAGGCCTAGGGTAAACGTCGAACTAACCATGAGTATATAAGGCCTAGGGCAAACGTCGAACTAACCATGAATATATAAGGCCTAGGGTAAACGTCGAACTAACCATGAGTATATAAGGCCTAGGGCAAACGTCGAACTAACCATGAGCTTATAAGGCCTAGGGCAAACGTCGAACTAACCATGAGTATATAAGGCCTAGGGCAAACGTCGAACTAACCATGAGTATATAAGGCCTAGAGTAAACGTCGAACTAACCATGAGCTTATAAGGCCTAGGGCAAACGTCGAACTAACCATGAGCTTATAAGGCCTAGGGCAAACGTCGAACTAACCATGAGCTTATAAGGCCTAGGGCAAACGTCGAACTAACCATGAGCTTATAAGGCCTAGGGTAAACGTCGAACTAACCATGAGTATATAAGGCCTAGGGCAAACGTCGAACTAACCATGAGCTTATAAGGCCTAGGGCAAACGTCGAACTAACCATGAGTATATAAGGCCTAGGGCAAACGTCGAACTAACCATGAGTATATAAGGCCTAGGGTAAACGTCGAACTAACCATGAGTATATAAGGCCTAGGGCAAACGTCGAACTAACCATGAGTATATAAGGCCTAGGGCAAACGTCGAACTAACCATGAGTATATAAGGCCTAGGGTAAACGTCGAACTACACTGTAAAACCGGATTGGTTAAAATTACCAAAAAAAAATGGTTACACAATGCATCTGAGGTAACCATTTCTTATTTGGTTGTTTTAACCATTTATTTCTTGGTAGTTTTGACCAATTACCAATAGGTAGAATGCACATTTAGAAAATGGTTATATCAACCAGGTGAATTGGTAGTTTTAACCATTTAACCATTTATTTCTTGGTAGTTTTGACCAATTACCAATAGGTAGAATTCACATTTAGAAAATGGTTATATCAACCAGGTGAATTGGTAGTTTTAACCATTTATTTCTTGGTAGTTTTGACCAATTACCAATAGGTAGAATTCACATTTAGAAAATGGTTATATCAACCAGGTGAATTGGTAGTTTTAACCATTTATTTCTTGGTAGTTTTGACCAATTACCAATAGGTAGAATTCACATTTAGAGAATGGTTATATCAACCAGGTGAATTGGTAGTTTTAACCATTTATTTCTTGGTAGTTTTGACCAATTACCAATAGGTAGAATTCACATTTAGAAAATGGTTATATCAACCAGGTAAATTGGTAGTTTTAACCAAATCTGATGAGTCATTTCAACCTATTTAAAATTGTACCTATGATGCATCTGAGGTAATCAATTTATAATAGGTTAATCACGTTATTTCAACCATTTATTTTAGGTTAGAAATAATTGGTTGAAATAAACAGTTTCTGCAAATGGTCATTTTAACCAAATTTAACTCACAAATTTACTGTAATTAATTATTTGGAAACAATTATTACATCATATCATTTTCTCTAGCTATAGTAACTTTAAAAAACATTAATAAACACAATATATTTTCTGCTGAAATATTTATTTGAAAATGGGTAGAATTTATAACCATTTTACCATTTTCCCAAATGGTCATTTTAACAAAATTACAAAGGTAAAAGTCACAAAACAAAATATATTTTTTTGCTGAAATATTCATTTGAAAATGAGTTTTACTCAGTGATACTATATACTGCTACAAGCTTCATGTACATGTACAGAATGCATAGGCGGCTACACTAAAGACCATTGATCGATTGGTACACTGTGACTTGAACTGGGATAACTGCTCTCTGCCATCAACTGGAAACAATGTAATAACAGCTGCATGAAGACTTACACAAATAGCTTTCTGCAGAGCCAGTGGAATAACATGTTACTAAATTTTCCAAAAATTCAACATTAGTTCAAAGCAATCAACCCACATATAAACAATTCCAATTAATCAGATGTGAGCACCAAGCAAGGCTGTCCATAAGAACAGCCTCAGCCAGGCATATACCAGAAGGCAAGGATCACTTGCCTTGATATAACGACGGCTCCTGATTTACAAGAATGTCTTATTGCGAGTGATAAGAAAATGGCCAAATCAGAATTACAAACTTACTGTAGTAAGAATAGCGTTCACCATGTTATTACACTGACTTCACATAAATATATGAATAAAACCTATTATTTGAATAAATAAATAAATAACAATTTATTGGGTAATAATTACGAGAATTACAAAGTAATTTGCATCTAGGTCCATAATATAATATATCAGTATAACATAAACTATAATTAGGTAATGATAATATAAAAATTGAAAATGAATGAAATAATAAATAAGTAGCAATAATTATTATTAAGCCAGTGGAATTACATGTTGCTAATACAACTTGCAGATAAACACTCAGTATATTTTCAATTGACACACACACAAAAACAATTTCAAAGAACAGATGTGAGCACCAAGCAAGGCTGTCCATAAGACAACCTCAGCCAGGCATATACCAGAAGGCAAGGGTCACTTGCCTTGATATAACGACGGCTCCTGATTTACAAGAATGTCATATATTGCGAGTGAAAACAAATTAATGGCCAAATCACTGATCAGATTCATATTGGGCTATCGCATTTTATATCCGCACCCCCCCTGTTGAGGGCATGTGCTTTACCATACCCCCCTCCCCTGGATTTCCAACACCAAAACAGGCCCCCCTCCCCTGGATTTCCAACACCAAAACAGGCCCCCCTCCCCTGGATTTCCAACACCAAAACAGGGCCCCCTCCCCTGGATTTCCAACACCAAAACAGGCCCCCCTCCCCTGGATTTCCAACACCAAAACAGGCCCCCCTCCCCTGGATTTCCAACACCAAAACAGGCCCCCCTCCCCTGGATTTTCCAACACCAAACCAGGCCCCCCTCCCCTGGATTTCCAACACCAAACCAGGCCCCCCTCCCCTGGATCTCCAACTTCGAAAATAACCCCCCTCCCTTGGATTTCCAACTTCGAAAATAACCCCCCTCCCTTGGAAATCCAACTTCGATAATAACCCCCTCCATTGGATTTCCAACTTCGAAAGTAACCCCCCTCCCTTGGAAATCCAACTTCGATAATAACCCCCTCCCTTGGATTTCCAACTTCGAAAGTAACCCCCTCCCTTGGATTTCCAGCTTCAAAACTGACCCCCCTCCCTTGGAATTTCCACATGCCCTCAACAGGGGGGGGGGGGGGTGCGGATATAAAATGCGGTAGCCCATTGTAAGAATAACTTCCATGTTTTTACACTGGCTTCATTCGCAGGAATATAATGTATAATCAGTACATGTATTAGCATCCATCAAGTTTTGTTACAGAGGCTAATAAAGGTAATATAAAGGTAAAGAATGAATCAAGGTTTCGTTTATAAGCTATATATAGCTTAGTTAACTTATCACGAGGAATATAAGGGCTTAGTAGACTGCAAAACAGCTCCTAATTCTTCGCTAAACACTGTGGACAACAGTTGAAGTTCGTTCGAATCGTTGGGGCCACAAGACAATACATATGATTCGTTTTCTCGCGGCCCCAACGACTCGTTCAAACTTCAACTCTTCAGTCTCGAAGTTTTGCAGTCACACGAGTAGTCAACTTATCTTACCTCGCTAACGAAGTGTAATTCCTTGTTCCTCGCTTCAGGTTTTGGCCGTAATCATATCCTAACACATACATGAACTGTTCCACAACAATTCCAGGACATTTCATAGTAGAAATGGTCGATTATTTCACTAAATAAAGTCACTTATTCTGTCTTGCAACCGTTCAACGTGAAACAGAATGGCAGTATGAATCTTTGCCCGCCTAAAATTCAAATTAGACATTGCTAGCCAATCACAGTGAAGCTCTACACGACAGCTTTCCAAATAAGGTAAATCCTTTAATCCTTTAATCCATTTAAAATCAATAAGATTCATTTGGTCGAGTAACACGAGTTTTAAAAATTGACAGTATTATTGTTCGCAAGTTCAATTCTGGATATTTTACCATTCTAAGAAATATTATTTGATTACCATTATATTTTACAGATATGTTTAGGTAAAGCTGTGGACAATCTCAATAGGATCGTAAACTATAACTGATTCAACAAGACACTTATGGAATGTTTGTTATTTACATATATTATACAAAGGTATTCTCAATCTAATGTGAAGCTCATGCAAGGGAGCACGTTAAAATGTTGCATGTTTGTCGTGGTTTTCGTCGAAAATATCGAACGTTTAAAAAAAAAAGTCTATTCAGGGTTGACTCCGGAAATTCCAAATAAATACCATTAGTGTATGCACCATTCATATTGGTACTTTTTAATGTAACACATCGATTCTTGGTTGAAATATAACCACTTCACTATTGGTCATAGTAACCAATAAGAATGGGTATGTTAAAAGTACCATCGATTTCTGAATAATTGGGTTTGAAATATTTGGACCATTTGATATTAGTACTTTCAACCAATTTATCTTGGCTGAAACATCTACCATTTCATCATTGGTTATAGTAACCAATTAAAATGGGTATGCTTAATATACCATTTAATAATTGGTTATATTTGGACCATTTGTTATTGGTACTTTCAACCAATTTATCTTGGTTGAAACATCTACCATTTCATCATTGGTTATAGTAACCAATTAAAATGGGTATGCTTAATATACCATTTAATAATTGGTTATATTTGGACCATTTGTTATTGGTACTTTCAACCAATTTATCTTGGTTGAAACATCTACCATTTCATCATTGGTTACAGTAACCAATTAAAATGGGTATGCTTAATATACCATTTAATAATTGGTTATATTTGGACCATTTGTTATTGGTACTTTCAACCAATTTATCTTGGTTGAGACATCTACCATTTCATCATTGGTTATAGTAACCAATTAAAATGGGTATGCTTAATATACCATTTAATAATTGGTTATATTTGGACCATTTGTTATTGGTACTTTCAACCAATTTATCTTGGTTGAAACATCTACCATTTCATCATTGGTTATAGTAACCAATTAAAATGGGTATGCTTAATATACCATTTAATAATTGGTTATATTTGGACCATTTGTTATTGGTACTTTCAACCAATTTATCTTGGTTGAAACATCTACCATTTCATCATTGGTTATAGTAACCAATTAAAATGGGTATGCTTAATATACCATTTAATAATTGGTTATATTTGGACCATTTGTTATTGGTACTTTCAACCAATTTATCTTGGTTGAAACATCTACCATTTCATCATTGGTTATAGTAACCAATTAAAATGGGTATGCTTAATATACCATTTAATAATTGGTTATATTTGGACCATTTGTTATTGGTACTTTCAACCAATTTATCTTGGTTGAAAAATCTACCATTTCATCATTGGTTATAGTAACCAATTAAAATGGGTATGCTTAATATACCATTTAATAATTGGTTATATTTGGACCATTTGTTATTGGTACTTTCAACCGATTTATCTTGGTTGAAACATCTACCATTTAATCATTGGTTATAGTAACCAATTAAAATGGGTATGCTTAATATACCATTTAATAATTGGTTATTTGGACCATTTGTTATTGGTACTTTTTACCAGATTCAAAATGGTTACAATCTAACCCATTTATTATTGGTAGATTTAACCAATTGCATTGGGTTATAACCATTTAAATTGGTTGATTTAACCAATCCGGTTTTACAGTGTAACCATGAGTATATAAGGCCTAGGGCAAACGTCGAACTAACCATGAGTATATAAGGCCTAGGGCAAACGTCGAACTAACCATGAGTATATAAGGCCTAGGGCAAACGTCGAACTAACCATGAGTATATAAGGCCTAGGTCAAACGTCGAACTAACCATGAGTATATAAGGCCTAGGGTAAACGTCGAACTAACCATGAGTATATATAAGGCCTAGGGTAAACGTGGAACTAACCATGAGTATATAAGGCCTAGGGTAAACGTCGAACTAACCATGAGTATATAAGGCCTAGGGCAAACGTCGAACTAACCATGAGTATATAAGGCCTAGGGTAAACGTCGAACTAACCATGAGTATATAAGGCCTAGGGTAAACGTCGAACTAACCATGAGCTTAATTCAGTCGAACATACTATGCCATCAGGTAGTTCGATGGGTATCACGGAATTTTATTTACCTTTATCTTGGCATTCTTTTAATGCGTCATTGAATATTGTGTTTTGTTTAACAAACAAATACAAAACTATTGCCATTTCAATAAACAAATTCCTCCTGAATAATTAATTCGTTTTAGAAGTAGTTTCGCCTCGGACTTCAAACCCCGTCCAGTCCTCATTGTCGGCCTTTAAACATTACTTTGTGCATTGTGGCAAATTCGCTCCAGAGTCATAATTTCCGCGACTTGGCTTGAACCTATTTCAAAATTTCAAAACCCGATCCCGATCCCGATCCCGATCCCGATCCCGATCCCGATCCCGATCCCGATCCCGATCCCGATCCCGATCCGGATCCCGATCCCGATCCCGAGCCCGATCCCGATCCCGAGCCCGATCCCGATCCCGAGCCCGAGCCCGAGCCCGAGCCCGAGCCCGAGCCCGAGCCCGAGCCTGATCCCGATCCCGAGCCCGACTTAGGGTGCGTTCGATTGACTCTATTCCAGAATAGGAATATATGGAATAAACACTTGGATGCTTTTATTTCAGCACATTTAAAATTCCAAACTGTTCTTGTAACCTTATTATGATACAACAACGAATCATTTCATTTTACAGTGGACAGTAGCTGCGTGACAGCGATTTAGGGATGTTATTTCGTGTATTCCTATTCTGGAATATGGTCAATCGAACGCACCCTTAGTCTGCTAACATCCCTCCTTTTCCCTACAGCCTATTTCCAAGCTTGTTTAAGCGAAGTATTCACACCGGTTTTCATATCATCGAGCTGATTTTCATCAAAACCAGACTAGCATTCTGTTATTCAAGTAAGTTAATTTCAAAGTTTTGAACATTATCATCAGTCATTTAAGTAAATTTCGCTAATGAAAATGTCGTACACTGAAACCAAAATTAGTTTTAGGGTCAAAAAGTCCATGAATTTCCAATTAATCTGTCAGGTCGCTACGTCATTTCCATGTTTTCACAGGCAAATGAAACACGACTGATCAGCCAATCAGAACGCGCATACTATTTAAATTATTTTATAAAGTCTAATCAAGACTTCGCGTTTTACTGGATCTCAGGATGGATCAGTCAAATCTAGTATTCGAAGGCAAACTTCCCGCCAAAGCTTCCCGCCCTTGAGACACATTCTCGTCTGCAATAATAAAGCAAAGCGATGATTCTTCTGAAGGCATTGATGAAAGAAGTCGCGCACTGTGTTACGTTAGAGGTGTTAGTTAGGGAGCATGCATTGTTGAGAAAAGCCATTCACGCTAATCGCTGTCTAGAATCAAAGAAAACACGCTCAATTTAAAAAAAAGCTGTATTTTATCACTCTAGCTTTATAGAAATATTAAACATTCCAAAAGGGTGAGTGGCTATGCCACCTCCTTCACCACCCGGGTTCCGCCCCTTTTTTAGTCTATAGTAGCTGTTTCAACGAAGAACGAGTTCGCGACGAAGAGACTTGCTCATCAGTTACTTTTATCTGTCATGACTTTGATCCGCTACTGACTGTGAATTGATTGCCAAAATATTAACGTTTCTCATTAAAATCCTAGAGATATCCAAGGATTTCAGCACACTTCAGAAGACCAATGATGATGGAATGGCTGCAAAAGATGCACGTGCTCTGGATGTTTGTAGTTTTGATGGTGGTGATGCACCTGGTGCTTACTATAACGGTAGGTCGATCTATACGGCATTGCATCAATGGGCTTCCATAACGAATACACACCTTTTGTCTTCAGGTTGGTGGACTACTCCACAAAACTCTCCCGCACAAAACAATCGTTGTTTCAAAAATGCCTTCCGTGATATTCTATTGGTCATAACGTTCCACTCTCCGCTGTACACAAGTACCGATGTACTTGAACAGCTCTACCAAGACGCATTTCCCAACATAGTCTTCTGTGGACCAAAACCAAGTGAAGATGAAGAAATTATCGTCGTTGAAGTAGAGAACGGATATTTTGCTTACGAGTGCTTGGGCCAAGCCATCAGAAAGTACCCGTCGTACAATGGCTATCTGTATGTTAACGACGATATGATCATCAATTGGTGGAATCTGGTTCACTTGGACAGGAGCAAAGTTTGGCAGGGCGAAGAGATTAAAAGAGGCTTGCGTATCCTGAACTCTGAGAAAGAAAGGCAAAACGAAATGATTGTTAACAATACTGGTACGAGGCACTGGTCTTGGTGGATAAGGGCAATTGGCTTAGAAGCGTGCACTAAATTCTATAAAGAACTGAGCGCGAGGAGGAATTCGTCAGTTCTGGATGTGTTTCATCTCAATACCGGTCCTACTCCAGTGTGCTATCGTGGATGGTCAGATTTGTTTTACATTCCACAACGCCTCTCAAAGTCTTTCAGTGAGTTGTCGTCCATAGCTTTTAAACACCGAGTGTTTCTAGAGGTTGCAGCGTGTACAATAATTAGAATGCTGGCTCCTTCTTCTGAAACAATCAACCTTCAAGGAATGTATTGGTTTAAGTTTAATATGGAGTCTACGGA
Organism: Actinostola sp. cb2023; assembly: GCA_033675265.1. Lineage (NCBI taxonomy): Eukaryota > Metazoa > Cnidaria > Anthozoa > Actiniaria > Actinostolidae > Actinostola > Actinostola sp. cb2023. Next base: position 44,623 of record JAUJYZ010000157.1, on the reverse strand, counting down.
GTTGATGGGCCGTGTTTGGTTGTATTATAACACTAAGCAAACGTTCATCCACCCCTTCAAGTTACACAACAATGTGACAAAGAAACTTAATATGAAATTGTTAAAGAATTGGATCTTACCAAAGAGCAAGAGCTACACGCAGTGCTAGACACACTAAACAAACGTTCATCCACCCCTTTAAAATTACACAACAATGTGACAAAGAAACTTAACATGAAATTGTTAAAGAATTGGATCTTACCAAAGAGCAAGAGCTACACGCAGTGCTAGACACACTAAACCAACGTACATCCGTACATCCACTTCAAGTTACACACTATTTGCCTTCAAGTTCATCGGTCCAATAGACCTTTCTACCGATACGGCGGCCATCTTGAATTATGGGATGCCCAGGGTGCAAGCTAGTATCCATTTGGCTATGAAAAACTTTAATTTAAAGCAATGAATTTGTACAAAATTATATAACAATGCACAACACATGTAAATAGTAAGTCATACAATCTATGGCTAGAGTGAAATAGAAAAATAATATATTGACGCGACTCCACACTCTACAGTTTTGGGGTCATTTGTATCCTGAGCATCCCATAATGTATTAGCCAAAACAATATTTATTCACAGAGAAATATCCACCCTACGAAAACATTTTATTGTCCTCCAGGAGACTTTTATGTAAAATTTTGAAATTGAAACCGAGTCAAAGGTCAGATTACATGTTTCCATAGACACAACTACATACAAAGCTTAAGGTTTCGACTTTATCACATTTGTATACCCATCTCGACGTACCGTGACTCACTCAGCTCGCTGATAATATTGGTAAGCCTGTGGTGATAGAGTCGCTTTCGTATGAGTGGGAAAGTTACCGCAATATCACTGCACCACGCCTTGCCGCATTGAAAGAGTTTGATTGGATGAGATGCATATCTGCACGCTTTTTGATTGGTTTAGAAAGGAAGCCATTTGATGAATATCACGGTACCGCAGGGTTCCCACCCATACGAAAATGACTCTACTGCGCGTGGTAAGGCGAATTGGTACAAAATTCAAGAATTCATGCAAAATCATTGTCAACATCAACAGTTGTTTTTAACCACATCAGTCAGTTTTGATCGCAGTCGGAATATATAAAAAGTGATGCGGGCTCATTATAAAACATGGATTTTAGGGGGACTCGTTTATGTTTTGGCTCAGTCCTAAGTTTGAACTATTCTCTATTACTCGGGCTACCTGTGGTAGTCTTAATATGCAGACCGTGTTATTTAATGTCCAAACGTTTGAAAAAATGCTAATTTAATTTATTCTGAAATTATATTTTGAAGTGATCATGAGCCCAGCGTGATTCCTATTTGTATACCATCCTACAATTCATCTTCATTGTCTTCTAGTACAATATGAGAATCTTCGAAGTCGACGTACAAGTTCAGGTTATGAGTTAAACAATGATACTACTTTAATTACATGTAGTACTTGCTTTTGTTAACGAAATCCAGGATGAATTTCTGTCCCAAATTTACGGCAAATATTCATTAATCGGTATGTGCCAAAAAAAGCGTCCGAAACGAGTTCTAAAAGAGTCCGATTTATGTTTTTGTAGTTAAGGTATTACCAGTACCTGTTGATTTATATTTTTGTAGTTAAGGTATTACCAGTACCTGTTGATTCCTTTTTCATTGAGATCATTTTTCTTTATTAACCTAAGTTCACGTAGTATTGACTGATTGTTTATTTCACATATATATCTATATATGTTTGGAGAGCTTAAGAAACCATTCAGGGCGGGCTGAGACAATTCTTTATGACTTCTTTATGACAGCGTAAATCATGACACTAAATCTCCAAACTCTATTTCTTTGATACACGGCAACCTCTTCATTCAGTTATGCATAGCAGAGTAAAAGTAATAGAATATGTATACGGTAATTTAAAATTCATTGCTTTCCAATTCCTATTATAAACTAAGTATTTAGAGTAAGATATACGTGACTTCTATATACACATTATTGTTGATATATGGACTATTAAACACTGAGCATTATATTAGTGTGATATTTAGCCGTAAACTAGCCATACAAACCATGAAGGGATACGATATGGTTTACGTACCATGTGAAACGATACTTTTGTCTCTTCACTGGTGGCCATGGTATCAATTACGAAGACCTACCAAGCTTTGCTAAAGATTACTGGTTGACCAATCAGAATCGATTCTATATGTCTGCAAGACAGGCGTTTTCTAGCCTCCGTCAAGCAAGACGTGGCTTGTAGAAGTCTTTCTTCACATACTAAATGTTTGTTTAAAAGAGTTTGTACCCGGTGGAGTGATACGAGTGAACGAAGGTAGGTTAAGTAATATTTACAATCATAGTTTGTCGTACATATTCATATGAATATAATTGTAGGCTGTTTGACAGTAACTTGCCCGCGGGGGGCCTTCTACCGTTCCACCTGTCAGACTGTTCAGTCAAATCTCTTGGTTCCTTGGTAAAAAAAAACGCTATCATAACCGTTCTTCTGCTGAATAGTTTGGTATTATACGGACCGTAAGTCCCTTAGTTTCGCGATTGGAGTTTGACGTGGTATTGCGCTATCGGGTGTCCATTATCTGAGAGATATGGTCTTATACAGCTGTATAAGGCCTAGGGCAAACGTCGAACTAACCATGAGCTTAATTCAGTCGAACATACTATGCCATCAGGTAGTTCGATGCCGGGGTATCACGGAATTTGATTTACCTTTATCAAGAACGCATTAAAATGCGTTCTTGAATATTGTTTTTTGTTTAATAAACAAATACAAAACCATTGCAATTTCAATAAACAAATTTCTCCCGAATAATTAATTCGTTTTAGAAGTAATTCAGATGCCTCCAATTCGGACTGGACGCCACGGGTTTCAAGTTCTCGGCTTCGCCTCGGACTTGAAACCCCGTACGGTCCAGTCCTCATTGTCGGGCCTTTAAACATTACTTCAAGTCCGCTCTAGAGTACTTTGAAATATTATTTCAAGTTCTAGGACTGGAAATATCAGTTCAAGTCCTTGGAATAGAAATATCATATAAATCAATAACTTAATTTCTGACAGTAAATACTATTTCAAATTAAACTTAGACACAAGTAACATGCTATTTGTCTTAAAAAACTGGGAATGCATGATTTTTAACTGCTTAAAAAACGCATCTAATAATTTCATAAACTCGATACGGCGGGGATTCGAACCCAGAACACTCCATTGCTAATCCCTTTACTTACCACTATGCCATCAGGTAGTTCGATGCAGGTATCACGGAATTTTATTTACCTTTATCTTGGCATTCTTTTAATGCGTCATTGAATATTGTGTTTTGTTTATTATAAGTAATACCATGATAATTCGGTAAATTAGTGATTAAATTTCCCGCAAGCCGAGGGAGAGTTTGTGGAAGTCCTGACGCCGTAGGCGGAGGGGAGGGACTTTTACAAACTCTCCCGAGGCTTGAGGGAAATTTAATCACTAATTCCCCGAATTGTCATGGTATCAGTTTGTAATACCATGATCACCGAGGAAATAAAGTAAAATATAGTTCACTTTGCATAATTTAGAGCAGTACGACTGAACTACAATATTTTTCTCAAAGAGCGTTGATTACACCACACTCTGGAGAATTTAGAAATTGTGATGCTTTGCCGTTTCATTTGTACAATGATCGAGTATTTTTATTAGTCAGTTTAGGAATATTTAATCGTCATTTGGTCAAAAATCATGGCGGAGAGTTGTTTTGCCTTTGTAAAAGACGCTGAAGTTGACCAATCAAGGGAAAGTACCCGAAAATACGAAAAAAACTTCATGGTGTGCTAACGTTTGGTAAGCAATAGGAAAAGGCAAGAAATAAAGAGTTCCAAGATTTTATTCCAGAAAAGAAAGAATTCCGGTCTTTGCATATGCGCTGCTCATGCGCAGAGTCGAGGACATAGCATCCCACATGTGTTGGACTCTTTTGAAACTTGGAATAGAGCCAGCTTTCAGGTTAAACGTAAGTCGTACAGATTACTATGTCCAAAGTCCCAGTGATTGTTATATGAGGGACAGACTGGGGACGACCAGAGTCTCCATTCTCTAATTTTCCCGCCGGGAAAATTAGTGAGACAATGGATATATCCATTGTCTAATTTTCCCGGCGGGAAAATTAGACAATGGATTTCTGCATTGTCTTAATAAATTTCCCGGTCGGAAAATTGGAGAAGGGAGATTTAGTCGTTTGTATGTCCCTGGAAGGACAAAGGAAACCGAGGCGATCATGGTATTAACAAACAAATACAAAACTATTGCCATTTCAATAAACAAATTCCTCCTGAATAATTACTTCGTTTTAGAAGTAGTTTCACCTCGGACTTCAAACCCCGTCCAGTCCTCATTGTCGGCCTTTAAACATACTTTGTGCATTGTGGCAAAGCCAATCAGAGCGCGCATACTATTTAAATTATTTTATAAAGTCTAATCAACACTTCGCGTTTTACTGGATCTCAGGATGGATCAGTCAAATCTAGTATTCGAAGGCAAACTTCCCGCCAAAGCTTCCCGCCCTTGAGACACATTCTCGTCTGCTATTAAAGCAAAGCGATGATTCTTCTGAAGGCATTGACGAAAGTAGTCGCGCACTGTGTTACGTTAGAGGTGTTAGTTAGGGAGCATGCATTGTTGAGAAAAACCCATTCACGCTAATCGCTGTCTAGAATCAAAGAAAACGCGCTCATTTTTAGCAAAAGCTGTATTTTATCACTCTAGCTTTATAGAAATATTAAACATTCCAAAAGGGTGAGTGGCTATGCCACCTCCTTCGCCACCCGGGATCCGCCCCTTTTTTAGTCTATAGCCGGTAGCTGTTTCAACGAAGATCGAGTTCGCGACGAAGAGACTTGCTCATCAGTTACTTTTATCTGTCATGACTTTGATCCGCTACTGACTGTGAATTGATTGCCAAAATATTAACGTTTCTCATTAAAATCCTAGAGATATCCAAGGATTTCAGCACACTTCAAAAGACCAATGATGATGGAATGTCTGCAAAAGATGCACGTGCTCTGGATGTTTGTAGTTTTGATGGTGATGATGCACCTGGTGCTTTACTATAACGGTAGATCGATCTATACAACATTGCATCAATGGGCTTCCATAACCAATACACACCTTTTGTCTTCAGGTTGGTTGACTACTCCACAAAACTCTCCCGCACAAAACAATCGTTGTTTCAAAAATGCCTTCCGTGATATTCTATTGGTCATAACGTTCCACTATCCGCTGTACACAAGTACCGATGTACTCGAACAGCTCTACCAAGACGCATTTCCCAACATAGTCTTCTCTGTGGACCAAAACCAAGTGAAGATGAAGAAATTATCGTCGTTGAAGTAGAGAACGGATATTTTGCTTACGAGTGCTTGGGCCGGCCAAGCCATCAGAAAGTACCCGTCGTACAATGGCTATCTGTATGCTAACGACGATATGATCATCAATTGGTGGAATCTGGTTCACTTGGACAGGAACAAAGTTTGGCAGGGCGAAGAGATTGCAAGAGGCTTGCGTATCCTGAACTCTAAGAAAGAAAGGCAAAACGAATTGATTGTTAACAATACTGGTACGAGGTACTGGTCTTGGTGGATAACGGAACTGAATTGGTCTAGAAGCGTGCACTAAATTCTATAAAGAACTGAGCGCGAGGAGGAATTCGTCAGTTCTGGATGTGTTTTTCATCTCAATACCGGTCCTATTCCAGTGTGCTATCGTGGATGGTCAGATTTGTTTTACATTCCACAACGTCTCTCAAAGCCTTTCAGTGAGTTGTCGTCCATAGCTTTTAAACACCGAGTGTTTCTAGAGGTTGCAGCGTGTACAATAATTAGAATGCTGGCTCCTTCTTCTGAAACAATCAACCTTCAAGGAATGTATTGGTATAAGTTTAATATGGAGACTACGGAGTTTATGGGCCGTGTTTGGTTGTATTATAACACTAAGCAAACGTTCATCCACCCCTTCAAGTTACACAACAATGTGACAAAGAAACTTAATATGAAATTGTTAAAGAATTGGATCTTACCAAAGAGCAAGAGCTACACGCAGTGCTAGACACACTAAACAAACGTTCATCCACCCCTTAAAATTACACAACAATGTGACAAAGAAACTTAACATGAAATTGTTAAAGAATTGGATCTTACCAAAGAGCAAGAGCTACACGCAGTGCTAGACACACTAAACAAACGTACATCCACCCCTTCAAGTTACACACTATTTGCCTTCAAGTTCATCGGTCCAATAGACCTTTCTACCGATACGGCGGCCATCTTGAATTATGGGATGCCCAGGGTGCAAGCTAGTATCCATTTGGCTATGAAAAACTTAATTTAAAGCAATGAATTTGTACAAAATTATATAACAATGCACAACACATGTAAATAGTAAGTCATACAACTCTATGGCTAGAGTGAAATAGAAAAATAATATATTGACGCGACTCCACACTCTACAGTTTTGGGGTCATTTGTATCCTGAGCATCCCATAATGTATTAGCCAAAACAATATTTATTCACAGAGAAATATCCACCCTACGAAAACATTTTATTGTCCTCCAGGAGACTTTTATGTAAAATTTTGAAATTGAAACCGAGTCAAAGGTCAGATTACATGTTTCCATAGACACAACTACATACAAAGCTTAAGGTTTCGACTTTATCACATTTGTATACCCATCTCGACGTACCGTGACTCACTCAGCTCGCTGATAATATTGGTAAGCCTGTGGTGATAGAGTCGCTTTCGTATGAGTGGGAAAGTTACCGCAATATCACTGCACCACGCCTTGCCGCATTGAAAGAGTTTGATTGGATGAGATGCATATCTGCACGCTTTTTGATTGGTTTAGAAAGGAAGCCATTTGATGAATATCACGGTACCGCAGGGAATATTCCCACCCATACGAAAATGACTCTACTGCGCGTGGTAAGGCGAATTGGTACAAAATTCAAGAATTCATGCAAAATCATTGTCAACATCAACAGTTGTTTTTAACCACATCAGTCAGTTTTGATCGCAGTCGGAATATATATTAAAAGTGATGCGGGCTCATTATAAAACATGGATTTTAGGGGGACTCGTTTTCATGTTTTGGCTCAGTCCTAAGTTTGAACTATTCTTTATTACTCGGGCTACCTGTGGTGGTCTTAATATGCAGACCGTGTTATTTAATGTCCAAACGTTCATCCAAACGTGAAAAAGTGCTATCCTACCATCCTACAATTCATCTTCATCTTCATTGTCTTCTAGTAGTGATCATGAGCCCAGCGTGGTTCCTATTTGTATACCATCCTACAATTCATCTTCATTGTCTTCTAGTAGTGATCATGAGAGCATATGGGTATTTTGTCTGCGCATGCGCCAACACAGCATTGACCAGTGACGTCTGGAACCATTTTCCAGCTCGATAGCTCATTTTAAGGATATTTTGTAGGAGATCTACGCGTTTCTAAAGTTTAAAAGTCATGAAAATTTACTCATTTTTAAAGACGATAAACATTACTTCCCCTGGGTATATCTTTGGCCGCTGTTATTTCTTTTGATGGCGAGATATTTTACATTGAAATGCGACTGTGGTGTTTGGAGTTGGATGTTCAGCGTTAATTATTTCTACAATCAAGTATTCTACAGCACTGGATTGTGATGCAAGTAAACTTTTAGAATTTCAGGTGGACGCGATTTCGAGCTATGGCCAGGTGAATATGTAGAAGTGTTCAATTTAGGTCGAACTTTAACGAGATATTTCTTGAAATTTTTACCGACCCCCAAGTTGGGGATAATTACCACAGCATTCATTCCTTTATATAATTTCAGTTTTTATAGAGAATGGGGCTATTTCCTTATTCTAAGTCTTTGAATGTATAAATGAGAAGCCAGAACAGACTTTGCAGAAAAAAATTAGTTGTTAAGAAAATTAAAACTTGTTTCCACTGTTTTGCATTGCAATATTTTTGCTTACCATTTACGGGACTCGCGACGAGCAGAAATGTGGACTCCAAGCATTCAAGTCAAATTATCTTTCGATTTCTACCGACCCCCAAGCTGCTTAATGTTACGGAGGCGAAGATTATTCAATAGTCATTCCATTCATCACAATAAATGACTTTCAAAAAATGCATAGCTCCTGCTATGAATGTTCAAAGTGCATGTATACGACGAAGACGGCAGCCATTGTCAGTTTAGCTTGTCATGTCTGGACCTCCCTCTCCTTGCAATATGCAACTCATAATGCATCGTAAATACTGATTATGACAACTGCAGCATGCCTTCAGCATTGATAAAATAGAATCCATCATTTTAGAGTTGCATATGTTCATATAGACAAGTTAATAAATAGATATATGAGATAGAACTTCGCCATCTTGTTTGTTATTCCTGGTATTTAAATTAGCGCGGGATGGCGCGGGATATATGCGCGTGTCAGAGGGTCTTTGTGTTCATGTTGACATTTCACGCATGCGCAGACAAAATGCCCATATGCTGATCATGAGTCCAGCGTGGTTCCTATTTGTATACCATCCTACAATTCATCTTCATTGTCTTCTAGTAGTGATCATGAGCCCAGCGTGGTTCCTATTTGTATACCATCCTACAATTCATCTTCATTGTCTTCTAGTACAATATGAGAATCTTCGAAGTCGACGTACAAGTTCAGGTTATGAGTTAAACAATGATACTACTTTAATTACATGTAGTACTTGCTTTTGTCAACGAAATCCAGGATGAATTTCTGTCCCAAATTTACGGCAAATATTCAGCGTCCGAAACTAGTTTTAAAAAGAGTCCGATTTATATTTTTGTAGTTAAGGTATTAACAGTACCTGTTGATATTATATTTTTGTAGTTAAAGTATTACCAGTACCTGTTGATATTATATTTTTGTAGTTAAAGTATTACCAGTACCTGTTGATTCCTTTTTCATTGAGATCATTTTTTCTTTATTAACCTAAGTTCATGTAGTATTGACTGATTGTTTATTTCACATATATATCTATATATGTTTGGAGAGCTTAAGAAACCATTCAGGGCGGGCTGAGACAATTCGTTATGACTTCTTTATGACAGCGTAAATCATGCATGACACTAAATCTCCAAACTCTATTTCTTTGATACACGGCAACCTCTTCATTCAGTTATGCATAGCAGAGTAAAGGTAATAGAAATGTGTATACGGTAATTTAAAATTCATTGCTTTCCAATTCCTATTATTATAAACTAAGTATTTATAGTAAGATATACGTGACTTCTATATACACATTATTGTTGATATATGGATACTATTAAACACTGAGCATTATATTAGTGTGATATTTAGCCGTAAACTAGCCATACAAACCATGAAGGGATACGATATGGTTTACGTACCATGTGAAACGATACTTTTGTCTCTTCACTGGTGGCCATGGGTATCAATTACCAAACTTTGCTAAAGATTACTGGCTGACCAGAGAGAACAATGATCTATTTATTATTTATTTACCATGTACAATTTAGAATTCTCATTGCAATTGTTCCTTTTGAAAGTTGTTGTTGCATAGCCCGCTGTCCAACCCTCTGTTATATGCATTAGCCTTACAGAAAATAAAACAGGAACAGGAACAGCGCCAATCAGAATCGTTTTTATATGTCTGAAAGACAGGAGTTTTCTAGCTACGGCGAGCAAGACGTGGTTTATAGAAGTCTTTCTTCGCATACTAAATGTTTGTTTAAAAGAGTTTGTACCCGGTGGAGTGATACGCGGAGTGAACGAAGGTAGGTTAAGTAAAAATTTTCAATCATAGTTTGTCGTACATATTTATATGAATATAATTGTAGGCTGTTTGACAGTAACTTGCCCGCGGGGGTCCTTCTACCGTTCCACCTGTCAGACTGTTCAGTCAAATCTCTTGGTTCCTTGGTAAAAAAAACCGCTATCATAACCGTTCTTCTGCTGAATAGTTTGGTATTATACGGACCGTAAGTCCCTTAGTTTCGCGATTGGAGTTTGACGTGGTATTGCGCTATCGGGTGTCCATTATCTGAGAGATATGGTCTTATACAGCTGTATAAGGCCTAGGGCAAACGTCGAACTAACCATGAGCTTAATTCAGTCGAACATACTATGCCATCAGGTAGTTCGATGGGTATCACGGAATTTGATTTACCTTTATCAAGAACGCATTAAAATGCGTTCTTGAATATTGTTTTTTGTTTAATAAACAAATACAAAACCATTGCAATTTCAATAAACAAATTTCTCCCGAATAATTAATTCGTTTTAGAAGTAATTCAGATGCCTCCAATTCGGACTGGACGCCACGGGTTTCAAGTTCTCGGCTTCGCCTCGGACTTGAAACCCCGTACGGTCCAGTCCTCATTGTCGGGCCTTTAAACATTACTTCAAGTCCGCTCTAGAGTACTTTGAAATATTATTTCAAGTTCTAGGACTGGAAATATCAGTTCAAGTCCTTGGAATAGAAATATCATATAAATCAATAACTTAATTTCTGACAGTAAATACTATTTCAAATTAAACTTAGACACAAGTAACATGTTATTTGTCTTAAAAAACTGGGAATGCATGATTTTTAACTGCTTAAACAACGCATTTAATAATTTCATAAACTCGATACGGCGGGGATTCGAACCCAGAACACTCCATTGCTAATCCCTTTACTTACCACTATGGCATCAGGTAGTTCGATGCAGGTATCACGGAATTTTATTTACCTTTATCTTGGCATTCTTTTAATGCGTCATTGAATATTGTGTTTTGTTTAACAAACAAATACAAAACTATTGCCATTTCAATAAACAAATTCCTCCTGAATAATTAATTCGTTTTAGAAGTAGTTTCGCCTCGGACTTCAAACCCCGTCCAGTCCTCATTGTCGGCCTTTAAACATTACTTTGTGCATTGTGGCAAAGCCAATCAGAGCGCGCATACTATTTAAATTATTTTATAAAGTCTAATCAAGACTTTGCGTTTTACTGGATCTCAGGATGGATCAGTCAAATCTAGTATTCGAAGGCAGACTTCCCGCCAAAACTTCCCGCCCTTGAGACACATTCTCGTCTGCAATTAAAGCAAAGTGATGATTCTTCTGAAGGCATTGACGAAAGTAGTCGCGCACTGTGTTACGTTAGAGGTGTTAGTTAGGGAGCATGCATTGTTGAGAAAAAGCCATTCACGCTAATCGCTGTCTAGAATCAAAGAAAACGCGCTCATTTTTGGCAAAAGCTGTATTTTGTCACTCTAGCTTTATAGAAATATTAAACATTCCAAAAGGGTGAGTGGCTATGCCACCTCCTTCGCCACCCGGGACCCGCCCCTTTTTTAGTCTATAATAGCTGTTTCAAAGAAGATCGAGTTCGCGACGAAGAGACTTGCTCATCAGTTACTTTTATCTGTCATGACTTTGACCCGCTACTGACTGTGAATTGATTGCCAAAATATTAACGTTTCTCATTAAAATCCTAGAGATATCCAAGGATTTCAGCACACTTCAGAAGACCAATGATGATGGAATGGCTGCAAAAGATGCACGTGCTCTGGATGTTTGTAGTTTTGATGGTGGTGATGCATCTGGTGCCTTACTATAACGGTAGGTCGATCTACACAGCATTGTATCAATGGGCTTCCATAACCAATACACACCTTTTGTCTTCAGGTTGGTTGACTACTCCACAAAACTCTCCCGCACAAAACAATCGTTGTTTCAAAAAATGCCTTCCGTGATATTCTATTGGTCATAACGTTCCACTCTCCGCTGTACACAAGTACCGAGGTACTCAAACAACTGTACCAAGACGCGTTTCCCAACATAGTCTTCTGTGGACCAAAACCAAGTGAAGATGAAGAAATTATCGTCGTTGAAGTAGAGAACGGATATTTTGCTTACGAGTGCTTGGGCCAAGCCATCAGAAAGTACCCGTCGTACAATGGCTATCTGTATGCTAACGATGATATGATCATCAATTGGTGGAATCTGGTTCACTTGGACAGGAACAAAGTTTGGCAGGGCGAAGAGATTAAAAGAGGTTTGCGTATCCTGAACACTAAGAAAGAAAGGCAAAACGAATTGATTGTTAACAATACTGGGACGAGGTACTGGTCTTGGTGGATAATGGCAATTGGTTTAGAAGCGTGCACTAAATTATATGAAGAACTGAGCGCGAGGAGGAATTCGTCAGTCCTGGATGTGTTTCACCTCAATACCGGTCCTACTCCAGTGTGCTATCGCGGATGGTCAGATTTGTTTTACATTCCACAACGCCTCTCAAAGTCTTTCAGTGAGTTGTCGTCAATAGCTTTTAAACACCGAGTGTTTCTAGAGGTTGCAGCGTGTACAATAATTAGAATGCTGGCTCCTTCTTCTGAAACAATCAACCTTCAAGGAATGTATTGGTATAAGTTTAATATGGAGTCTACGGAGTTGATGGGCCGTGTTTGGTTGTATTATAACATTAAGCAAACGTTCATCCACCCCTTCAAGTTACACAACAATGTGACAAAGAAACTTAACATGAAATTGTTGAAGAATTGGATCTTACCAAAGAGCAAGAGCTACACGCAGTGTTAGACACACTAAACAACAAATCGTTCAAGTTACACAACCAAAGAAACTTCATGTTACACAAAGAGCAAGAGCTACACGTGACAAAAACAAACTTATCCACCCCTTTAAAATTACACAACAATGAAATTGTTGAAGAATTGGATCTTACCAAAGAGCAAGAGCTACACGCAGTGTTAGACACACTAAACAAACGTTCATCCACCCCTTCAAGTTACACAACAATGTGACAAAGAAACTTAACATGAAATTGTTGAAGAATTGGATCTTACCAAAGAGCAAGAGAGCTACACGCAGTGCCAGACACACTAAACACCAACGTTCACCCACCCCTTCAAGTTACACACTATTTGCCTTCAAGTTTTGGATCGGAGCTCCAATTAGATATCATGAAATCATTTTGTTAATACTTATACACCCAGTGTTAGACACCTTTCATCTAAGGCCTTAAAAATTAGATATCATGAAATCAAATACCAAGTTAAACAATTACAAAATTACAAATCTCGAATTAGATCGTACACACTAATTCTGATTTATTCATATAGAAATATCAACCCTACGAAAACTTTTATTGTCTTCCAGGAGATGTTTATGTAAATTTTTGAAATTGAAACCGAGTCAAAGGTCAGATTACATGTTTCCATAGACACAACTATATACAAAGGTTAAGGTTTCGACTTTATCACATTTGTATACCCATCTCGACGTACCGTGACTCACTCAGCTCGCTGATAATATTGGTAAGCCTGTGGTGATAGAGTCGCTTTCGTATGAGTGGGAAAGTTACCGCAACGTCACTGCACCACGCCTTGCCGCATTGAAAGAGTTTGATTGGATGAGATGCATATCTGCACGCTTTTTGATTGGTTTAGAAAGGAAGCCATTTGATGAATATCACGGTACCGCAGGGTTCCCACCCATACGAAAATAACTTTACTGCGCGTGGTAAGGCTAATTGGTACAAAATTCAAGAATTCATGCAAAATCATTGTCAACATCAACAGTTGTTTTTTAAACCACATCAGTCAGTTTTGATCGCAGTCGGAATATTAAAAGTGATGCGGGGCTCTTTATAAAACAGGGATTTTAGGGGGACTCGTTTATGTTTTGGCTCAGTCGTAAGTTTGAACTATTCTTTATTACTCGGGCTACCTGTGGTAGTCTTAATATGCAGACCGTGTTTTTTCCCCTCTATCGCAAAGTGCATTTGTCACGTGATATTTCCCAGGAGTGCTTTGCATGCTGATAAGGCTTGGTTGACATGTCGGCATGTTTACACGGTCGCCATTTTGTTTTATATCAACATATTTTCGTTAATCGTCGTTCGTAAAGTAAAAACATTGAGATGAATATCGTAAAGTACTACCTAATCATGATGTGCTAAAACTGAAGGAGAAAAGCCACCTCAAAAGAACTTGCAATAGTCCCCTTCACAGTTCCCTCCCGGGGGAGAGGTACTCCCATATATATGCTATATAGGTATGTGCCCTCAAATAGGGTATGGTTATTGAACCTCCAGATCCTTAAATTGGGTACCATATTTTGCTTTTAGACCATAATAAAATAAAATATTCGATCTTTAATTTGGGTACACTTTTTTATGTTGACTAAAAAAACCGCTTATCGTAACAGCCAGCGTATGCACTTCTGATATTAGCGATTTCCAAAGGAATACTATTAACGTTTTCCTTAAATTGGGTTTATATTTCAGTGACAAATCCTTGGAAAGGGTATGAATTTTCCAATTCTTCATCCTTAAGTGGGTGTCTCCGTAAAACACGCCCATCATTTTTACGATCAAAAATGAATTTCTCTTATACTCCTGTATTTTGAAGGCCTGACACAAGGAATCACTAATATCGATTTGGTTTCTTTGAAAATAATTTAATTTTTTTTTTATATATTTTTTAATTATCGCGCTGCTCATGGCAATTTCGAAGTCCAGCAGACTGTAAAATGGCAAGATTTTGCAACTGCCGCATAAAGCTAATTCGAGATTAAATGCAATAAGTTTTGCATGGGTGTGTAGCTATATCCTTCTAGTTTCTTCGGCAATTTGGTTTTAAGAAATTGCATCTCATATTTTAACGGAATCAGGAAGAATATGGACCCTCATGCACGCGTTGTATTCATAAACCCAAACCACCCCAACTTTGAGGGCTTTTTTCAAAATCGTGGCACCTGATTCAAACTATTTCACTATGTGTGGATAAAGTACTAATGTTTATCAATACGAAACGCCAATACAATTTAAATTATGATTTTCTGAGTAAATTTACCCGCGAAAAAAAAAAAAAAAAAATTCGAAAAGTCCACATTTACTGTCCATGCATTAGCGAAAACAATATCCACAGAAGGAACTGCATTTAAAACAGAATAAACCCCTCTTTCTCTTCTAGAATACGTTTAGCAAAACAAGTTTAGTCGTGATTCGATCATCCAATCAGACGCGAGTATACACAATTGCTTTATTGACAGGTCAAACGATCATTAATATTAAGCTCCTCCTAACTTGGTTCTGGATTTATCGGATGATGTAAATTGTATTTAATTAACAATAAATATATTGTAAATATGTAATATTTGTTTATTTAGTACTAAATAAAGTTTATTCATTGTATAGTGATTTACGTTACCAATCTATTCATTATCTAAAAAGGCTAGATGATGAGGCCTTGAAAGTTATTTTTCGAAACTTCAGTCCAAAGGTCAAGCATGCTGTCACGATGGTTACCATATTAACAAAAATTTACAAAAAGTAAATCTTAATAATGTGTCCTTAACTGTAGTCTCATATCAAACTTATGTCCTGCATCATTGAACATTTGCTCCTGTTGGGATCCAGTATCACGCGGACAACGTTTTTTGTTAATGCTTTGTTTACTAATGCACGTGAGGCCCGATTGATCCAGCAATTTATTCACTATGACCGCTAAATAAAGTAGATTCGTACGTGACTGGTTTATCATTTCTGAATTCATATTTTTCCTTTGACAATTATGTGTAAATCAGGTAGCTAAAATATAAGAGAGGATGGAAAAGCTGCATATGTTTCCTCAACGGGAAAATATATCACAAATTCGAACTAACTTATTGATCTCGTGCGTGTAAATATTGGAAATTGGCTTCAAAAAAACGTCCTTTCCGAGCCATAATTTATTTGCGAATTCGCCGGCCTATGTAGCTTCTACATACAGACCGAGATACAGAGCACCAATATGATGTTCACAATTACCAAACAAAGAGTTTTAGATTTCATTTTGCCACCGCTTAATTAAGTTTAATATACATGTATTTTATATCAAAATGCGCGTAAAATTACAGAGCATTAGAATCCGGAGGTAGGTTTTTGATTGACACAATTCCCAAAGAATTCAGAGGGATTTTGTGTGCAGCGTATGTCACGCTCTCCTATATCTCTTCAGAGATTTCAGTTCGATTGACTTTGAAGAAACGGAAAATGCCACCTTCAAACCTCTTTATTTGTGCTTGAATTGCCAGCTTATTCATTCCTTACATATTCGTCTTTTATATTCCGTTGGTAGATTTTTGATTTGTATTTTAACAATGCAGTAAAAAGCAAAAATGTATCAAAATCATGCTGTTTTTCGCCTAAACAAGACTCGCCTCATCTGCATATGTGAAACAATGACCTTTTGTATAACATAAGTTTGATATGTACAGTAAAACTAGATGATCTTACAGCCGTTCTAAGCTTTTATGGGCGTACTTGCTCGTCTTGGACCCATACCTTTATGCCCCTGAGGGGAGGGCCTATGTAGCTTTCCTACTCTTGTTGGCCAATATCTAGTGGCTAGATGGTCACGTGATTGCGTGATAAAGTAAATACGAGCCCGTGTGTGTCTAACACACGTTAGTGTGAGTTCCAAGATTTTATCTCGGAAAAGCAAGAATTCCAGTCTTTGCATATTCTCTGCTCATGCGCAGAGTCGAGAACATCGTATCCCACATGTGTTGGACTCTTGAGTAGTATTGAATAGAGCCTGCTTTCAAATTGAATCTAATTCGGACAGAGTGGCATTACCTCTACTCTGTCCAAGGTCCCGATGATTGTTATATGAGGGATAAGAACTCAGGGAAGAGTACTTTGAAATCCATCCATTTGAAATCAAAGTACTATAGAGCGGACTTTCCGGGGTATCCAGGTCCATCATGTGACCGGATTTGATGCACCGGATTGGCTGGTTACCTCATGAATAATTAATGAGTGTTTGAAGGGGTGGATGAACGTTTGCTTAGTGTGTCTAGCACTGCGTGTAGCTCTTGCTCTTTGGTAAGATCCAATTCTTCAACAATTTCATGTTAAGTTTCTTTGTCACATTGTTGTGTAACTTGAAGGGGTGGATGAACGTTTGCTTAGTGTTATAATACAACCAAACACGGCCCATCAACTCCGTAGACTCCATGTTAAACTTAAAAACCAATACATTCCTTGAAGGTTGGTTGTTTCAGAAGAAGGAGCCAGCATTCTAATTATTGTACACGCTGCAACCTCTAGAAACACTCGGTGTTTTTTAAAAGCTATTGACGACAACTCACTGAAAGACTTTGAGAGGCGTTGTGGAATGTAAAACAAATCTGACCATCCGTGATAGCACACTGGAGTAGGACCGGTATTGAGATAAAACACATCCAGAACTGACGAATTCCTCCTCGCGCTCAGTTCTTTATAGAATTTAGTGCACGCTTCTAAACCAATTGTCCTTATCCACCAAGGCCAGTACCTCGTGCCAGTATTGTTAACAATCAATTCGTTTTGCCTTTCTTTCTTAGAGTTCAGGATAATCAAGCCTCTTGTAATCTCTTCGCCCTGCCAACCTTTGTTCCTGTCCAAGTGAACCAGATTCCACCAATTGATGATCATATCGTCGTTAGCATACAGATAGCCATTGTACGACGGGTACTTTCTGATGGCTTGGCCCAAGCACTCGTAAGCAAAATATCCGTTCTCTACTTCAACGACGATAATTTCTTCATCTTCACTTGGTTTTGGTCCACAGAAAACTATGTTGGGAAAATGCGTCTTGGTAGAGTTGTTTGAGTACATCGGTACTTGTGTACAGCGGATAGTGGAACGTTATGACCAATAGAATATCACGGAAGGCATTTTTGAAACAACGATTGTTTTGTTTAGGAGAATTTTGTGGAGTAGTTAACCAACCTGAAGACAAAAGGTGTGTATTCGTTATGGAAGCCCATTGATACAATGCTGTATAGATCGACCTACCGTTTTATAGTAAGGCACCAGGTGCATCACCACCATCAAAACTACAAACATCCAGAGCACGTGCATCTTTTGCAGCCATTCCATCATCATTGGTCTTCTGAAGTGTGCTGAAATCCTTGGATATCTCTAGGATTTTAATGAGAAACGTTAATATTTTGGCAATCAATTCACAGTCAGTAGCGGATCAAAGTCATGACAGATAAAAGTAACTGATGAGCAAGTCTCTTCGTCGCGAACTCGATCTTCGTTGAAACAGCTACTATAGACTAAAAAAGGGGGCGGATCCCGGGTGGCGAAGGAGGTGGCATAGCCATTCACCCTTTTGGAATGTTTAATATTTCTATAAAGCTAGAGTGATAAAATACAGCTTTTTCCAAAAATGAGCGCGTTTTCTTTGATTCTAGACAGCGATTAGCGTGAATGGCTTTTTCTCAACACTGCATGCTCCCTAACTAACACCTCTAACGTAACACAGTGCTCGACTTCTTTCATCAATGCCTTCAGAAGAATCATCACTTTGCTTTATTTGCAGATGAGAATTTTATCTCAAGGGCGGGAAGTTTTGGCGTAAAGTTTGCCTTCGAATACTAGATTTGACTGATCCATCCCGAGATATCCAGTAAAACGCGAAGTCTTGATTAGACTGTGAACAGTCCCTCTTTTCCCTCCAGACTCAGTCGAAAGAGAGAAAAAAAAACGATCCTGGGGCGGAGAATTAAGGAAGAGGAAAAGAAGGGACTGTGGACAACTCACAGAGATTTGAATTATCCGTTGCTCACACAACGGAAAATTCCCATTGGTCAGAATCAATCGATCACTCATCGGCCTGTCAGCTGGGTGACACATTCCATTGACAACACGTTCTCAAAAATAGAACGTCCCCATTCTCCTTGCGTCCACGGGATTCTAAAAACTCGTCTTCACTGAGTCTGGAGGGAAAAGGAGGGCTGTTAGCAGACTAAGTCTTGATCGACATACGTTTCATTTATAGTTTGTCGTAAGACTCATTAGCTTATATCATATAGCATTTACCACTTGGCTTATTATGGTCATAATGGTAAAATTTATTATTATAGGTGAACGTCCAATGAGAATCTTCCTTTTTAGTCACATACATGCACTTTGATACCCAATGAAACACTGATTAAACTACAGCGTGTTACACGAACCTCAAATCCGAACCTCGCTGGTGTCGGGATCGGGATCGGGATCGGGATCGGGATCGGGATCGGGATCGGGATCGGGATCGGGATCGGGATCGGGATCGGGATCGGGATCGGGATCGGGATCGGGATCGGGATCGGGATCGGGATCGGGATCGGGATCGGGATCGGGGATCGGATCGGGATCGGGATCGGGATCGGGATCGGGATCGGGATCGGGATCGGGATCGGGATCGGGATCGGGATCGGGATCGGGATCGGGATCGGGATCGGGATCGGGATCGGGATCGGGATCGGGATCGGGATCGGGAAATTTTTGAAATAGGTTCAAGCCAAGTCGCGGAAATTACGACTCTGGAGCGACTTTGCCACAATGCACAAAGTAATGTTTAAAGGCCGACAATGAGGACTTGAAACCCCGTCCAGTCCGAATTGGAGGCCTTTGAACTACTTCTAAAACTAATTAATTATTCAGGAGGAATTTGTTTATTGAAATGGCAATAGTTTTGTATTTGTTTATTAAACAAAAAACAATTTTCAAACACAAAACGTCGTACTAACCATGAGCCAATTTCAAAATTAATAGGTTCGACTGAATTAAGCTCATGGTTAGTTCGACGTTTGCCCTAGGCGCTAGTCTCTTTCTTAAAAGCAAATAAAACAGCTGCCGTACCTGTCAATTAGCTGTCGTAGTTTTCGATCACATCCAATCATATGCGGCTTTCTCAGTTATCACATTACGCAAGAAAACCGAGGATATGCAAATCATACGCGAGAAAGGATCTCTGATTGGTCGGAAACAGCCCTTATAAATATCTGTACGATCAAATTGAAGGCGTTATTTTCAACGTGCCGTCGGATGAACACTTTCACAAACGTATTCCAATCTGATGTAATTTCCCAAGTTTCACTTCAGTTTCAAAAGGACAGTGAAACAAATCATGCAAGAGAAATCCCCCCTCCCCCCACTAACAGGTCTGCATTTTTAATCGCCATACCAGACCGCATTACACCCGTTTTCCGGAAACGGTCAAAATCTTCAAAGTAGCAGCAATATAGCTCTCTTGAATGTTTCATTTATTCATAAAAACTTGTTTAAAGATACAAAAACGGCTGGTTCGGGAAACGGTCCGACATGTTCTCCTGGATCGTTGGAGTTAAGGTAATGTTTATGTTTAATAACACTTTGTCAACTACAACAATAAAACATAAAATAAAATAAAATAAAATAGATACAATAATAATAATAAGGGGAAAAAACGATACATAATGAACAAAGAAACTAAAACTAAAGATGTTGAGGGGATGGTGGCAGGGGGGAACTAAATTCCCATTCAAAGGCTACCCTCCTAACGTAAGTTATCAACCTGTGTCTGTGTCAGTTATATCAACCTGAAAAATCAAATCTGGTAACCAAGTCATGTTGGCTGAGGACTCTTGTGGTCTCCATATCAAGTCTCCCCACCGGCCTTTCCTTTTTATCTTTACAACAGCCGCTCGTCATGCATATAAGTAAGACCATATAATGGACACCCGATAGCGCAATACCACGTCAAACCCCAATCGCGAAACTAAGGGATTTACGGTCCGTATAATACCAAACTATTCAGCAGAAGAACGGTTATGATGACTGAACAGTCTGACAGGTGGAACGGTAGAAGGACCCCCGCGGGCAAGTTACTGTCAAACAGCCTACAATTATATTCATATAAATATGTACGACAAACTATGATTGTAAATATTACTTAACCTACCTTCGTTCACTCGTATCACTCCACCGGGTACAAACTCTTTTAAACAAACATTTAGTATGTGAAGAAAGACTTCTACAAGCCACGTCTTGCTCGCCGTAGCTAGAAAACTCCTGTCTTGAAGACATATAAAAAACGATTCTGATTGGTCAGCTAGTAATCTTTAACAAAGCTTGGTAATTGATACCATGGCCACCAGTGAAGAGACAAAAGTATCGTTTCACATGGTACGTAAACCATATCGTATCCCTTCACGGTTTCTATGGCTAGTTTTACGGCTAAATATCCACACTAATATAATGCTCAGTGTTTAATAAGCTACAATACGCACAAAATTCAGCAGCACGACTTCTCACTTATACTAAGAAGTCTAGTTCTATCACGCCAATATTGTATGATATTCACTGGTTGCCAATCAAATTTAGAATTGATTTTAAAATTTTAGTACTAACTTATAAGGCTTTTCATGATATGGCACCTAAATATATTTCTGCGCTGATCACTAAGTATAAACCTACTCGTAGTTACGCTCTGCTTCTCAAAACTTGTTAGTAGTGCCTCGTAGATATAATCTTGTAACTTATGGTGGCCGCTCGTTTTCTGCTGTAGCTCCTGTACTGTGGAACTCACTTACCAGAGACACTAGGGATGCACAGTCATTAGATGTTTTTAAGAGGAGAATCAAGACATATTTATTTAAGAATGCATTTATTTAGATAGCATTTTATTTTTTATTTTTTATACATAGTTATTTTTGGAGTAGCAACTTTTAGGGTAATATATATATATATATACCAAGAGAAAATGAGGTAAGAGAAGGAATCCCTGGTACCCCATCATGTGCCCCGTTAATTCTATTTTTAGATCGAAGCTATTTTTTAGCTTTAGTTACCATGCCCGCGCAACCACTCTTGACTTGTATAATTTTAAAATACTCAACCTTACCTTGGTTTTTCCTTTCAAAAACTTTTTATTTTTTGCCATTACTGCGATTCTCAGTATTATGCGAACTCAGACATTCAAGCAGTCGGCTGGAACTTGGTTTTTTCGCTGCCGTCAATCGACATAAAAAATCAGTAAACTTAAAAATATAAGTCAGAAGACCCACCAAATGGAAACCAAATATGATTTTGAGCTAAATTATGGATCATTTGGTCGAAGAATGTATTTAGTTTTGAATTCGTTTGAGTTTTGAATTTGATTGACGGGTAGCGAAAAACCAAAGTTCCAGCCGACTGTTTGAATGTCTGAGTTCGCATAATACTGAGAACCGCAGTAAAAAGAAAAGCAAAAGACTACACAGCTTCTGCTCCAAGATAACAAAGCAGTGTTCGCACGATTTTCTATGATGTTTACATGCAAAGTCTGCACTGAATAAAAATACAAAACTGAGCGAAACAATATCGTCAACTCACTCTGAGAAAAGGCCACAATTTAATTATCTAAGATTCATTGAAGGATTTTACGAATACTCCGAGGCGAATTGAGCAAAATTAGAGGTGCTACAAATATAAACTACACAACGATCAAAGTCAAAGCAATCACGAAAACAAACTCTAAAGTTAATGTGGTCTTACCGGCACTTGTATTCAACACTGATCACGAAGTCCAAAGCGTCAGTATTCTCAGGTTGGAAACACGAAGGAAACTTTACAAGAGCCAACATCACCAAAACCTTGAAGCACCAGCCATATTGTGGACATGAAAATTTAATTCAACCATCTGCAGTCCTACAAGACGGCTACAACAAAACGACTCCTTGCACTTATCGGTTTTTCTCTGTCGAATGACATGGCAAACTGAAGCTGTTTTCCTCTATTTAGAATCGTCTCAAGTGTCCCAAATTCACAATAATTTCAGTCAAATCCCAAAAGGATAATTTGGTAAAATCCTTTATTGAGTTTTCGAAGTAAAAATTTGTAAAATGTTCGAGAAAGTTGAAAAGATTTTCTTCGCTTGACTTCGCTCAATTTTTGACTTTTCATATCAAAGCCGTGCGTAACGGCCTCCGCGACCTCGCCTTATATGATCTGACCAATCACGTTCCGTTCCCAAAATAGATTGAGCTTTCTAAAAATAGAATTAACGGGGCACATGATGGGTCAAGAGCCCAATACGGGAGATTCCTTCTCTTACCTCATTTTCTCTTGTATATACATAATTAGATAATTATATATTTTTTATTGATTTATTATTATTATTATTTTATTATTTATTATTAATTCATTCATTATTATTATTTTTTATATACATTGTAAAGCGCTATTGGACCACCGGAAATAGCGCTATATAAATAAATACATATTATTATTATTATTATTATTATTATTAATAGTCCATACAGCGATTTGCAAAAATTCTGTAAAATTTAATATATCGATATATCGATATATAGTAATTTGCATAATCCTAATTCTTTGTTTTTAGCTATTATTAAGCCTGAATCTAAACCCAAGTAACCTTTGTAGTATGTATGTGAAAAAACAATTGAAACAAATTAGCTT
The DNA here is from genome assembly GCA_033675265.1 of Actinostola sp. cb2023. Classification (NCBI taxonomy): domain Eukaryota; kingdom Metazoa; phylum Cnidaria; class Anthozoa; order Actiniaria; family Actinostolidae; genus Actinostola; species Actinostola sp. cb2023. Next base: position 21,348 of record JAUJYZ010000157.1, on the reverse strand, counting down.
TAGAGGGCTTATTCAGCCATTTTATGATGAAAATTACCCACAATGCACCCGATATATTGATATATCGATCGATATTGATTTTTACAGAATTTTTGCAAATCGCTGTATATCAACAATAATGTGTATATAGAAGTCACGTATATCTTACTATAATATACTTAGTTTATAATAGGAATTGGAAAGCAATGAATTTTAAATTACTGTATACACATTTCTATTACCTTTACTCTGCTATGCATAACTGAATGAAGAGGTTGCCGTGTATCAAAGGAATAGAGTTTGGAGATTTAGTGTCATGATTTACGCTGTCATAAAGAAGTCATAAAGAATTGTCTCAGCCCGTCTTAAGGGTTTCTTAAGCTCTCCAAACATATATAGATATTATATGTGAAATAAACAATCAGTCAATACTACATGAACTTATGTTAATAAAGAACAAATGATCTCAATGATAAGATCCAATTCTTCAACAATTTCATGTTAAGTTTCTTTGTCACGTTGTTGTGTAACTTGAAGGGGTGGATGAACGTTTGTTTAGTGTGTCTAGCACTGCGTGTAGCTCTTGCTCTTTGGTAAGATCCAATTCTTCAACAATTTCATGATAAGTTTCTTTGTCACGTTGTTGTGTAACTTGAAGGGGTAGATGAACGTTTTGTTTAGTGTGTCTAACACTGCGTGTAGCTCTTGCTCTTTGGTAAGATCCAATTCTTCAACAATTTTCATGTTAAGTTTCATTGTCACATTGTTGTGTAACCTTGAAGGGGGGATGAACGTTTGTTTAGTGTGTCTAACACTGCGTGTAGCTCTTGCTCTTTGGTAAGATCCAATTCTTCAACAATTTCATGTTAAGTTTCATTGTCACATTGTTGTGTAACTTGAAGGGGGGATGAAACAGTTTGTTTAGTGTGTCTAACACTGCGTGTAGCTCTTGCTCTTTGGTAAGATCCAATTCTTCAACAATTTCATGTTAAGTTTCATTGTCACATTGTTGTGTAACTTGAAGGGGTGAATGAACGTTTGTCATGGGCAAGAATCGAGGACAACATGGCCGCCGAGCATGCGCTGTATCACATTTCTGGTTGAATTAAAAATGGCGACGGTATAAGAGATTGACTGGGGAAAATGATAAAATCAAACATTTCTTATGTTAGATGGAATTTGTTCAACCTCTGTACGTCTAGAAATCTTTACCACTACAACAGCTAAGACTTCAGCCAATCTTTTAGTGACTGGAATGCGCAAATGTTTGGCGAAATTGCTCCAAAGATCACGGTTTTTGCCTTCCCACAACTGTCTCTAATTTCCATAAAATCCGCTGTGAGGTGACCGATGTTTCCTTCTTAAAGCAATGAGGCCCTAAGCGGCGAACAACCTCTGTACGTCCAGCTTCCAAAGTTAGATAAACAAGCAGCATTTCCATGTAGTTTATATCCAATAATACATTGAAATCGTTCGGCAGAATTAGTCTAAACTTCAGTAAATTTCGTAGAGTATAGACCAATTCGGCTAACGCAATGTTCACATTCTTTACCCCAATTCAAAACTATGGGAATAAGAGCTTTTTGTTCCAAACATTTCCATGTCAATGCTCTATAAGCCAAGTCAGAGATTAAGGATTACCGTGATTCCTGGAACCGAATCGGGATAAAATCCAACCGGAAGTTGAGTTTCGCCATACATTTACTGTAAATCTGCTAGAATCTTAGGTGAAAATATCAGTCGTTTGCGTGCCTTAGTTAGACTCTAAGAAAGATTTACTCGACTAATGGTGAGTGTTTAAGACATAAAAGCGCCTTTGTGAGCCAATATTTTGAGTGTCAGGACAAAAAGAACACGATTATAGATGGTCTTGTTTTTGACTGAGTAATGACTAGAGATTCGCCCGCCATGACACACACCGGGACACTGAAACTTGCCTAGAATAATTTTATTTCCCTTGAATATTTCCTGATAAACTATAACTTTATATTTAGATGAGGATTTGTGCATTTACGACTGCAGTCACAGTACTTATCAACTCATAAAACTGCCGTAATAAAAGCAAATGTAACTGATTGCCGTGTCTGTCTTTACTTGTCTTCCTCCGTTCGTCCTTCACCATTGATAGCAAATATTGACACTAGAAGAAAGTGGATTAAACTGGTCTCAGAAAAGACCCAACAAACTGGGGAAAATGGCAGCCTCGTCAAGATTCACGAATATGTTCTGCACATTTTGTCGACGGGAAACCAATTAACCGAAATAAATCCTCAGTATTCCTTCAATAGTTCCTTCGTCTCGTCTCCTCTACAACAACAAAATGCACAAATCCTCATCTAAAGATAAAATTATAGTTTATCAGGAATTATTCAAGTGAATTTTAAAACTATTAGGCAAGTTTCGGTGTCCCGGTGTGTCATGGCGGGGCGAATCTCTAGTCATTACTCAGTCAAAACAAGACCATCTATAATCGTGTTCTTTTTGTCCTGACACTCAAATATTGGCTCACAAAGGCGCATTATGTCTTAAAAACACTCACCATTAGTCGAGTAAATATTTTTTAGAATCTAACTAAGGCACGCAAACGACTGATATTTTCACCTAAGATTCTAGCAGATTTACAGTAAATGTATGGCGAAACTCAAGTTCCGGTTGGATTTTATCCCGATTCGGTTCCAGGAATCACGGTAATCCTTAAACTCTGACTTGGCTTATTGAAATCGAAATACAAACAGACAAAGAACCGTATTCCCAAAAGATCATATATCCTCACTTATTATATAGACAACCACTGGATATGAGCAAGCAAGCGCTCTGATTGGTTCGCTACTACTAGGTTATCAGCTCATATACCGTGAGTAGAGAAATCTGTCAAAATGGCCGAAACAATTTCTAAATTTACGAGCGAAGATTTCCTTTTCTTCTCGATAGATTCTCAATAAAAGTAGATCCGAATAAACTACAAACTGAGTACATATAAAACTAAAATGTTTTGTGGCAATGAAAATTGCTTTTTACATGGTTGTCGGGACGAAAAACATGAGATTTGTTGACTGATCTTTTTACAAAGAAATAACAAACAAATTGCCGTGAAAACTCACCGGCGAAACAAATATCATTCCGATGATTATACAACTGTAGGATGTGTACCAAATGTCTAGAACTGCCTGGCAATAGTAAAACCGTGAATATCCACGTTGAAAGTCATTTAGCAGGCGAAAACCAAACTCCAACGGCCTCGAATGCCGTGAAGTAAACTCGTCAAAACAACCTCGTTGGTTTCCTCAACATTGTCCAAGATTTCAAGAATTTCGGCTTTGAACTTGTATTTCTCAATCCTTTAGCATGTTTTCGAAGTCTTTTGGTGTGATTCAGACGACGACATTTTTGAAAGATAAAGTAACACAGAAGCTTTTAAAACTTGAATTTCATCGAGAAACGTTTGGTAAACACGTTATCGCCTGGTTGTGTTGCACCGCGTTGTACGCATGCATGGCGGAAATGTTTTGTACGAAAAGCAGAAATAAAAATTACTTTTACCGGAAAACATATTTACAATGCAGTGGTTGTCTATATAATAAATCAATTATTCCACGAAATCGAGTCGAGGAGCCGAGTTGGCTATCAGCTCATGTACGACTCGATTTCGTGGAATAATTGTACGTTAAATAGAACTACCACGGGAACCCTCTGTGTTACTGCCACGGGATTCCTGTGTTACTGCCACGGGATCCCTGTGTCGCGAAAAAATATATATATAAAACGCGGGAAAGAAGCCATTTCTTCTGCTAAAAAAAATGTCATTTATTCAGCTTCAAATGAAATCGGCATGTCTGATAATTTTATGCGCCCGCGAGCGTATCAAAACCGCTAAACAGTCCTCGATTCTTGCCCATGTTTAGTGTGTCTAGCACTGCGTGTAGCTCTTGCTCTTTTGTAAGATCCAATTCTTCAACAATTTCATGTTAAGTTTCTTTGTCACATTGTTGTGTAACTTGAAGGGGTGGATGAACGTTTGTTTAGTGTGTCTAACACTGCGTGTAGCTCTTGTTCTTTGGTAAGATCCAATTCTTCAACAATTTCATGTTAAGTTTCTTTGTCACATTGTTGTGTAACTTGAAGGGGTGGATGAACGTTTGTTTAGTGTGTCTAGCACTGCGTGTAGCTCTTGCTCTTTTGTAAGATCCAATTCTTCAACAATTTCATGTTTAGTTTCTTTGTCACATTGTACAGTTGTGTAACTTGAAGGGGGGTGGATGAACGTTTGCTTAGTGTTATAATACAACCAAACACGGCCCATCAACTCCGTAGACTCCATGTTAAACTTAAACCAATACATTCCTTGAAGGTTGATTGTTTCAGAAGAAGGAGCCAGCATTCTAATTATTGTACACGCTGCAACCTCTAGAAAACACTCGGTGTTTAAAAGCTATTGACGACAACTCACTGAAAGACTTGAGAGGCGTTGTGGAATGTAAAACAAATCTGACCATCCGTGATAGCACACTGGAGTAGGACCGGTATTGAGATGAAACACATCCAGAACTGACGAATTCCTCCCGCGCTCAGTTCTTTATAGAATTTAGTGCACGCTTCTAAACCAATTGTCCTTATCCACCAAGGCCAGTACCTCGTGCCAGTATTGTTAAACAATCAATTCGTTTTGCCTTTCTTTCTTAGAGTTCAGGATACGCAAGCCTCTTATAATCTCTTCGCCCTGCCAAACTTTGTTCCTGTCCAAGTGAACCAGATTCCACCAATTGATGATCATATCATCGTTAGCGTACAGATAGCCATTGTACGACGGGTACTTTCTGATGGCTTGGCCCAAGCACTCGTAAGCAAAATATCCGTTCTCCATAGCAACAACGATATTTTCTTCATCTTCACTTGGTTTTGGTCCACAGAAAACTATGTTGGGAAATGCGTCTTGGTAGAGTTGTTTGAGTACATCGGTACTTGTGTACAGCGGATAGTGGAACGTTATGACCAATAGAATATCACAGGAAGACATTTTTGAAACAACGATCGCTTTGTGCGGGAGAGTTTTGTGGAGTAGTTTTTTGTGCCAGAGGCGGCTTTTGTGGAGTAGTTTTTTTGTGCCGGAGGCGGCTTTTGTGGAGTAGTTTTTTGTGCCGGAGGCGGCTTTTGTGGAGTAGTTTTTTGTGCCGGAGGCGGCTTTTGTGGAGTAGTTTTTTTGGGTGCCGGAGGAGGCTTTTGTGGAGTAGTTTTTTGTGCCGGAGGCGGCTTTTGTGGAGAAGATTTTTGTGCGGGAGAGTTTTGTGGAGTAGTCAACCAACCTGAAGACAAAAGGTGTGTATTCGTTATGGAAATCCCGTTGATGCAATGTTGTATAGATCGACCTACCGTGATAGTAAGGCACCAGGTGCATCACCACCATCAAAACTACAAAACATCCAGAGCACGTGCATCTTTTGCAGACATTCCATCATCATTGGTCTTCTGAAGTGTGCTGAAATCCTTGGGATATCTCTAGGATTTTAATGAGAAACGTTAATATTTTGGCAATCAATTCACAGTCAGTAGCGGGTCAAAGTCATGACAGATAAAAGTAACTGATGAGCAAGTCTCTTCGTCGCGAATTCGATCTTCGTTGAAAACAGCTACTATAGACTATATGTTTTGTGGGCGTATAATCTTCCCTACTTCCTACTGAGATACTTGTCAAGCTCTTCACGACTTCATTCTTCGCTCGACCTTTAAAACTCGTTGAATGAGGTTGAGCGTTTCTCTATTTCTTTCCTGTTTTTAGTGTTTTCCAAACTTTCCAAAATGCGGGTATCATTCATAATTTAGTCATTAGCCACGTCAGTTGAGTTGTAGGTGTAAACTACTAAATGGTAGTGATATGTTGTGTAACGTACTTGATCTTTACGTTTCGGTTCTTGGACTCAGAGGTATATACACTCAGAGGCGGATCCCTGGTTGGTGAAGGAGGTGGCATAGCCACTCACCCTTTTGGAATGTTTAATATTTCTATAAAACTAGAGTGATAAAATACAGCTTTTGCACAGGCAGCCCAACCATTGCTTTTGAGGCTACTAATTCAATAAAATGATATTTTGCGTCTTTTTTTGATGGGTTTTCCTGTGGTAGAGCGCGCGCGCGCTCAATATATAATACGTAGATATGTTGGGTTCCCTGTGCTGAGTAATATCCTATATTGGGCTTCCTGTGCACATCCCGCGCGTCCCGCACTACATGTGTATATTTACACAAGGTGAACAGGAGGGACTTTTGTGTGCGCATGAGTCGCCACAGTCAGATGAATACAAGATGTACTCGACACAAGTTGTTTGGTTCCAATGTTTACAGTTTTTGCGGACGTATTACGAGAATTGTATGTACTGAACACGCAGAAATGAATTCTTAATGCTATCTTTGTGCCTTAAAGTTATTTCATTGATCGAAATATTAGAGTATTATGCCTTTATTTGATATCAAATTCCTGTTCTTTTGCTGTGCTAAATACTCTATTTTGGACAACATGGCGGCCAGCTGACATGGAGTAAGCAGTTTGTCGACGTTGCAAGCTCAGGTCGCGAAGAAGATGTAAGGGAAAGTAAATACATTTAGTCAATTCTTATACATATGGAATATATATTATTATATTTTAGCTTTCATCAACACCAAATCAACTTCAAATAAACGAAGATAAACTTGGGTATGATGTCTGGAATACTCAATTACCCCAATCTTTAAAGTTAGTTATCTCGAAATTGAGCCGAAATCTCCACAATTTCCACAACATAATTCATAAAGTCATGTTTCCTGTTTTGAAAAATTTCAGTAACTTCTCTGGGAAAAATCGCTCGGTAGAAGATTTTCGACAATATCTTCGTCATAATTTGTAGAACGTAGAATTAATCGTCAACACATTTATTATGGTATTCGTTTTATTATGGTAGGGCCTCTTCTGTCAGTGTTCCAATGTTTCTTGTAATGTTCCCATCCAAGGTCATGTTTTTAGATATTATGCTGAGATCGGTCAAAGTGTAAACATTTTATTGAAGTGTAAAGTTTGCATAAATTTCATTACTCAAAAATATACATTTTTTGCATATTGCTCGAAATCCAGCCCAAAAACTCCACAAAAAAATGTTATCATTTCATAGAACTATGTACCATATGCTTTCAGTATATGTTATTGAGATTGTTGGAAAAAATCGCCAGAAGAGATAAAATTACAGTTTTTCATGATAACAACAAAAAATATCTTCATGGAAAGGTCGGGGAAGACATCTAAATTGTTTTCAAATTCGACGAAACTTGTACAGGTATAGTAAATAAATACCACAAGACACCAGGACAGTTTTCAAGACTGTTGTTACAGTATTTATAGAAAAACAAATTAAGATATAATCCACAAAATTCCAGCTTGGGCTTCCTGTGCCGTTTCAATATCAAACAAAAAAGATACGAATTTTGTGAATAGCCAGTGTGCAGTGAAAAAGCCAGAATTAATTTAAACCATTTGACTATATTAAGCCTTTTTGTTCGAACTCTGATGATCAAAATAGCAACATAATAAAATATAGCGTTATTATTACTATAATCGGTTTTTGTTTTTTGTCTTCCGAAATTACGCTTTTATGGTCCAGCGGTTAAGCGCATGCTCATGCAAATTTCCCTCCTGTTCACAAGGTGTAAATATACACATTAGCTGCGGGCGGCGTCCCGCAGGAGATACACAGGGATCCCAACATTATATGTTATTCAACACAGGGAACCCAACATATAAATGCAGAAAAAAAGACGCAAATATCATTTTATTTCATTATTTAGTAGCCTCAAAAGCAATGGTTGGGCTGCCTGTGCTTTGCCAAAAATGAGCGCGTTTTCTTTGATTCTAGACAGCGATTAGCGTGAATGGCTTTTTTCTCAACACTGCATGCTCCCTAACTAACACCTCTAACGTAACACAGTGCGCGACTTCTTTTCATCAATGCCTTCAGAAGAATCATCACTTTGCTTTATTATTGCAGACGAGAATGTGTCTCAAGGGCGGGAAGTTTTGGCGGGAAGTTTGCCTTCGAATACTAGATTTGACTGATCCATCCCGAGATCCAATAAAACACGCGAAGTCTTGATCGACATATGTGACCCTGTCAAGAAAAACTACTGGAGCGGCCATAGCTTCAGCTGATCTGTGACAGTTTGCCAATTGTCATGGTCTATGTACCATATGATGCCACTGCATCCACGAGCTCGGATAGGAAAGGAGTCCAGGCAGAAATCTCCATGCCAAGCATGCCCCTGATGCAGATTATCAAGGCTGCTGCCTCCATAGTCTCAACTTAGATATTTTGCCATGTATGCAGAAAACAATCTCATCAGTTCAAAATATGAGGATTATTCAGCGTCAGGAACTGCTCAAGTTATTTGACAAATTCACCGAAAAGACAAAAAATTTGCTAGAAGCTATAATCGTGAGGAAAAAAGCGCAAGCTGAAAAAGATCTGGGGTTGAAATACACACAGCGTTTGAAACTTTATATGACTTGTATGAATACATTCGTATGGCCTTATTTTGAGCGTTCACCCAACAGTACCCACGTGCAGGACTTGCGACATTTTGGGCGAGCGCTTAATTGCAAGCACCTTTTCGCAAGACAAGTCACACGATTTTTTTTCTGTTGAAGTCATAAAACGGCCTGCACAAACCAAAGCTATGTAGACCACAGGTAGCCCAAGCTCAGTATCTGTGGCGTAATACAGTAAATGTATAGGCTTTCTCGTTTTGGCGGAATAAATAAATAAAAAATCGTTTGCCTTTATTCGACTCGTACTTGTTCCTTGTGTTGTCCTTTACCTCTGTAGGAATTTCTAGGCCATTCCGCTTGAAATTGAGAGAGTTACGGCGGTTTTTTTCAAAAAAAAAAAATCCCTACCAGTAAGAAAATATAGAAGGTAGGTCACTCATGGCCGCCAGCGAACTCACATGGTCCCACTCAAATGCTCGTAAAATCTCTCGAAACTAAACATAACGCCAAATTTCTTTCGGTAAAACTGTAGTCCAATACAAGTCCGATAAATCACACTGCCATTCCCTTTCCTCTTACTCATCGCTATCTGCATCCAAGAGCAAGGTTTTTGTGACTTTCATCGGCAACATGAACCTCTGTACCTTCAAGTCTGACACGGATTTTGAACGGCCGTACAAAAAATGCACACACCGGGGAGGGACAGAGGTACAAACAATTACAATAGTTTATTTCAACAAACGTGTCGTCCAGGAGCGTGAAGCGCGTTAAAAAATACGAACGTGCAGTATGTATAAGAATCTAATCAAGTTGACACTTGAATAAAATTTCGTTCTATCATAGATTACAGTATTTCTTGTGTCAAATTATGCTTCTGATTTCAAGGAAAAGGCCTTTGGAGCAAAATTCCAAATGGGGTATTGAAAATTTCAACACGAATTCGAAGAAAAGATTTTGTTTATAATCTCTGACAAGATATGGTTTGCAACCTCACGGGAGGGTACGGAAATTGTATTCAAGTGTTCAAATGTACCTCTGTCCTTCCCCGGTGTGTGCATTTTTGTACGGCCGTTCAAAACCGTGTCAGACTGAAGGTACAGAGGTTTCAGAACATGTTGCCGATGAAAGTCACAAAAACCTTGCTCTTGGATGCAGATAGCGATGAGTAAGAGAAGGGAATGGGCAGTTGTGCATGGTGTGATTGATTTATCGGACTTGTATTGGACTACAGTTTAGCGAAAAGAAAATTTGGCGCAGAGAGTTATGTCTTAGTTCGAGAGATTTACTCGAGCATTGGAGTGGGACCATGTGAGTTCGCTGGCGGTCATGAGTGACCTACACTTCTATATTTTCTTACGGTGGTAGGGAATTTTTTTTTAAACCGCCGGTAACTCTCTATCAATTTTCAATTTCAAGCGGAAATGGCCTAGAAATTCCATACAGAGGTAAAAGGACAATACAAGGAACAAGTACGAGTCGAATAAAGGCAAAACGATTTTTTATTTATTTATTCAAGTACACCAGAACAGAAAGCCTATACATTTACTGTATTTACGCCACTGATACTGAGCTTGGGCTACCTGTGTGTAGACTACACTAGACAGCGCCATCTAAGCCTGGGTCATTTTCAAAAGCAATTACTGCTCATGAATGTTCACAAACTAATCTACATATAAGCAGAATCATGACCATATAAAAAACGAGTTTAATACGCAATCATCTACTAAACATTGAAAATTTTCACCATAGAGCAAATCTAACTCAGAGAAACAGAAGAAAGAAAGAAAAAAAAAAGAATTATTGATACACATTTGACTGGGATTCGAACCGAGACTTCTGCGTCGTAGTCCAACGTCTTACCCCATATTCCCCCCAAAATAACAACTTTTCAAGTATCCAGTGTGAACGCAAATCCAAAGTGGACTCAGATCGATCTGAGATCGATCTCAGATCGATCTCAGATCGATCCAAGTGTGAAACGCAATTGTTTTTTTCTAGATCGATCTCAGATCGATCTCAGACGATCTAGAAACCCCAGTGTGAAGCGCGCGCCATAGTCTCCCTCGTCACGCAACTGTCAGTCATTGTCAGGTCTCTCCTCACGCAACTGACATGGTCCTTTTCATAAGCCCGAGAGTGTACGCTCATTGAGCGTCTCTGTTTATATTATTCCAAGAAGAACTCTTCTCTGAAATAGAAAAAAAAGTTTCGCATAATTTATATAAGTCATATGAAAACTTTTTGCCAGATTAAAAAATGTCAATAATTTGCCAACAAGGGCGCTTTGTAAATTGCAACCAAAATGAACGTTGTGATATTAGCATATCACGATTTCAAACTTTATAACTCGCAAATCTCACTATTCACATCATATGTAATCGATTTTAAAAGAACAAATTTCGCTCATATGCACTGAATCCAGCATAAACGTTCTCTACTGCGTAACCTAACCAGTTTTTTTGGGATAAATATTAGAATGCTTAGCCAGAGTTAATATCAATAAATAAAGCTCATGTTTGTTCAGGCGTTAGCGAGATGAGAATTTAAAGTCAATAAGTCTATGACATAAGACTTAACAGATCAATTGTACAAACTAAAATGAGCTATCAGAGAGGTTTTGTTAGGTTACCTTTACGACACTATATGGAACATCTTTTCAGAAAGTGTTGCTTTCTTCCTCATCCGCTAGGATACCCTTGAATGAAACCGCTCAAAGCTGCCAACTTGAGTTGATATACACGTGGAAAACACGCGGCCTCTCAGGATTGGACGTTGAAACTTGGTGAAGTGTTTTCTAATATGCTGCTCTATAACATATTGAAAAATTATGGAAGAAAATCGACAGAATTTTTTTTATCCGCAGAATATAATATTCTGGATTTTCATTTAAGTAAACCTCTTGCACTTATATCAGCATTTCTCTGAAAATCAATTGTTTATGAAAATCGACTGTAACTCAAAAAATGTTGTTTTGCATATCGAATATATCAAAAACGAGTGCGAGACGTTATGGCTTATCAAACGAATTAATAATGAATGATTATATTTGTGTCTTGAGTCTTGAGAAAAGAACATAACTAGTAATTGCTTTGTGTCTTGGCTCTAATGAGTCACCTCGCCAAGTATTTGTGTTTTGATTTACCCCCCGCCCCCCATCACTAGTCACTAGACGGTTTTTTTCATGATAAGTAAAGAGGGTGATAGCATAATGGTGAAGGCTATATGATATAGGCTGATGAGTCTTACGGACAAAATATAAATGTTGAACTAACGTTTTCGAGCGAAGTCATCATCGCAATGATATGTGCTCCGAGATGCTTGGAGGTTTTTAAGTTGTCATTCTGATTGATCTGACCTTCGGTGGAAAATGCGTGTTTTAATTTATATTTGGTCGTAAGACTCATTAGCTTATATCATACACCATTTGTTTAACTTTTGGCGTATTATGGTCATAAGGGTAAATTTATTAGGTGAGGCTTCCAATTAGATGTGATCGTCTTCCTTTTTAGTCAAATACAATGCACTTTGGATACCCAATGATAACACTGATAATAATATCATAATAATGCATAATAGAATGATAATGATAATAATATATAATAATACGAATAATAATAATAATAATACTCATAATAATAATAAATTAAATAGAGATTCTAAATAATAATAGATCATAACTTTATTCTTCAACAAATTACAAGATCAAGATAGAAAAATAGATAAAAATCTTATTTACAAAATTTAAATGATCGCTTGTGCTTGTTCAATACACTAATAATAAATAATAATATAGATAAATAATTATAATAATAAAATAATAATAATAATATAATAATAATAGTAATAATAATAATAATAATAATATAATAATAATAATAGATAATAATAATAATACTAATAATAATAAAATACTAATAATAATAATAAGAATGGTAATATAATAATAATAATAATCATATACTAATATAATAATAATGATAATAATCTAATAATAATAATATAATACGTAATAATAATTAATAATAATATAATATGCTAATAATAATAATCATATAGCATAATAATAGTCATAAATAACCATAATACGAATAATAATGCTAATAATAGTAATAATCAAATAGGATTCATCATGTAATAATAATAATATATAGTCGTGAATATAATTATAATAATAATAATCATGAAATAATAATAATATAATAATATAGTAATAATAATAATTAATAAATGGTGCTCATAGTAATAGTGAGACTACTGATAATAATGATACTAATAACAATAATAATAATAATAATAAATAATAATAATAAGAATAATAATAATAATAAATCATTAATAATAGTAATAATATAATAAAGTCGTAAGAATAATCATATAATAGATAATAATAATATAATAACAACTAGTCGTTTGCATTTTGCAAGTGAAGTGCTGCTGAGCTGAACATGTTTGTCCCTGTCGGCGTTGTAATCAGATACCGTCAGAATAAAGCGATACAAAAAAACGCGTAAATAAATAAAATAATAAAATGCAGTATGGTGTTGCCTTAAATGCTAACATTATAACAATCAGGTCATAGACAGGACAGTTTATAGACTTTCAGTAGTCCATGTGATCACTTTTATTCTCACCATTGCATAAAGTTTTTGTACTGATATCAGCAGTAATTAATGCAAATATGGATTCAATGAAATAGATAATTGTGTTTGGTGTATATTATATACAATGTTAAAGAAACTATTTACATGTACTGGCCATACTTCAGGAAAGATGTTGAAGCCTCACTAAGTACACTGTCTTGTAGAAGATAATGTTGTGTTGGATCCAATAAATAATATTTATAGTTTTGATTCATACAGTACACGTATGTTATAGTGTTCTGGGATAAAGTCATAGAGATTTGAACAAGTAATACATTGCAGACTAACAGAAGTAGATAACTCAAAACTCCTCTTCACCAAAATAAATCCAAGTACATGTAGAAGTCTTGATCCTATGTGTGATATTTTCTGTTTACATTGAGGCAAAGCATTACAATGAAACTGTAATCCTGTCAGCAATATATTATGGGCAATGCCAGAGGGTAATGTTTTCAGCAGTCAGATGATGGCTTTGTAGCCAATCAATAAAGCAGTTTTCACATAACGGTGCTAAATATAAGCAGTACTGAAGACTGAGTCCAATAATACATTTGTAGGTTTTGTCCTTGTACATATGATGGCTTTGTAGCCGAATCAATAAAGCAGTTTCACATAACGGTGCTAAGCAAGTACTGAAGAGTCAAGACTGAGTCCAATAAGGTAGATGTACATGTATATTGCACAATTGGACCGTTCAGTTGAACAAATATAATTTGATTCAGTAGTTGGCCTCAATGCCATTGACAATGGGGGCGATTGGTTTGGCCGATTGGTTTCAGGCGAAGACCAAAATCGAGCTCGATCAGGCAGATAGGTCAGCGACAGCGTCTCTGTAGGTCTGTGATACTGTGTCGTTCAAAAGTATTCAAGTACATGCTGTCTCAGAAGCTTCGGTCAAATTATCTGATCGACTGTAGTACTTTAACTACTCCATTATGGAACTGGACGCGACTGAGGCAGATCACAACAGCGCTGAAAACTCATAAGACAACATTGATCTTCACCTTGAAATGTACACTAAATTGTTCATGACCCTGACGAATGCTTCCAGACAATGAATAAAGTTGCATTTGACATAATAGATTTGTAGAAAAACAAACACTTTTCCTGGCTTGAATCAGCGAAAAATAAACGATACCTCCAACCAGTATAAATATAATCGATTGAACGTGTTGTGAGTGTGCGCTAGATCAAATAGTACCGGGCTCACAAGTCGAGACCACAGGCAGCCCAACCATTGTTTGCTGAGGCTACTCATACTAAATAAAAAGCTTATAATCTAGTAGTGGGCTTTATGCGTAGAAAGTGAAGTTTCTGCGAGTTGTGCACTGCCGTACATGGTAACTACATAAAAGTGAAATGTAGCTTGTTCAAATGCATGCATGTATGTGAAATGTATCTTTCAAATGCATACATGTGGCTGTCCCTTGTCAGCATAGTGCTGCATTTAGATTTAGTGGTAAAATAAAATAATAAAAATGCGTAGAATATAATAATAACTTTATTACTGTGTCATGTGTTCTAGCCCTTACAAGAAAACAGTATTCTCCCTCTCCTATATATCTACTGATTCTCAATTCCCACCCTTGTCCCATATGTTTCCCATCCCACATCTCCATTGATTCTCATTCCCATCCCGGTCACATTGTTCCATTCCATGTCTCTATTAATTGGTGTTGCTTAAGGATACGGTTTCACCTTGGCGGGGTATCGTCTCGGAAAACATTTTTTAAATTTCCTTGATTATTTGACCAATTCCCAGTCAACTTTAAGCATCCATTTTTAAAGCTAATAGAATGAAGATCGCTTTATAATACCGTCGGATATTTTCTTTTAAATTAAAAAGATGGAGGACGTCGCGGGTCATTGTTTTGAAAACGACCGTCTCCGTTTGACCGAATTAAATAGACCTTGCGTTACATCCGACTCTATTGATCTTTATATACCATATTAATCACGACACTTTGAGCCTGTCCAAAACCGTGTCCAGGCTTTTTGTCATATTCGATGTCGATCAAAAGTTATCTTAGTTTGAAGTTTAATCACATCATAACTGTTGTTTCTTCTTCAGTTAACACGTTATAACTTTTTGAGCAAAAATCAAAATCAAAAAATGCCCTGACACGGTTTTTTTATGTACAGTTAGTCTGCTAACTTTGTGTCAAAGGTTTTTAGCAAAATCCTTCAAATCTAAGTACACCCTATTAATTCAAAAATATCTTGGTAACTATTGTGCGAAAACTCAACAAGGAGAAAATGACCTTTGAAAATTTGCAAAACATTGTCACGCACACTTCCTGCAAACACGGACACCATGCCATCCAATCACGTTCATCCTTCACCACATGGTTTACATTGAGGGACGCAGAATAGTAAGGTCGTATACTTAGTGCTCTCGTTTGACCGCGCTCAAACTTTAAGGTGGCTCACCTTGATTACTAGAGACCGCACACTTGACCCCAAACTTTGAACGGACTGATCTTCACTGTCTGAGCTCGGTCGGGTAAACTGCGCTCACACATTTACTAGAGTTTGAATGAACTTTCCAAAAAAGGTAGGTTTGATTGACATCGGCGTTAACATAGCAATGATAGGCTGACGTCTTATTTTTTGCATATCAGTAATTTTCTCGACATCTAGACCTAAACTTTGAAATCGACTAATGTCTCTTATATTCTAGATGGAGATCTTCAAGACTGCAAAGTTTTTTGACAACATTCTATGAGAGCGTTTTTGAAATATATTGGATTGGATATTTTCCAGCAAAAATGTAAATATTCGCCTATTACTTTCTGTTATATCATCGATGCCCGTGTTTTCCTGACAGATCGAAACAATTTTTTCACCATATATCATTACTATGGCATAAAACTACTTGTCTTGAAAGTTTCATCAAGTTTGATTGCACTAGATTTTAGTCGATGAAGCAAAAGTGATGTCATAATATGCTCATTTTACTTCACAGAAGTAAAGTCTTTGTTACGGAAGCTTTTATTTCAAAGCTAGTGGATAGATATTTTTAAAAGTCTTTAGATCTGAAGTCTATCATGTCATGCTATATCTCTGTAAATTGCAAGCGCATTGAACCATTTTAGGGTGCGAAATAAAAACTAAAAGTTATAAGGGACGTTTGCATTCATCTTCAAAAGTTTCATTGCCGTATTATTTGTTGACAGTTTGGTTTATTTCCGGAATTTGTCCTTTGTCTATATTCTACATATTTCTGTGCTTTTAAAATCAACAAACTTGCCATGCCTGCTTGCAACGCTTCGCCGCTGCCGGAGTGATCGTGAAAATGCTGATCTTAGTACAATGGCATTGACATAGGCTGCGGTCACACAAGCTATCACGCTGTCATAGCGATTTTTTGAAAGAAGTAGGATAGCGTTCGTTGTTGGTTGTTTTCACATTGACAATTTCTCAGATTTTTGACTGCAGTTACCACAGTTCTTGGTCATTCTAGAAAATGAACGATATTTTTTGTTGCATTCACTTTTTTTTCATTCTGAATGAGCCCATCAAGGCCCGCACCAAATTAAATTGCATTGAAGAAACGAAGCTTGCAGTACAAGTCTTATGGTTTTTGTGTTTGTTTTAATGAAATTGTTTTGTTTTTTACAACTTTATTGGGTACACAAACTTACTGTGGCAAAAAGAAAATACAATGGGTGGAATACAAGTTTTTTTTCAAGCGTGTTACATCTGCGTGACCGCAGCCTATCTGTCAATGCCATTGTACTAAGATCAGCATTTTCACGTCATCACTCCGGCAGCGGCCCGAAGCGTTGCAAGCAGGCTATGGCAAGTTTGTTGATTTAAAAGCACAGAAATATGTAGAATATAGACAAAGGACAAATTCCGGAAATAACCCAACTGTCAACAAATATACGACAATGAAACTTTTGAAGATGAATGCAAACGTCCCTTTATACTTTTAGTTTTATTTCGCACCCTTAAAATGGTTCAATGCGCTTGCAATTTACAGAGATATAGCATGACATGATATAGACTTCAGATCTAAAGACTTTTTAAAATATCTATCCACTAGCTTTGAAATAAAAAGCTTCCGTAACAAAGACGTTACTTCTGTAAGTAAAATGGCAAAAAAAAAAAAAAAAAAAAAAAACAAAAAAAAAAAAAAAAAAAAAAAAAAAAAAAAAAAAAAAAAAAAAAAAAAAAAAACAAAAAAAAAAAAAAAGATATTTATGACATCACTTTTGCTTCATCGACTAAAATCTAGTGCATCAAACTTGATGAAACTTTTACAAGACAAGTAAGTTTTATGCCCATAGCGTAATGATATATGGTGAAAACATTGTTTTCGATCTGTCAGGAAATATACACTGGCATCGATGATATAACAGAAAAGTTAAGGCGAATATTTACATTTTTGCTGGAAAATATAATCCATCCAATATATTTCAAAAACGCTCTCATAGAATGTTGTCAAACTTTGCAGTCTTGAAGATCTCCATCTAGAATGTCATAATGGGTCATTTAGTCGATTTCAAAGTTTTAGGTCTAGATGTCGATAATAATTATGATGATATGACCCAAGAATCAGAACGATCAGCCTTATAATTGCCTATATGGTTAACGCCGATGTCCCAATCTAAACCTACATTTTTTGGAAAGTGCATTCAAATCTCTAGTAACCTGTGCTGACGCGAGTTAGACTCCGACCCAGAGTCGCAGACCAGTTGAAGTATCAGCACGTTCAAAGTTGGCGGGAGTAGTTGCTGCGTCTGTAGTAATCAAGCGTGAGCCAACTTAAAGTCTTCGCCGATGGCTGCCTGCTTACCGATCGTTTAAAATAAATAATATTCCGAAATCAAAAAAAGCGAATAACCATTCAAAGTAGCGGCCAGGCAGTCTTAGAGAAAGTTCTACCGCAAAGAAGCATTACAGGACTCCCGGTCCTAATGGGATTATGACACCAAAGACGTTGTGTTTAGAAATCAGAAATCCGTGTTTCTTGCGAATATCTCGTAAATAAAAAAACATTTTCAACCAGAAAACACTAAAAAATGAAATTTCGATATGAAATCCATCCGTTAGGTGACAAAAACAAAAAATCGTCAAACTTTTCCACTCAAGGTGAACCAGTATCCTTAGGTGGTTCCAGCATAATGATGACCGGTTTGCCGTATTTTTTAACTCGCTCGCTCCGCGTCAATATTGCTTGGATTGTTTTCTGCTTAACCACAAATACTAATTCAACTATTCTGCCTTTCGATGATGTATTCAAAATTATCATTGTAAGCTGCGTTTGTGAATGCCAGCTGATATTCGAACGACACCATGTTCACTAAACTGCTCCTGCCAAGCGTTTATTCCCTAATACGATTATTTTTAGACTTCGTCAACGTTTTTTTAAGTTATCCCTAGTAATGTTTCCTGAGGAGTATATAGAAGGAAATTCGTTGCGAGCCTGAAAAGTCAGCGTAACACCACAAGTCGTCCGCAATATTGACTAACAAAACAGATGAAAGACCTGGTCAAACACAGTATCAGATTAGTTAGTAGGCACACCATTCGACCGAGTTTTTAACGATTTTAATGGACACACAGATTATCCATCGTTTCATAACACTGCTATCCAAAGCGTCGCAGAGAGTGCTTTATATTCGAGAATACTGACTTTCGCCAGATGAATTTATGTAGCAAAAGGCCATCTAAACGCTTGAGAATCGATCACATACACCACACACAATTACACATGTTTCGTTCAACTTTCTCGTTCGTTCGCCCAACCAAATCGTTAGCAGTGATTACCTCTTGCACAGTAAGTCTTAACCTTTTCCCTGGATATTGCATTGCGTAATATCCAGATTGCGCGTTTTGGAGGCGTGCGTGCACGAAATGTTAGAGCCCGAGGAAAAGAAAGATATAAAATAGCGAGACTAGTTCGACTAGCCATGACAAAAATTCGACCAGAGATAGGGGTTTGTTACGTCCGTACATAATGCATATATATTTCAATTCACGAAATTTTTAGAGCGAATTAAGAATTATTCTGGCCAGGTTAACTAGGATGGGTAACGTTAGGTGTAAATGAGTATGAGAATCTCTTTAATAGTAAACGTTTAATAAGTGGACAATGAGAGAAGACTGTCTTATTTTATCTGAATTCTTCAAAGACGCGTGAAGATATAAGGAATGTGAAACGTTTTCACTAGTTGCTGCTATTATTGATCATAAAGATATTTGACTAATTGATACATCTGATTGATAGTATACTGATATAGGAATGTAGTCAAAGAAAGAAAAGACCATCTTAGCATCGCTCTTTCTTATAGAGTTCATTAGATGTCTGTTGATGAGTGTACAAATGTGTGGGTTCGTGCCCACAAGCTGAGAGAGTGCAGTAACGAAACTCATGGGCTGATCCGCCTATCAGGTTAGATCGCGACTTGGCTCAGTACATACAAGACTTTTTTTTGCAAGAAAAAAGCCATGCAAGCCCGAAGTGTGTTACTTACTTTCATACACTATCGTTTGGCAAAAAAATCTTCTGCAGACGAAAATGTTCGGATTGTACGTATTCTTCGGAATGAATGTTTGGCTGCATACAGCACTCTATGCGATAAAATCATTCAACTATGTCTCGAGACGGTGACAAATATAAAATATAGGCCGCCTTTTTGGTTCGTTCGAGCTACATCATATCAAACTTGTTAGGTGAAGCTTGATCGACAAACGAAAGAACAAAAACGCTCATTAAGACAAAGAACACAAATATATCATGCGACAGAACGAAAAAGAGATCTTAGAATTCTTAAATCGATCTATTAAATAAGCAAAGTCAACTATGCGCATAAATTATTTAACACTATAGGGGGGATAGAATCTTAGGAAAAACAATCAAAAGAGTGCATTGCCCGTAAAGCTATAGAAGAATTAAATAAAAAGATGTTCGCTGTATTGTCACGGATAACGTGACTAATTAAATGCGCATACATTACACCACGTTCACTCGAGTGAAAACTGCCGAAGCGCGAAAAAGTTCGTGCGATTGAATATATTATCATTGACTCTCGGCGAAGTTTTCATGCGAGTCGACCAGATCTCGCTATTTATTCTTTTTTCCTAAACATTTCGCACGCTCAAACCCAGCTGAATAGTCCCAACATATCCAGGAAGGGTTAGACTTACTGTCACTAGAATATCTACGATTTTGGTTTGAGCGAATGAACGATAAAGTTGAGAAAATGTTGAATTTTTAAAATGTGGGACATTACTCAAGCGTTTATATGCCTTTGCTCAAATTCGTATCTGCAACAAGTCAGTATTTAAGTTAAAAGTCTGAGCTTTGGACAGCAGTGTTTTATGAAAAGTGGATAATACTGGTCCATTAAAATCGTTAAATCGGTTCGAATGGTTTGCCACCTCTATGACACTGTGCCTTGACCCAGTTCATATGTTTTGTTGTCAATATTTCGGACCTGTGTTGTTACGTGATTTCGGCTCGAACGATTTCCTTCTTACCTCCTCAGAACATTACTAGGGACCTTAAAAGGCCTTGACGAAGTTTACAATAATCGTATTAGGGGAATAACGCTTTGGCAGCATTTTTTTAGTGAACATGGTGGTCTTTCGAATATCAGCTGGCAATTCACAAACGCAAAGCTTTACATTGCTAATTTTGAATACATCATCGAAAAGGCAGAATGAGTTGAAATTAGTATTTGTGTTAGGCAGACAACATCCAGCAAATAGTGACGTGTAGCGAGGCGAGTTTAAAAATCACGGCAAACCGTTCATTCATTATGCTTGGAACCACCTTATACAAATGCTAACACTATAGAATCTGGTCCTAGACAGACAGCTATAGACATGACCCAGCACTAAAAGCATGCAATACTTTGCAACTATTTGTATGTTGCACACTGTGTAAATAGTTTTTACTCTAATCGATATGCAGTAATTTAATACAAATAGGGATTTCAATGAAATAGAGAATTGTGTTGTGTTATATTTATAGTACAATGTTACTGGCCAGCATATCAGGAAAGATGTCGAAGCCCTCATAGCACACTTGTAGAAGATAAAAGTACATTCGGTTGGATCGTATACTTTTTGATTTCCGTAGTTGCCTCAATGGCAATGGCATGATTGGTTTTGACGAAGACCAACGAGCCGATTCAGTAGATAGGTCAGCGACAGCATCTGGGATCTAATGTGTCCTTTCAAAGCATTCAATTATACCTTATTGGCGTATAAGAC
>JAUJYZ010001271.1:0-25146 GCA_033675265.1 Actinostola sp. cb2023 | reverse complement strand
ATACGCACGTCCATACCTTTCTGTCCTTTGGGCAAACGTTTGTACCCCGGGTTTGTACTTGACTTCGATGCCGTCCGCCATGTTTGTTCATCACGTGGCTCGCAAGGCACCATGGACCGGCCCAGGAGGGCCACTCAGGGTTTTGGTTTTGGTTTTGGTTTTGCCTTTTTGGTTTTTGCTTTTGCCATTTTGGTTTTTGCTTTTGTCTTTTTTGGTTTTTGGTTTTGTCTTTTTGGTTTTTGTTTCGTCTTTTCGGTTTTGGTTTTTGCTTTTGTCTTTTGGGTTTCAAAAAATAAATAAAAAAAAAAACGAAAAGCAAAAAAAAACGAAAAGCAAAAAAAAACGAAAAGGGAAAACAAAAACAAATCAAAAAAAAAAAACCAAAACCAAAACGAAAAGCAAAAAGCGAAAAATGAAAAGCAAAAAAACGAAAACAAAAACAAAAACGAAAAGCAAAAAGCGAAAAGTGAAAAGCAAAAAACCGAAAACAAAAACAAAAACCAAAACCAAAACGAAAAGCAAAAAGCGAAAAATGAAAAGCAAAAAGCGAAAAAATGAAAAGCAAAAAACCGAAAACAAAAACACAAAACAAAAACGAAAAGCAAAAAGCGAAAATGAAAAGCAAAAAGCGAAAAAATGAAAAGCAAAAAACCGAAAACAAAAACAAAAACCAAAAAGCGAAAAATGAAAAGCAAAAAGCGAAAAATGAAAAGCAAAAAAACCGAAAACAAAAACGAAAACCCACCAGTGGCCCTCCTGGGCTTCCGTATATTCACCACTACTCACCGACACTAGTATTTATCGAATCAGTTGGATAAAAAATGGCACTAGATTAAACAAATGAATTCGGAGACTGTAGCGAAACGAGACGCCATTTTGAATCTCGTCCCAAAAGAGTGAATAGCCAAGGATATTCCGAGTTACGGGAGCCAATCAAAACGCGCCAAAATTGCTATCCACTGATTTGGTAAATAAATCATACGCGCGTAAGTGCGTAAAGGAATCAAATGAAGGTATAGAACCTTGTACACTGATACCATTACGTAAAACGGAAAATCTAAAGAAACGTTTTAGCTATAATGAAGCTAAATTATGGAATTCCCTCCCCGAAGTTTTACGAAGATGTGCAGATTTTCCATCTTTCAAAATCAAATTCTCTTAACTTTTTCCATTGGGTCTATATTTTCAGTGACAAATCCTTGGAAAGGGTATATCAATCGTGCTCTCTGAAGGCTGGTTTCCATATGATCGCTACGATCGGAGATCCTGTAGTTTCCATATCGCTACGATTGCTGCGATCGTTCAGTGTGGTTTCCATATGATCGCTACGATCGGAGATCCTGTGGTTTCCATATCGCTATGATTGCTGCGATCGTTAGAGTGTGGTTTCCATATGATCGCTACGATCGGAGATCCTGTGGTTTCCATATCGCTATGATTGCTGCGATCGTTAGAGTGTGGTTTCCATATGATCGCTACGATCGGAGATCCTGTGGTTTCCATATCGCTACGATCGCTGGAAATCTCTTGTTCACACAACAGTGTATATAACATCTGCATGAACAACCGATTTGAGCCGGCACCTAGCTAAACCGTGTAATAACACGGAATGCATTTCGAGTCGAAAATATACTGTTATTTGGACTCGCACATCTTGCGTCATATAATGAAAGCGTTTGGAGATGACAATGAACAACCATAATTAACAACTAAGTGATTTCATATGAAAATAACTGAAATATAAACAATAATAGTTAAACAATGAATCCCCCCCCCCCCCCCCCCCCCAACCCCCGAAAAATTAATACGCATTTGCGTACTTTGCATGCGCATTGCTAGCCTGCTACGCTGGCTACGCCTTCGGCTATGCCACTTCTTTCAAATACCAACAAAAAAGTATTTCGTTTTGAGTTTGATTTGATGTGTTTTTTTTAACAATCTTCGTAGTTTTTCTTCAGTTAGGGGGTTCGTTGTTGTCATTTAGGGGTTCGATTGCACTTTAGGGGGCCAACGGAGCGTGCGTTTTTTTCAAGTGGATCGAGGAGGAGGGTGGTGGTAGCATGATTAATGAAGAGGGTCAACAAGGCGGTGACGATAATGATAACGACGATTATCACTAATGTCATGCAAGACGAGACGAAGTTCACTGAGTAAGTGGATAGATCGATAGTTTAATGGATGGATAGTGAATGAATAGATAACAAAAGAGAATCTTACTTAAAGAGTTTAACTTCATCCAATGTTTCTTCAAATTCTCGTGCCTTGTGGACAGCTACGGAGATTATCTGTCAAGAAAAAAATATGTTTATTTATTTTATATTTAATCTTAACAGCTTTAGAGAGCAGAGAAAGACTCGAGATAATGAGGATAATGACCTCACAAAGCATTAGTCTAGCGCAAATGCTCTCTACTTTACGCCCGAAGCGCTGATTACATTTCAAGGGCCTTGTGAAGAGACGCTCAAGAGGGGTGCAAATACAATGTTCTCCAACAGACACACTTCAAAGATGTATTAGAGTGGTTTTCATTAACCCGTGAAACAAAGTGTACTATTTAGAGTGTAATAGTCAAATAAACACTATAGAAAACAAAAGAATTAGAGTGTAATAGTGCGTAATACGCTAAAGTTTATGAAAACCACTCTACTATAACTTAAATTACTGCAATTTTCAAAATCATGCGAACTCAGACAGCCAAACAGCCAACTTGTTTTTGCTGTTTTCGCTTCCATCAATCAAAATTAAAAATCAAAATAACGAAGAAATACAGAATAGAAAGAAGGTCTGAACTATAATGTATTATCTAAAGATATTTTTTGATTTTTTGGTAGGTATTTAGAGTGTTTTGAGATCAGTTATCATTTTGATCATAATTGACGGAAGCGAAAAACGGCAAAAGCCAGTTGAGTGTTTGGCTGTCTGAGTTCGCATGATTTTGAAATTGCAGTAAACTAAAATTAAATAAAACACGACGCTCCACCATTGTCTCTGCGAAACACAGTTATCGCGCGCTGCCCTAGTCAATGTGCGTATATTACATTCGTGTGCGGGAAGGAGGGGGAGGGTAGATTAAAGAGGGGCGCTTATTGGAGAGGAGTCGCTTATTGGAGATCCATGTGCCACTTGCGAGACGGATACTATTTCACTGCGTCGCGTTGGTTTGTTTTCGTCTTTGAATGCGTCTGCTACTAGGCAGTTATGCAAGATATTAGCATGTCATTGTTAAACTTTCTGTTTGTCTGATTTGGTAGCAATACTCCAGTTTTGAGTTGTTTAGGCACCACTGTACTCCTGAGAAAAAGACACATTAATTTGCTCAGTCTTAGCCTTAATTCAATGTAAACTAGACGCTCTACTAGCGTGAAGTCGGGCTTCTAACTGAAATGTAGCCTATTTGAACTAAATATAGAGATATCTTAGTGCGATCGTTGCGTGACTCGGTAGAAGATCCTTTCCTTGCAATTTCAGTACTGAATTCGCAAACTCAGCGAATCATGAATGACAATGACATAGTTTATTTGGTACCATAAATATATCCATACAAATACAAATAGCGTATACATAAACTAGACATCGCAGAGTGATTAAACAGTGTGATTAATCAGAGCCTTTGGTGATTATGGATGACTCGGTAGAACATGCTTTCTTTGTAAAATCGATTTCACAAACTCAGCGAATCATAGAAATGACAATGACAATAGTTTATTTGGTGCCATAAATATATCTATTCCAAATACAAATATAAGCTTAAATAAACTAGACATCGCAGCGTGACTCGGCGAACAATCATGCACAATATTTCCTGCCGACTCTGGGCATTCAAATCAGTGATTTACTTATACAGCAATTTCAAAATTCAGCAAAATAAAGATCTATCAGCGTTATAAGCTTACCACAACACACACAATTACAGCGGTACCCTTTGATCCCCATTATTTCATCATTTAACTCAACATGTGAAGTCATTTGAGCGATATTTGAGTTGTTTTTGAGCAATATTTGTTTGTGAAGAATGGCTCATGTTGATCAGAGCCT
The DNA here is from genome assembly GCA_033675265.1 of Actinostola sp. cb2023. NCBI lineage: Eukaryota > Metazoa > Cnidaria > Anthozoa > Actiniaria > Actinostolidae > Actinostola > Actinostola sp. cb2023. Next base: position 21,111 of record JAUJYZ010001271.1, on the reverse strand, counting down.
TCGGTAATTATATGAGCGGCCGGCACAGGATGCGCTGTAGATCCCAGTTGGCGGTTTGGAGCCAAAGACGAAGAAGAATACGAAGAACGCTCTGCATTTTTAGAGTCGGGTCTTCCACAGGAAGCCCGACTAATTATTCACAAATACCAATGAGAATATGAAAAAATGCTGAGGGGCACCCCTTAGAAAACTGTTTTTATTTCCATGGGTTATTCTTTGGATTGAGGCTAAGGCTGAACAAATGCATCTTTCTCAAGGAGTACAGTGGTACCTAAACCACAGACTGGAATTGGAGTATTCAATATTAATTTGATTTTCCTTTCTTTAGACCATGCTGCAGGAGTGAGATACCTAATTCCAACAATGGCCGATAGGTATATAAGTTGTGCATTAGTTTGTCTACCTGTAAGAACATACTTCACTTAGATTTGCATTCAATTTGTAACTAGATCTTAGAAAGGAGCCATGCAAGTCAGAAAAGGTACCTCTAAATTAAAGGGGTCATATAGAGATCAGAAGGTGCATGCTGCAGTGACATTTCTCAATGTATGATCTAAGTCTATATAGCTACCAACTGTTTCAATAAATAATACCGGTATTGTACACTTTGTAGCTATAGGACCCTAAATAGTCCATCGCCATAATTTATTAACCTCCATTCTTTTGCTATGCCAATAGCTTGTTTAAAGGGGGAGGTGGGTGTGTTTTATCGATCCCTTCTCTCTTTTATTTTCAAGACAGTTATCCCTTATCCCTAAAATTATCAATATAATTATATATTCAGCAGCCTCATTTCAGTGAGTAACATTGCTTTTTTAATCACTTTAGGTCATTTTTCATTAGGCACTTCTCTGCATCTTCAGATTTGACAAGGGGACTCTTTATGCTGATAGGAACCTAATAAACCGAAGAAACGTGACAGGAGATGTACATGCAAACTGGGCCAACTGCAAAGCCTTTGCCCTCCTAAAAACAAAGGCACGGATATAATGACAGGTGTAATGGAGATATTGGGGATGACTAAACTTGAGCCAACAAAGTTACTCAGCATACACACATTGAGGAATGCTACAAACTTTGTTAAAGGAATCTTTCTGTTGAAAATCGCAACCCAAGTGATTGATCAGTTTGTTATTGATAATGGGTCAATGCAAGACCTTGTGAATAGCATTTTAACTGCACAGGAACAAGAAGACATGGCAACAAGTCAAAATTTAAAACTGTTGAAGATAGATTTAATTGCAGAAGTCAGGGGTGTGGAAAAACCTTTGCATTTGATGGTAAGAGGCGCAGAGACCATGAGATGACTCATGATCCCCCGCCAGTTGTTCCAGAACCCACATTGTCTGTTGTGTCAACAAAGACAAAGACCCCCAAGACTTCAAGCACTAGTGATACCAAAGATGATGATGTATTTAATTATAATTGTTCTTTACTCAATCAAGGACTGCTATTCATGAACTTTACTGATACTACTTCAGAAGGTGATGGGGAAAGGACTTTGAGGTGTTGGAAACTTCTATTACTACATTTCAAAGCAAAACAAGTCAACAACCAAATATGCTTTGGAAGCTCTATATTTACTTTTCCAGGTAAAAATCATTACTCCCTCCTGATCAAGCACATAAACTAGTGTGGAACCGAACTGTAAATAATAAAGGTGGTCTTGGAAAAAATGTAGCCCTGATCTTGTCTTAGAACATGATAACAATTACTTGAAGCAATCTATCAAAACCTTGGGTGCCAATGTAACGTCACCACTCTTGACTCGTGTTTTGTTCATTTGTTAGTTGATTTATGAAAGTTTTTCAACAAAAGAACCAACTTTTCTGCTTTAGTTTTTCATTTGTTGATGGTAAAACTAAACAGTTCGATTAGTTCAGCAAAATGTGTACTTATGACTAGCAAAAAATATTTATTCTTCTTACCTATGCAAATTAAACAAGAAATATTGATATAAAATTAAGTATGCTAGAGGAGCCTCGTTGACTATCTGCTCATAGCCAACTCGGACTCGTTGTCTAATTACTTGGGCTTCCTGTGGAAGGCCCAAGTCTAAACATACAGACGGTTTTTCTTTGTCATGTTTCTACGCCAAATCTGCAAGTGGTCACCATAGCGCATGCTTGTTTACCGCTGTCGGTAATAAATCACGGGGTCATGCTAATCTTCTAGCCAGTTCTAGGTATCGTTCCAATTTTTGAGTATACAGAAGTTGTGATCAGCAGCTTATCAACGAAATTCAAGATGGCCGGCAGACGTACGTAACGATAAATCAAATCACCAGCAGCATTCAAAAATGATTTTGCCGTGCTCCCTTGCTCGAGCCAGTCGAGTCGTTCATTAATACTGCTTAGTAAATATGCAAATATCCTAGAGAATACTTTTTGGCCTTGCAATTCTGTTTGTGAAATCGTTTCTTGCAAAGTAATCGAAATGTGCTTCGCCAGCTGTCAGCTAGGAGTGTGAGTGTTGAAGCTAATTACGTATGCATGCTCTACTGAGTCACGCAAACGAGTGACTTAAATTCTGCAAGTAATACATGTAGACTAAAACTACTTCTGTATGATGATACAAATAAGCTATTATAGGTTTCACATTTAAAATCTATCAAAACAGCTTTATTAAGAAGCCCAAGTTCACGCTAGTAGAGCGTCTAGTTGTTAAAAGAGGCAATTGACCAATCTTAAAAATACATAAAATTGAAAAAAGCTGAATTTCAAGTATTTTTAAGATTGGTCAATAGGAGCGGCCGTGTTGAAAGTGAGATATACAATCACGAGCCGAACTTATCCACAGATGTATACAATCTTGTTCTACTATAATTTTTAAGATACCAGTAAGTTTGGCCGAGAAAATCAAAGTTTTAGTCTATGCAAATCAAGACGATTTTGTATCAGAAATACAAGCTCTTCCACGGCTATGATTTCTATTGTGTTTTCCTCATGAATTATTAATGATTATAACTGATAAAATAATTTAGAACATTATCAAATTCATTCAGATCCTTTGATTTCTGTGCACGTGCATGTTTTACCAGACGTTATTACAATACAATACAATAATTACTCAGACACTTGCGGAGGAATTGAAGTTCGAGTTAGAAAAGGCGCTCTTTTGTTTTTATTATTTTTATTCATTGTACACAAAATGCGAAGAATGTGTCTCAACTTGACGTTCGAAGTACGTACTGCAGACGGACGATTCGGATATCTTTATCTATCCTCACCGACACATAGTCTCCCTAGTCACGAAACTGTCATTGTCATTGTCATAAATGTCCGAGTGTACGCTCATTGAGCGTCTTGTTTATTAAAAGTCGTTACACAAGGTGTGGTTGCCCAGTCACCCAAGTCATGAACTCATGAAAAATGTGCTCGACAACTGAAAATTCAAAACTAATAATAATGTACAGAACACAAACATGAACTAATGTTGTTTTCAATTCATTTGAGGGGGGATTAACATATTGATTTGGCCCGTATTGCAAGGAAAAATTTGAAGGCTCATAAAACTCTTAAAATCAATACACAAGGCATGAAACTTTTGGAATGTGTTAGTTGAGAGTAGTAGTTCGACATTGATGACGTCATCACGTACGTCCTAATGACGTCATCCCATCGTAAGAAACGCCGTTTTTCATGGGGTATTGATGAATCAAATATATTTTGGTATAATCTAAAACTTTAGATCTAGGCGCAGAAGACTGACCATGCGTTTTGCGTTTCGATGAAAATTGATTTTTTTAATGCCAGTTTCAGTTTCACCACTTTACCGTTTTTTCTTTCTTTTTAAAAATCTATGCTCAATTTTGTAGAGAATACCTTTCATAGCACATATATAAAGAAAATAGTTTAATATTTTGAAAACGTAAAAAGAACGGCGTTTTTTTTTCTTCAAAAACCAGAAGTCGCGAACTTTTGATCATGCGCAGTGCATTCCTAGGAATTTGGCGAGGTTACATTCTGGGTTATGCGACATTTTGGAAGACATGTGTTTGAATTCGAAGGTGGAATTTATTGACGATGTGTACTAAAATGAACTAAAATGATGTTAATTCTTCTCACTCAAGTCCTGCATAGCAACGAATTACGTACTATGGTAACGAAATATGTTAATCCCCCTTAAGATCGGCGGCATGCCTTGCGCCTTTACCAATACATCCGTTTTATACGCAGAAATAAGGGCAGATGGGGGTTACAAATCCACGTGCATATTGTTCTTATCGATCTTTGAGAGTTGACCATTCTAGCTACGAAACTATACACAGAAAGAAGAGTAGATGGGTGTTACAGTCCCACGTGCATTGTTCTTATCTTTGAGAGTTGACCATTCTACGAACTATATACAGAAAGAAGAGCAGATGGGCCGGGTGTTACAGAACCACGTGCATTGTTCTTATCTTTCTACGAACTATACACAGAAAGAAGAGCAGATGGGGGTTACAGAATCACGTGCATTGTTCTTATCTTTGAGAGTTGACCATTCTACGAACTAGTACACAGAAAGAAGAGCAGATGGGGGTTACAGAACCACGTGCATTGTTCTTATCTTTGAGAGTTGACCATTCTACGAACTATACACAGAAAAGAAAGAAGAGCAGATGGGGGTTACAGAACCACGTGCATTGTTCTTATCTTTGAGAGTTGACCATTCTACGAACTATACACGGAAAGAAGAGCAGATGGGGAGTTACAGAACCACGTGCATTGTTCTTATCTTTGAGAGTTGACCATTCTACGAACTATACACAGAAAGAAGAGCAGATGGGGATTACAGAACCACGTGCATTGTTCTTATCTTTGAGAGTTGACCATTCTACGAACTATACACAGAAAGAAGAGCAGATGGGTGTTACAGAACCACGTGCATTGTTCTTATCTTTGAGAGTTGACCATTTGATGATGTTCCCCTCCCTTGTCGGGCACGATATTGCTAAGGCCGACACCTCTTGTGGCGTAAGGACTTTGTCCCACATATTGGCACTGGATAAATTCCCTTGAAAGCTTTGGGTTGAATCAAAACCTCCTTTGTAGCTATCCTGTTCTTGTCCGAGCAGGAATGTACCCTTTGGTATAACGTAGCCAGTGCGCAATCCATTACCCTGGACAGTCACGACTCCATCGATGTACATTTTGTAGCTGCCTGCAGTATTTTCCCAGGTCAGACAGAGATGATGCCATTTGCTGTCGGAAATTGGTGGGGATTTTGTGCTGTAAAAATATTAGAGACAAATGCAAATTCAGTGTAAAGCCTGGTTCACACGACGACATAAACATAGACATAAACATAAGCTTTCACATATACGCATGCGCAGTAACGAGCTGCGAAACTGACACTTTCAAGATGGCGGCTTTAAACAGGCGAAGGACTCTTGAACTTGTATCGGCGGCAGGCTAAACAGAGAACTGTTTGGGTGAGAAACGTTTTTAGAAGGAGGAAAAATAAGTGAGAATACGAAAAACCTGGTTTCGTGACATACAGCTAGGTGACAGGGAACACCTCTACTTCCGCCATCTTTTTTTTTTCGAGTGAGTGCATTTCCGCTGGTCAAAATGTTCGCATTATCGAGAAGTACTCGTTATGTTTATGCTTATGTTTATGTTTCTTCGGTTCACACGTGCGATATAACGACATAAGCATAAACATGGTCATAAGGAATGGAAAAGTTTCCTTTTCTTATGCTTATGCTTATGACTATGTTTATGCCGTACCGGTTCACACGTGTTATGCTTATGCTTATGCTTATGACTATGTTTATGCCGTACCGGTTCACACGTGTTATGCTTATGCTTATGCTTATGACTATGTTTTATGCCGCACCGGTTCACACGTGTTATGCTTATGCTTATGCTTATGACTATGTTTATGCAGCACCGGTTCACACGTGTTATGCTTATGCTTATGCTTATGACTATGTTTATGCCGCACCGGTTCACACGTGTTATGCTTATGCTTATGCTTATGACTATGTTTATGCCGCACCGGTTCACACGTGTTATGCTTATGCTTATGCTTATGACTATGTTTATGCCGCACCGGTTCACACGTGTTATGCTTATGTTTATGCTTATGTCTATGTTTATGTCGTCGTGTGAACCATGCTTAAGTACTTTATTGACAGCCAGTAAATAATGCAGACCAACATGTACGTGTAAGTTATAAGATCAATGAGCCACTGACTATACTGCATATGCATAAATAGTAGAATCATAAAATCTCAATCGCTTTGTAGTTAATTGGGGATCTATTATTGCAATGTCTGACCATCTATTTAAAGAGAGTGCTTACGAAATTGATCCACTGTTAAAACTTTTCGCGTATTACTTCATCAGACCGGATGTCCACAATGACCCGTGTAGGGCTCAAGACAACGTTCCGTCCCGCTTTGAAAAAAAGAGAATACGGGACCTTAGATGTAGGGACGGCAACGCTCCGAGGACAAACAGCAACCAAAAAAATGGCACTAATTGGGCTCTGTAACACCTTGCCACTTTACTTTTTAAATTTTCACCGAAGAACAAACGAAAATAGCCATATCTTGAAAGAGCAACTCTAAAAATAGTAAAATTGAAAATGTGAAAAGAATCTAGCAAATAAGAAAAAAGTTAACGGCTTTCAAAGTTTCCGCTTGACAAGGATTATTGTATGGCGTTTTCGGCGTGAAGGGCAAGCGGGTTGCCTTCCAACATACAATTTCCATACAAAAAAAGGCATAAGTTTTGAATTGCCCCTGAAACTATTGCCCTATTTAAGTATTTACCTCTCAAACGTTCCACTTAAATTTTACTAAATTTTAGCCTGCTCTTTCCGGTTATGATATTTTCGTTGTCTGCGGTGAAAAATTTAAAAAAGTCACCGTGACAGGTGTTGTTACCACGCCACATTCAAGTAATGGCATGCTACATGCTCTTCTAACTCCTACTATATATCCATAAGTTTTTCTACTTTGTTGGTATTTATATTGTATACTTGAGGGCTCGGACATTGATAGCAGTTAGCTGTTGGTACTGGAAGGGCCTTTAATATTTTTAAACGTTTTTATTGAACGGTATATTTGGCTAAACCTTTAGGCTACCTATATACAATATGAGCGGCGCTCTGTATGGGATTTACAAAACCCATCACAGATCGGACGCGAATATTGTTATATACTTATCGAATCCAACGATGCAATCTCAAACTTAGGTCCTGCATGCATGAACATTTGCTCCTGTGGGGACACTAGTAGCACGCGTGGACAACCAGTTTTTGAATGTGCAAGATGAATTATTGAAATTATTGAATTACACATGTGCTGTGTTCACTATTAAAAGCACGTTGAGGCCCGATTAATCGAGCATATTTGTGTCTTTGGCAGCTCAAATAAATAGCTATTTCTCAATTGATACTTTTTCCACCTTTGGACAAGTGCTAATTAGACGTATAAAACGAGGATGCTATAGAGCTGCATATGTTTCCTCAACAGGAAAATAGTATCAACAAAATTCGGAACTTTCAGACCTAGTGTTCTCAAACTCATTAATAATCCATGAGAGTCATAATTAGCGAAATCAGGTACCATCTTTCGGGTCCACATGGAAGACCTTGGATACCCGGTATTCACTGATACTAATGAGTTCTCAACACATGGGTGGAGATATATCAACAACACGGATTGAGGAAACTCCTTATTAACCATCCCCGCCGACTAAACAAAGACACAGACATAACATTGCAAATGTTTATTACAATTGCATCTCAGATGTGGGGGGAAAGGGGTTAGTTTGTTTTTTCCCTTATTTTTTTATAGTAAAACTTACAATTCACAAACAATCACCGAGTCAAATATTCCACTCTCAATGACCTCCCTTTATTAATGCTTTGGCCCTTTACTATGAAGTGAAACAGTTTCAGTAGATCGACGGTTAGTGCTGGTGGAAGTAGTAGGTACTAGTAATTTAGTACATGTAGCACTTTTGCTGAAACAGAAGGCTTTTCTAAACGTTAGCACTGCGTGATCGTGTCCGGTCCTTTCACGAATCAGTTTCTCTTGGAACCGCCTGAGTTAAATAACTTTTTGGCACAAGGTACTCTAACAATGAGCCATTTTACTTTAATTCCCACCTCCTACACATATTTGGCAAGATTTGCGTTTAGTTGTGTTAATTCCCACAGGAGAATTTTCAAAGCAAGATTAGTTTCCTAGGCCAAAGTAAAGGCAATTAGAGGCTTTGAAGTGAACAAGGCCATATACATTTGCAACAGCTCATACCAAACAGGGCTATGTTTCTCTCCATTGATGACAATGTGCTTAATACTCTTTGGGGATATATTTCAAATCATTCAGACCCCCATGAAATGTTTTACATGCATTTTCCTCGAATTTGATAAAGTCAAGGCCAAGATCAAAATTATTTATCCTCAAATTCCGCTGTTCGCCACCTCTTATCCCAAATATTTTGCCGTTGAAAAATAAATCGTATTCCCTTGCTCCAAAATAACCTTTCGTCTTCATCCGTAACCGCCTCCTTTTCTGCCTTCTTTGTTTCTAGCGTAACACCTCGGCGCGTCGCGTCTTTCATTTCGGCATCAAGACATCGGCGGAAAATGAAGAATCTATAAAATTAAAGAATAAAGGTTAAAGTTTTACGTTTAACTACTTTTTCAAACAGTTATCGTGAGTTTGGAACCGGACTAAAATCAAATGACTATGTACACGATTGCTCAAAACATACCTCTTGTCACTGTTATCAAATGCCTTTTAATACCGCACACTATCCCATACAAGATACGAGGCGGATAACGTCCACCATTCTTGTTGGCGACCTCTTGGACAAACTTTGTAAGCCAATAGTTTAATGATGAACTATTCATGTCTTCAAGGTTTTCTTCTACACTTTGAACTTCTCTGACATTGTAATCCCTTAACACGCTTCCTACTTCTACTGTAGGAAATTTGATAACTCTGCTTCTTTGCCAGCTTCTAAATGTGTCGACGCTCCACCTCTTTTTATAGATGGTCGATTTGGGCCTTGCGTCATGCAATAAACTCTCTTCATCTTCAACACTTTTCGGATCTCGAATTCGGATCTCGAAATCGGGAAGAGTGGTCTGTTCTTTCCATCTTAGCAGTGATTTCAAACCCAAAACTAACTAAGCATGGTGTCGTAGTTATACTACATAACTAGTTTCGGTATGTTAGATAGATACATTAGTACTAATTAAACAAAACATGCTAGACTGATTAAACAAAAGCAGTACTTATCTCATGCATATACTCATCATGAATTATTAATCACGATTGAGAAACCATTTCTTAAACTCACGCTTCGTGTTGTATCAGGGGACTCCAAACACCTCGAAACAATAAAAGCACTCGGCTTACGGCCTCGTGGTTTCATCTGTTTCTCGGTGTTTGGAACCCCTGATACATCATCCCTTGGAAATTTGTGTAAACTTACGCCGTCTGCATTAGTTTTGTCACAAAACATAACAACACAACGTTTGCCGGGCTCGCGCTTTCGCTTTTGACCGCAAAGAAACTCGCCATTGTGAAGCCCGGCCCGGTGGGAAGCGCCAATGAATGTTCTAAAGATTCTAAATCACTGCGTTTCGAGTATTGTGCAACTCCCTTTATTTAATCAGTTATCACACGATACATTTACGCCAGTACATTGTGTAATACTGTCTATCTTTAGAATTATTTATCTTGACGCCTGATCCTATTCGTATCTACCTTCGAGTACGTATACTTTTCATATCTCTCACACACCTGTGACGTCATCGATGGCGTGACCACAAATCAGATCGTTTTCTGTCACGCTGGAAAAATTTGCTCTTTCAAACTCGAATCGCGCCGTCAAAAAGCATTTTAGAAAAAAAAATGTTCCTTAGACTTGGTCTCCAGAGGTCCACTTAATCTTACAAAGTTGTCAAAAATGCTTTAAAATTTGCCGAGACTTGCCCTTTAATTCCTCAGTGTTAACAATAAAAGTTTAATTTTCATGGTTGGGCAGTTATATACTATATGTATATGTCACATGAAAGCTATTGGACATCTTCAGGTTGTCATGTGTGATTTATAAGTCTACTCCATAATCAAAGAGATTGAATGAATAGTAATGAAAAACAAGGTAATCCAAAAAGGTATTATATTATATATTGTTTTTCCTTTATATCCCTGATATTATAATAGTTAACACTGTTAAAGTTGTGAAGTTTAGAATGTTGCTTCAGTGCATATAATTATTTGGTTAATAATTTCCCCCCTCTATAAACAATATCATAATTATATCAAAATAATATAATTAGTAGGATATATTTCTAAGATCTTGAAATAATATCATTGCTTAACCATATTGGGCTGCATAAGTCAATCTGGCCTTAGTACCAATATTAGTAATATATATTTGGTAATTATGTTACAAGTTTTAGTAATGATATATTGTGGTTGTAATATAATAAATAATTGTAACAGCTAGTTCTATTACAGAATAAATGTATAAAAAAGAATAACAAGGATATTCTTTTGATCTTTATACTGAGCTATATAAAATGAGTTGTTCATTCATACAATGTGGATGTGCGTCTCTCCAATTTTGTGGATGTGTTAATTGTAGCTCATTCAAGGTATATAAAAAATATTGTTGGTAATTGGTGCTAATCTCATCCTGCAATGGGAGGTTGCTCTCATCTTCAATTTCTTGTATACCTGACTGCATAAAGGGTTGTTTGTGGCTTTTGCGTTTGTGTTTTGGCTTTTGCGTTTGTGTTTTGGCTTTTGCGTTTTGGATTTGTGTTAGTGTTTTGGCTTTTACGTTTGTGTTTTGGCTTTTGCGTTTGTGTTTTGGCTTTTGTGTTTGTATTTTGTGTTTTGGCTTTTGCGTTTGTGTTTTTAGGCTTTTGCGTGCCTAACCCCTTTTTCAATATTTTATTATATGTATGCATGTATGTATAGTTATTAATTTTTAGTCCATGATGAATGTAGAGCTACTTGTAGAAAAAAAGTCATCATTAAACCGTTATTATTATTATTATTATTTCATAGGCTATATTATTATTATTATTATAATTATTATTATATATTATTATTATTTATTATTATTATTATTCATAGGAACAGGCAAAAAACATATGACAAAAACATATAGACCGGACGTTTATGAGTCATCATGACGCCATTATCAAGGTGAAGTGACGAGAAATTCAATGAATAAAGGCCTTGTTACACGGTGAACTTTTTTTCTCGAAAACTTGTTTCGTGAAACGGCGCGAGAAAGGTTTCACAAAAGAGTTTCACCGGTGTAATGGGTCGTGTTCAGGAAAACTTTTTCGAATTTGCGTTGCGAAAGACAGTTTCATGAAAAAGTAGAAACTTCTTTCTCTACTTTTTCGTGAAACTCGAAGCAAAAACGTTCATAAAACCAGCCATTGCACCGTGTAAAACACATCGTGAAAACGAAACTTCTTCAGCAAACATGATGTATACGATGAAACTGTCTCGCACTGTTTCACGAAAAAGTTTCACGAAAAACGTTTCACCGTTATGTAACAAGGCCTATATTATAATAGTCTTAAAACGTTAGCAGCTGTCCAATTAGCTTATAATATATATCATTAATAATTCATTAGGCAGCTGTCCAATCTGTGCTCAGCATTGAATGTTGGATCACGTGGTAACCTTGTAATTACCATACAAGTATGATACAGAATAGTAATAAAGCTTATTAGTATTCTGTATCTGATACAGAATTCTAATAGACCTTATTAGTATTCTGTATCAGATACAGAATACTAATAAGCTCGATCTATAAGTATTCTGTATCGATCAATGCATTATATGAGAGGAATAATACATTATCCTAAAAGCTAATTAAGAAAAATACTCGTTAGATTTTGTTCCCGCAGTTCTTTAATGTAACTCCCTTCCTCTATTGGAGCTTAGCACCTTCACAGTTTTAACACTTACTTACTAATGATACGTACAATCATTGGATTTCTAGCTTTGTGCGGCAATTCTTTCACAATCTCAAATAAATTATAACAAACTTTGAAAGACATGAGATTACTTCAAATTAAGGACTTCGCACAGTTCTCGCTAAATATTGCGTTACTTGCTACATATTATTTTCAAGAACCTCGAATTAGAAGATGGTAAAAGTAATGTTAGTCGAAAACTAGAACGGAATTTATCGTTCCATACGGAATTTATGTGTCAAAAGACAAGGTCAATAGACTCTTTCCTTGCTACCTTGTTTTTACGAGACAGTCTGCCAGTCTTCAAAAATCTTTACTCCCACTTTGTGCTGTCGTGCGCAGCATCATTCCCCAGTCAACACACTGACTCGCTTGGATGCATTTGGCAAGTTTACGGAAAAATTGCCAGCCATCGTCTCAAAATGCCCATCTTAGCTCTCATGACCTTCCTGTGAGAACTGTTCTTGATTTGATTGAAAAGAATCAAAACTCCGTTTCGCATTTCATTCACAATTTAAAGCCCCCTTTGAAAACAAAACAAAAGTGTAAATGTATTCCTAAATGAAAAAGCATTAGTACATATTTGCCGTACTTTTTGTTTGTATATGTCATAATGAGCAATCAACTCTATTCAAAAAACTACCAAAGTATGGAAAAGGAATTAAAACATTTATTAAATCAATCGATATCTATTAACCAAACGCTATAATACGAAAAACTGGCTTTCATTGTTCAGTGCGGTCAAGCAAATCGGAATGAGAATTGAATGCTAAAAGAAACAGTAATTATATTCTGTTCATCTCATCAGATATTGACTACAATTCTGGTGTTGAAACGCCTACCTGGTTCAAACAATGATTAAACAATATCAATAAGTAATTTACAATATTTCGGGACAATGTTGTATCTTATTTACAATCTCTCGCCTTTGGCTCCGAGAGTGTCAATAAGATAAAACATTTGACAATCATATTGTAAAATAATACATAACGCGCGCTCTGATTGGCTAGAAGGTACCCAAAACAGTGTTTTGTAAAAGTGATGAATAATAAACATGGTTTCCGTGACTTGACAGGACCTCAGTTGAAACGAGGTAGTGGATTCAATTCGCAAAACAGCATTTGTTCGGTTGTCAAAAAAACATGTTTTATTTACTAAACAAAAAGCCATACAATCTACAGCCATTTCTTATTTCTCAAGTTTCAACTTATATCTAAATTGATTTTGTGGTTTTGAAGCCAACATGTGAATTGAATTAAACACGAAACGACGAGTGGACAGATGAGTCGTCCTATTTGTACAGAACATTCAGAAAACGAAGATAACCTAAATGTAACTCACAGTGACTAACCGTTCTTTGAGTTCTATAGCTTAACAATATTTATCAAGTGTAACGGACTAAAATACACGGATTTTCTTTACGCAAGTCTTAAGCTAACACTTAAAATAATCTTTATTAAAATAACTCATTATCTATGGCGGCGCTTTCTGATTGATTAACAGACTATGTGCTACATCGGCTTTCATGACCTTGAACGACCTGGAAGCGGAGCAGTGGATAAGAAAAGTTAGCAATCACAACTCGCTAAAATCAGTCGCAACAAGGGATAAGGCAGACAAGAAAGAGAAGCCGGCGCTTCATTCAAACCTTCGAGTTCAAATTTGAGCTATTCATCGTGAAGAACAGAGTATAGTCCACCTCAAAAGTAAGCCTGATAAATCGGTAAAGGCGAGTAGCTTATGCATGGTACAAGGGAAGGGAATACCACAACTGTCACAAGCGGACTCCAGTTTAGACTCGCCGAAGACGGCAATTCTCTCAGCTCGGCTTCACGGCAACAGAATCTGACGGCGTAAACTTTCACGAAAAACATACAAAATTTGACCCAGTCCGCCAGAGATGCAGAGAAATGCAAAGATAATGAATAGCTCAGCTGAAATCCCCTTTGTAGCCTCTCTTTCATCGATCTTATTTGATGGTGCAATGTGAATTTAGATGGCAGGTAATAAACGAGTTAGTGAATCATTCATTTTTACCCATAAACATGACACTGTCGTGAACGGAGGTGTATGCACGACAAATTCAACAAGTTTAGAATCACAAAAAGCTCACTACATTATTCACGGCGTCTCTCTCTTGCACAACACTACACCTCATCTTCTGATCTAAATTTCCTGATTGCCCGACACACCTCTAGACTCGCTCACTCGAAACACTATTATTACGTAAAGTCGCAGTGGACAATCTCAGACACACTCCCTCCACATATCTCCTGATGAGATATGTGTGTACTAAGGCAGTTGGCCTCACAATTAGTGTATGAATTACCGGCGACAAAATTGTACCTAGTCAAATACACACAATTTTAACAGCCAATAAAATCGAGTTCCGCTACAGTCATATAAGTGCTCGATGATATAATGTCAATCAGTTGGGACATCCATTCTCAGTCAATGTCTTGGACCTCGTAGGCGAGATGCCACGGCTGAATCTCGTCTAGGCCTAAATGGTACTGCCTCAGGATCAATGGTGGGGGTGCTGTGACCAGGTGGTCTACCCCCGTCGCAAGTTCAGCTTCCAAAGGGTAAAGATGCTGAACGGGCCGCTCCATGTGTGATGTACCGGCTGTAGTTTGGGTCCCCTTACGACTCACGTCATTACCAGTGATCAATCTTTCTATAATGCCGAGGGACATATTTTCCTCGATTCTTCTCTTCGGACTTTATGGATGACAACGTCACCAACTTTGGTGGGAGCTCCACCTGCTACATTCAAAGCACGATGTCTCTCTGCGAAGTCCACGTAGGTATTCACGGGTCCATCGCTGCACATGGCTTCTTTGCACTTGAGCAAGTGCTTGGCTCGCTTGTGTAGATCGTAGTTCTCGATATGGTGAGGATTTTAAATGAGGCAGCACCGTACTGTTGCAAACAGCAGGAGTGTTGGCGTCAACAGTGGGAAACTGGATGTCGTCTTTACGTAACTCAAGGGTACGGTTATTGAGAGCGACTTCAAACGTCCACCAAGACTTCTTGTAATTCCTTCCAGCGGAGCCATCCCGTTACCGATGGCCTTGTTCATCGCGCTTTCATCAGCCCAACCATTCTCTCCAAATTGTCCGCCCCACAGGGTGCGCGACTAAGATTGAACTGCCAATGTATCTGGTTGACGGGACAGGTAGTCTTGCAAAACGCTCATCTCGTGCCACCTTACGCATCCAGTTAGCAGCTCCACAAAGGTGCGGCTATATCTGAAATAGATTCTGTCTGGTATACCACGACGGGGCAAACGAATCGTTTGAGGCTGAGGAGACACTCGTCGTTCTCTAGGTTGGGGAAAAGAAGGTCCAGGTACACCCCTCTCGTCAGGCGCATGTGTTACAAGAGCACGTATCCCTTTCCTTCGCGGTGCTGCGCAATTCGTACCTCAGTGGGAACAGCATAGTCAAAACTCCAATCACCTTGGTATGGATTCACCCCTTGCGTGGCGAGTCGCGATTGGCAGATTCGTGGGTGGCCGGAGTTGCGTACGCCATTGCTGGAGCGCTTACATCCATGGCAGTTTACCCACGCACTCTTTTCACCAACCGCCGCAGACGAGTGTATCCAGTAACTTGCTTAGGCACTTTGGTCATCGTCAGACCTACTCCTCCGTGGATAGTTTGTAGATCGGCTTCCTCGACAAACACGATAGGAGAAAGGGTTGCGTTTCGGATAAGTATACCGCGATATTCTCCCTGTAATCGTCCGCGGCACTCTAAACAATCCCTCTTGGTTTGGTTGTAGGATTGAGTGCTTACGGTTCATTCTCTAAATCACAATTCATTTCTGGCCTGTTTGGCCCAGAACAGTCCTATGATACATTGTTTCCTCAGAGTCAGTGGACCAGAGTTCCTTGGGTTTCCTCTGACTTGGGAGAGCGGTTGTAGATGAACCTTCTAATCCACGACACCACGCGATACTTGCCTTGGTTAAGCGGATGGTTTGGTTACAAGTTAGTGATGACGTTCTCCTCCTATACTGTTACCGCTAGCACGTTACTTATTATCTTGTTCTTCGCTTTTGCTTTCTGTAGTTGGTTCTGGGACGATATCCGCTGGCCAACTTTCCGTGTTGGAAAGCACTGCGGCCCCGCTCCACCACAAGCGTGGCGTCAGAAAGGGACCCCATCCCCTGATGGCCGAGCGTCAGATGGGTTATCTTTTTTTTTTTTTCCGGTGGGGACATGTCGCCATGTCACCCCTGGTGGTTGCTTTTGATCTTTCGTACAAACGGTTCTCCACGAACTGCTTATCTTCGCCTTGGCACCTGGATCCAATGGCTTAGTGCCACAGGACTGTTAGCCAGCAATGCACGGTGTAGGACAGGGAAACCCTTGTATGGCGGTGCTCACGTTAAGTCACAAGGTTCACACCCATGTGTCCGGCTTACTAATTCCGAGGCATGGGATGTTAAGACCCTTGTTAGGATAGCCTGGACCTGGCTGCGACTAGCCTTGATTAGTTCCCGACGAATGCCGCAAGACTGCGTAGACATACCGCTGCCACTCCGTTTGCACTGTGCGTATCTCCAAACGCCGTGTAGCTCGATGCCGCTCGATGTCGTCAAGGTGATAGCGGAGTCGATCTTGGTAGACTCTAATTCCTGTGGAAGACTGCTCTCCACACTTCCCGCCACATTGTAGCTAGAGGTTCCAGGGAGGGGCATATCCCAACCAATTTGTCGTCGCACACAGAGCTGATAGATGATTTTACCACTCAGGGTGATGGGTGAGCACCAAACCTAATGGGTCCGCTAAACCTTAGCTAGCTGGGTGCTTAAGATTCCCCGTTTGGTCATCACCGTCTGACCACTGTGGAACTTCAACGCTCACGGGTGTCTCTGTGCGGGTTCCATCCAAGTCCAAGAAGGCTGGCAGTTTTCGCCTCCTTGGTGGAGTTACAAGCTGTTGTTGGGCATAGGTGTCATAGTCTGCTGAGGACTTCGCTGACTCTACTAGCTCTTGTTGCGTTTGAGTGCCACTTGTGTAGTTTGAACCCACGGCGTCCTGGAAGATAATCGTTGCCTTTTCTGTAAGTTTCAAGCGCCTTACTCACTGATGTGGATCCAGATATTAATTCATCAACATATTAGCTCTACTCCTCACTTTGCGCACTACTTCGGGCTCTCTCTCATCCCAAACTGCTGAGGTGTAGTATTCGTTACTCCCCCCAGCAGAAAGGGAGTTGGCGCGAGTCCGGAATAACGCGCTCTTGCGTAAAGCGTAATTGTCTTAGCTCTGATTGTTCGTTTTCGACGCCAGTGGAAAAACGCATCGCATCTCCTGTCACTCTCTCTTACCCGTACTTGTAGGAAGGCATTTCTGTAAGATCTTCCTGTAAGAGCCACCTGGGTTGAACCGGCCCTTAACAAGAAACGTTCCACAATTTGTTTGAAGAGAGCGGTCCTGCATGCAGACATCAATTTAAGGACGGTGCCACTGTCGTATGCTCTCGCCTGCCAGCAATCATAGACAATCCTTAGGCTTCGTGGATTCCGCTTCCGCCCGTTACCAACTGCTTGTGTGGGAATGTCTGAATTCACGTCCTACGGCGGGGATCTCTGCCACTCTCGACAACTCCTGTTGCCTTTGTTCGTCGATGATTTCTCCGTAATTCTCTGTTACATGTCTGACGCTCTAGTTGCGTGTCAGACTAGGGACAGTCGGCGAAAGACTACCTTCTTTGTGATTAGGTAGTGGGCGGTGATGGTCACCTTTCCATGGAAGACCAGTTTCATACCACCCCTTTTATCCACGTGTAAGTTGTTCCTTGAATTCCTCATAGGACACTTCCCCTGGTCGTTGAGTGGGTGTATCTTGTAACCCCCAGAACATTCCAGGCGCCCGGCAAAAGTTCCCTCATAGTTACACTGTGAGGTATGGGTTTTCATTAGCATTGTCGACAGATCAACAGGCTCTGTTCCTGAGGACATTATAGTCAATCCGAATCTGTAACTCTCCAAACAGGCTCTCCTGGTTGTCCGATCTTGGGTGGAGAGCCTCACTTTTAGCTTGGCGAATTCTCACCAGCGCCTAGATATTAAAATGCACGGAAGCTGATCCTTTTCATCGTTGACTCCGGCCATTCTCGATCCTTTTAAATGAGAGTAGTCTTAATCAGTTCCGCGTATTTCGGGTTGTGTTAAATAGAGGAGTTCACTCTTATCAAACTTTCGTAAACTCTTTAGGACAATTTAAACTGTCCAGACAAGGCTTTGACTTCGATTGTTGACAAGCTCAAATTTCCTTTGTTGATACTCACAAGAAGCAGTCGATCTTTCGGGACTTGGGTTTTACACTATCGGCGAGGAATTCGATTCAAAAGAAGCAGGCAGATGAGTAAGAAACTCCCAGCTCCAGTATCAAGAAGGGCTCTACATATAATTCACCAGCTTCCACCATCTACCACTGGATAAGTGTAATCTTCGCTGTAACATTTATCATCGTTTCCCGGTTGCAAACCATTCAGTTGAACCTTTGTCTGACGTTTGTCTTGATCCACAGATAGACGTGTGGTGGTTTTCGTCCACATTCTTGACATTTTTTTTACTTCTACAATCGTGTGCTTCAGTTTTGCCCAGTGCCAATTAAAAACATAGTTTCTTCGGTAGCATCAAGATCTTGTTCTATTCGTCACGAGACTCATGTACCTTTGGTACACGCAATTCCCTTGTGTGACTCGTCCGTCGCAACAATAGACACAGCCTCGTCCCGTAACTTCTGGTTCACACGCCTTGTAATGTGTTGAATACACGTGTTCGTGATGGTTGAACACTCTTGTGTGGCGTACTATCCATGGACTCTTCAACTGGGTGATATCGCGCCAGACCTTCTTTATAGCTGGCAAAGAGTTTCACAAAGTCCCAGTTCTGTTACCAGTTCTCTTCCCACGAACCCAAATCGGCTTGATTCCTCGTGAGTTTATCCAAAGACAGCTCCTTGCATTCCTGAACAACGTCGCGTAGTTTTTCCACAGTGTCTCAAGGCTTTGCACGTTGTACAAACAATTTTTTGTAAAATTTCATCCCACTCTTTTAGGATTTGAACTTTGTAATAGTAGGTAGAGTTTTCCATGATATTCCTTAAGTAAGCCGTTGACGATCTCTGATGACTTCCCATTACTCTGATTTTAGAATGTTTTTGGCACGCTCGTTATTCCTTCGGTTGCTAAAGGGAAGCCCATCGATGTTTTGCTCTCACTTTAGGCTTCTATAAATTCCTTTAAGTAGGCAAAATTTAAGTCACAGGAGCCAAATCCGTTGAAGTCGATTTCTACGGTGAAGTTGTTCCCCAAAACGACAGCCATTCTTCGAATGTTCCATTGAACTTTGTGATGGTTAGTTGGGTTAGTTGGCATAAGAAGGGTTGCATCTCACTTGTCTTACTTTTTTTTTTCTGCTTTAGCTCCTAACCCTTCTTTTGGACTCAAATTTAAGCTTCTAATTGAGCACGTTCAAAACTCCAGTTGTCGTTGTCTTTCCAATGCTAGTAAAGAAATTTCCTTTTCCTTGGGGTGAAATACTATCATGTTGTTTACATTCCGTCAAACACTTTGCAAGATTAATCCTGATATTCCTCGTCAACTCGCTCGAGTTGTTATCAATCTCCTCGCTCCCAAGCCACAAACTTCTTCAGACGGATTGTCACTTGCTAGTTTACCTTCTTCAATCTTCAATTTGTAAGCTCCAACTTCCTTGAAAGTGTGTGCCAACGCGATGACGGTGCCGTTGAATTGTTCCTTCAGTCTTCTTCTCGCGACGATACTTTGATTCGGTGTTGTTTTATATCCAAAAAGTTGAGTTTGGCATCAGCTTCCTTCTCTAGTTGTTACCATGGTCTCCATTGGTCATTCGTGGTCGCCAGTTTGTCGTGAATCAGAGGTTTATGCAACGACAATTCACAAGATTTTATCACAAAAAGCTCACTACATTATTCACGGCGTCTCCCCCCCCCCCCCTCTTCTGCAACAAACACTCCCTCACATCTTCTGAAAAAACAATTTTCTAATTTCCTGATTGGCTGATTGCCGACACACCTCTCGATCTGTCACTCGACACACTATATTACGTAAAAGTCGAAGTGGCCAAATCTCCGACAACACTACAACTACAACACTCTAATAATTTCGTATTACGGATTTCCTGGTTGAAATATTTTATCTCACGATAACTCTCCGGTTTCATCACATACATACAATCTTACAAACTTTATTTTACGGGGTTTACAAATTCAGTAAGTTTAAATAGAACAAATGGGTTCAAATTTGGCCCATACAAAGACCACAAGAAGGCATGAAGAATCCTTCGATCGAAAAGTACTTGCAATGTTTTTTCTCATAGCAACACATCGTGGCAAAAGCATAGTATTGCGAGCTAGAAATTACCTGAGTTCTACCTGCCTTGTGAAGTATACTTTCAAGGCAGTGTAAGAACTCAGAATGAATCTGGATCATCTTTTTAGCTGTATCCAACACGACAAAAATCAAAAGGACGTACGAGAGCTCGATTTCCTCAGTTATTTGTACATTGTCTGGCTAATTATTTCGCCGTTTACTCCTTTCTACGAATAAATAAGTAGTAGGGAATGGACAGTTCGAGCACACTTTCTCACATTCTTACACATTCTTGACATTCCAAATCATTCCATTGAGATGGTTCAATCGAATTACTCATTCCCGAAACCTAATTAATAATTCAAGGTCAATGTCAAACTTAAAGGTCAGGTCAAACGTAAAGGTTCAAAGTCAAGGTCAAACTTAATTAATTCAAAGTAAGGTCAAGATCAAATTCTTGGAAATTACTTTAGTAAATCCTGAAAAAATAAACTTTATCACATTCCAATCTAGGGCTTGGCACATTCCAATCTAGGGTGTACTATTCCTAAACCTAATTAATAATCAAAGTCAAGGTCAAACTTAAAGGTTAAATCTTGGAAATATATGGTAGGTAAAATTCTTGGAAAAAATAACTTTATCCACATTCAAATCTAGGGTGTGGACATTCCAATCTAGGGTGTTAACTCCTCCTAAAACCTAATAATATTCAAGGTCAAGGTCAGGTCAATCGGGGAAAATATACTTTTAGTTAATTCTTGGAAAATTACTCACACATTCC
>JAUJYZ010001592.1:0-271074 GCA_033675265.1 Actinostola sp. cb2023 | reverse complement strand
TAAATAACCCATAATGCACTATACTGAATACTTGATTTACATAATTTTTGCAAAGTGGCTGTATATAACTTAAAATAAAAACATGGATACTTCATAACAATTTGGAAGACCGTAGTTGGCCCCAGATTGACAGAACCACATGCTGGACATAGTTAACAAACAGCCAATACAATGTCTATTATCAAATAGCTGCATCATCCTAGTTCATCCCCCCCCCCCGGGTGTCAGTATACAATGTAACACAATGATGGATTAATAACTGCGGTTCTGTGTACTGTTTCAATTGCTCTTATTAACAAGCTGAGTACTGGGGTTTTCAGATGAAATTCCATGCAGTTGTAATACATAGACTAAGTTTTAGATACGAATGATTCACAGCCCTCACAATGCAAGAAGGTCACACACACAACATGACATGAGTCCAGTATTGGGAGAATACCAGCCCTCCGTAGGAATAAAATCTAATCCAGTGAGTGGATCCATTTAGGATGCATGTGAAGGAGAAGGATTTACAACAGATCGCGCTATCTCTCTATCGCTCTACAAAAAAACTTTTAAAACACAAAGTACTGAATGTTAGTGAACTTCCTCAATTATCTTTGCATATAGTAAATATAACACTTGCAAGAAAAAAAATAGATCACAAATACAGGATCATTCGCAAAAAATCTGGCCGCCACGCTATATCAATATATCATTATATCGCCGGTGCATTATGGGTAATTAAATAATACTATTTTGAGCGTTCCCTACTTATTAAATTCCATCCCCCCAAAATTTACAAACAACAAACGTATTAAGACTAAAATAAACACCATACTAAATATTTCTACCAACTTTGCTCGGCGTTAACGGCTGCCTCTTAAGGGGGAAGTTCGATTATTTAATTACCCATAATGCACCCGAGATATTGATATATTGAATCTTTCGCTGACGACGGCCAGAAATTTTTGACAAATAGACTGCTTACATATTTCACTCACATTTTCAAGCTAGCTATAATCGCAGGTAAAATTAAAGTAAGTCGCTGGTTTTTTTTTTTATAATCGATTTGTATAATATCTGTATAGTGGATGACAGTCGCTATTTCAGTAACAACGATAGAGATAAATAAGAGCAGCTGTGTTTGATCGATCAAAATATCCCACGCAAAAACCGCAAAGATTTCGCGCCAAAAGAGGAAATGTGATACCATTTGAGATATGAGATGGTTTGGGATTCCCCCTTTACCCTTCCACTAGTTGTCAACGGATAGTTCGTTCAATTCCGCTAGTCTCAAGTACGTTAAGGCCTGGGACAGACGAGAAAAACGATGCTAAAACTATTATAATTTTGCTGTTCGCACAAATTTTGGTTTCGAAATTCATGGAAACTTCGCACAGCTGCATAACTTCACGGGTTTCAAACTTTTAAGATGATAAGATAGGTGATAAAGTGATCACGTGACCTCTTACGTCACTCCTGTTTTCCCTCGAAACTTTTGAATTAAAATGGGGGGTGATGGGTATTTTATGTATGGAAAAAAAGTTATGCTACTTTTCGTTTGTCTAGGGGAGAGGTACAAGAAATCTGCCCTCACACCTGAACAACTAATGCTCATTGAGGAGATATTCGCTTCAATATGATTGATCCCTTCAGGTCACGTGACCTATTTGTAAAAATATCCTCCTTAATACACATTTAGTTTGTTCAGGGGTGTGAGGGGTGCAGAGTCTTGTACCTCTCCCCTAGAACAAAATACGAAAAAAAGTGGCATAACTTTTTCCATACATAAAATACCCATCACCCCATTTTAATTCAAATTCCCGAGGGAGACATGAGTGACGTAAGAGGTCACGTGATCACTTTATCACGATATTATTATCTTAAAAGTTGAAACTCCTAAAGTTATTCAGATTGTGTGAAGTTTCTTTCGCATTTCGAGCACAATCTGTGCGAAACAGCAAAATAAAATAGGTTTAGCCTCGCTTTCATGTCCGTCCCAGGCCTTAAAAAACGTACTTGAGGTGTCACAGGGATTTTAAGAAAAGAGAATGTTCAACGGATAGTTCGTTTCACTTCCGCTAGTGTCACAGTGTCACATGGATTTTAAAGAAAGAGAATGTTTCAACGGATAGCCGTTCGTTTCACTTCCGGTATTGTCACAGTGTCACAGGTATTTTAAGAAAGAGAATGTTCAACGGATAGTTCGTTTCACTTCCGGTAGTACATTTGCACATTTACATATTGGCAACATCACGTGTAATATTCGTTTTTTTTCCGCGAATGGACCCAGAGTCAATAGATTCAGTAGAAGTATACTGCCATAAATACTTTTAATTCATAGAACTCATAGAATTATTATAACAGATCACAGAAATGTATAATTAACAAAACCTATAGAAGCTAATAAATCAAAAAGCTTTCAAAAATGAATAACATCGAGTGTTTTTGATTAGTTGCAATCTACTATGTACCATAACATGAAAAATACGAAACTGTTCTGATTTTGAGATGGATGATTCAATACCTGATGACATATGAATGGCAGTCAAAAGAAGATCGCCTTACAGTTTGTAAACAACATAACACAACGAGTCAGGAAAACAAAGTTACTGCTAGCGGTTAATAAGAGCACTTTGACCGTGAGTGGTTTTGGCATCGTTATTCAAGGATATTTTGAGTGAGCAGTTACGATTTTCGGATACTTTCTTCGCATCTGAATCTTTGTGGAAAGTCTGTTGCGTGAGTGCTGTTGACAGCTTGCTTGTCAATATCTTTTTGCATCAAATGAAATCCAAAATTCGTTTTTGTGATTATAACTTTTTAGGGAAAAAATATCTTTAAATTCAGTTGTTTTGGAGATGATCGGATAATATTCAATTTGATTGGATTGTCAAAAAAAAAAAAATCGTTGGATTGATACCTTACTACAGTGATAATTACGGACTGTACAGGCCTCTGACAGTTATGGAATAAAACGCATATCTTCAAATCACGAAGGTATAAAAGATTCACCGCCTAAACATAGTTTCAGATCTGCCAGACGTCTGTTTAACCAACATTAGCCTTACTCTACCATCGGAGAAAGGGGACACCATTCACCATCGCACTTTTTGTTTTACCATCGGTACGGTTCGTTCCATCGGTTCCATTTTCTAAGGGCCCCTCTGTTGTCCTCTGTTAACCAACATGACATATTACACAGGGTTCCCAATTTTTTTTTTACCACTCGAACCATCGGACAACACCATTGACCATCGGACTTTTTTTTTACCATCGGTACGGTTCGTTCCATCGGTTCCATTTTCTAAGGGCCCTCTGTTTCCTCTGTTAACCAACATGACATATTACACAGGGTTCCCAAATTTTTTTTTTTCACCACTCGAACCATCGGAAAACCCACCATTCACCATCGGACTTTTTTGTTTCACCATCGGTACGGTTCGTTCCATCGGGTTCCATTTTCTAAGGGCCCTCTGTTTCCTCTATTAACCAACATGACATATTACACAGGGTTCCCAATTTTTTTTTCACCATTCGAACCATCGGAGAACACCATTCACCATCGGACTTTTTGCTTTACCATCGGTACGGTTCGTTCCATCGGTCCCATTTTCTAAGGGCCCTCTGTTTCCTCTATTAACCAACATGACATATTACACAGGGTTCCCAATTTTTTTTCCACCACTCGAACCATCGGACAACACCATTGACCATCGTCGCACTTTTGTTTTACCATCGGTACGGTTCGTTCCATCGGTTCCATTTTCTAAGGGCCCTCTATTTCCTCTATCAACCAACATGACATATTACACAGGGTTCCAAAAAAAAAATTTCACCATTCGAACCATCGGAGAACACCATTCACCATCGGACTTTTTGTTTTAACATCGGTACGGTTCGTTCCATCGGTTCGGTTCGTTCCATCGGTACCATTTTCTCTAAGGGCCCTCTGTTTATCAACAAAACGCAACTTGATCTAATAAAGATGCATTCCAATTTTTTTTTTAATGAACGAATTATTTTCACAAGGGACTGGGTCACCAAGAGAGCTGCTTCAGTACCATCCACTAAATTGCTGTCTCGTTTCTTTCTTTCGGTTTTCGTGGTTTAAATCTCTGGGTGACGAGGATAGATTATGATGACTTGTGGCTGTAGTTTGGTTGTTATTGTGGTTACTGCTTCATGTAGTTTGGTTTGGTTTTCTCCTGTAGGTACGGTATGTTCTCATCGCATTGGAACTCATTACCTTTCTTTCGGTTTTCGTGGTTTAAATCTCTGGGTGACGAGGATCGATTATGATGACTTGTGGCTTTTTAATTAGTTTGGTTGTTGTTGTGGTTATTGTTTCATGTTGTTTGGTTCAGTGGTTTTCTCCTGTAGGTACGGTATTTTCTCATCATGCTCATTGGAACTCATTACCTTGTTGAATACGTTATTTGGTGTGTGATATAACGGGCCGTTCACACTTGGACCATTTTGGATCGATCTAGTTTGGATC
This sequence comes from Actinostola sp. cb2023, assembly GCA_033675265.1. NCBI lineage: Eukaryota > Metazoa > Cnidaria > Anthozoa > Actiniaria > Actinostolidae > Actinostola > Actinostola sp. cb2023. The sequence goes on along the minus strand of JAUJYZ010001592.1, from coordinate 266,591 downwards.
GATGCAATAGTACATTATCCTTTCTGCTGCCTTATTAGCATTAAGGTATGGGTAGGCCCTCCCTGTCGAATAACCAACAGGGAGTAGCACGGAGTGCTAATAAGTCAGCCAAAGTAGGGGTGGGGGGGGGGGGGGGGGGGGGGGGGGGGGACGACTTTACTCTTACTTCCGAACGTTTGCGAACAGACGCCTTTGCATAATTAAGTTGGTCTTAAATAATGCTAATGACATCATCATAAAGCATCATGAATATTCAATGAAGTTTGAATAGTACATTATCCTTTCTGCTGCCTCATTAGCATTAAGGTATGGGTAGGCCCTCCCTGTCTCATCTCTAGTACTGAGTAGCCCTAGGCCTCAAACTACACGCTTCGGATGCTTAACATTCTGGTTTTGTCTGACATACTCTAGTTGGTCTTCCCAATCCTTAATACTGAAATCCCCTCCCCCCCATATAAAGTTCAACAAGCTTTCCCGCTGAATACCTTCTTTCTGTACCGGACGTCTAAAGCAATAGCGAGGCAGCTGAATATTATGCAGCCATTATCTCCCCTGAACCGAATGTGCGCGTACTTTAGCCTGTCAAGTTCCATCTAGAACAATAGACATCAATTTGACTAGCAAAGGCTGACGCATCACGACATGTCTCGTGCAGCTCACGGCTGTAGCGCGCACCGGCATACTTGAGACATTGGCCTATAAAACCGGAGAAACTATCTCTACACCATATACTGCTGTATATAATAAGAATGTTGTCTAGAGTTTGTTTGGGTCTCCATCAGTCATTGCAAAGGCTCGTGTGAAGCACATAAATTCGTTCTGTCCCTGGTATGATTCATATAAGTCAAATGGCCGCTCTGCTAACGAATCCCCAGACCTCCAGACCTTAACACCTGCTCCATCTTGATGTAACGACGTGCTGTACCTGCAGTCCTCCAGCCAACGTGATCACTGTTTCCAATTCCGCTCCACACATTGCTAGATAAACTGATTGCACAACCACTTCTCTCAATCCATGCAGCGTAATTTTGCGACTTCCAAATACTGATGAGGCAGAGATTGCACATAGGTCCACAGGCAGCCCAACCATTGCTTTTGAGGCTACTAATCAAATAAAATGATATATATTTTGCGTCTTTTTATGGGCTTCCTGTGGTAGAGCGCACGCGCGCATTACGTATTGGGCTTCCTGTGTTGAATGCGCGCATTACGTATTGGGCTTCCTGTGTTGAATAAGGTATAATGTTGGGCTCCCTGTGTGCATCCCGCGCGTCCCGCAGTATATGTGTATATTGAAACAAGGTATGAAACTCGGTCACGTGACAAATACGTTTTTTGCCCCTAATCTTTGTCAATATGACGTGAAAATTCAATTTTTCTTCGAATAACTAAACTTTACTGTATTCTCTAAACACTTCATAATTTCCAGTCGTCTAACTTCACCGTACGCTGAGGAATTTTGGCATTTTGCGTCTCATGGCACGATGTGCGCCGCGTTTTGTTGGTGCACTTTTCCGTGAGGCAGTCGGATTTTACCTTCGAGAGGATATCGGCCAGCGCTCGGCAAATATGAATTGTGCTCTTTTTTGCAAGTTTTAATATTTATATTTTCACTAAACATAAGTCAAAACATCTACAATATACTTTATTTGTTTTCTGTTTTGACTTATAAATAGTATTTGTATTGTGTTTTGATTTTTATCGATTAAAATGCTTTAAAATTGAGGCATTGTGTTTTATAAATGCAGAATAGTCTCAATATTTAGTACTACACAAGACATTTTTGCTATCAGTGCTTATAAACAAAATGACAAACAAACGTATTTATTTCAACAATCAGTTAAAATAAGTTTACTAGCTTTTTACACACTGTTTTGCCGTTCTTTCTGCATGTACAATTCATTCACTATATTGATCAGTATTACTATGGATATTGCTTTGTATATAAAAATACAAAATTAATAAATTTTATGCCTGTCACCACAATCGACGAAGTTGTGACTGAATAACAAACATCGGAGTGCGATATTAAAAGCTACTATGTCAATGACAATAAAGAACAACTGTTAATATTTTAGTTCACGGCTGCTTCATGAGTCCATCGCCATTCATCATGACTCCTTCGATGTCAGTGAATTTGAGTTCGTCTATATTTTTGCCTTCAGATGGTTTATGCTGTGTTGGCGGGCTGCGGGCTGCGGGCTGCGGGCTGCGGGCTGCGGGCTGCGGGCTGCGGGCTGCGGGCTGCGGGGCTGCGGGCTGCGGGCTGCGGGCTGCGGGCTGCGGGCTGCGGGCTGCGGGCTGCGGGCTGCGGGCTGCGGACTGTAGAATTGGTAGAACTAAGAAACTGAAACGAAATAACAAATAAATAAATGGAAAAATAAAAGATTATTCAAATTAAACCGGCACCGGGTATGATAGCTCTTAAATTCATCAAGAGAATATGAAATTCAGTCACTACCTGACAAAGTAAATCACTCATCACTACACAGACCCTGAAATTTTATATATACGCCGTAGCACATAGACATAAGCGGGTTCCCGTCGAGCGGTTACTGATCTTCGAAGCACCCTGGATGTATTCGAATTTCGACAGCAAATGAAATCCGATTAACTAAAACAGCCAAATAATAACGGAGAGCTTGGACTGAATGAAATCCCTACTTCTGAATGGACTTTACGATGAGCCTGCAGCGTGAAAAAATATACAACAGTATGTTTCCATTAGCTAGATAGTTGAACGATGTTTAAAATTATTTTTATAAAGCATTCAGTTATCAGGCTTATATGGGCAAGAAAGGGTCTAGAGAATTTCAGAATGGTATATATAACCAGCAACGTAACCATGTATATTTTAAAAGACTGGTCAAACAGATATTTGTTTAGATTGGTCTGAAGAAATTGCTTCATTGACCTACCTTGAAAATGCCGAGGTGGACAATTCTTCAGTCATCGTCACTCGAGGAATCGTTGATGCAAATGACATAGTTCTTCGACACATACTGTTGAATTGTGATGACCAAAAGGTCAAACAACATGCACAAACCGGCACCGGGTATGACAGCTACTGATGAAATTCAGTCATTAGTTGACAAAGTAAATCGTCTTCATACATATGCGTTTATACTAATACTCCGCCGCAACCGGCTTGATATGATTGATATACATACGTCATTTTCACTGTTATTTACGTGACTATCTACAGTATACTTTTTCACGCTGCAGGCTCATCGTAAAGTCCATTCAGAAGTAGGGATTTCATTCAGTCCAAGCTCTCCGTTATTATTTGGCTGTTTTAGTTAGTCGGATTTCATTTGCTGTCGAAATTCGAATACATCCAGGGTGCTTCGAAGATCAGTAACCGCTCGACGGGAACCCGCTTATGTCTATGTGCTACGGCGTATATAAAATTTCAGGGTCTGTGTAGGGGATAACTTATATTCGCATAATATGTGATTATCTTCTTCTATATAACACAATTATTTATGCAATAAGTTTTTTCTGTGAATAAAAGTTTCATTACATAACAGAATTTATGCAACTGATTACTTGCATAAATTCCGTTATATAAACACATTCTCACTTTACATAACGAAATGAATTTATGCAACTGATTACTTGCATAAATTCCGTTATATAAACAATTTTCACTTACATAACGAAATGAATTTATGCAACTGATTACTTGCATAAATTCCGTTATATAAACACATTCTCACTTTACATAACGAAATGAATTTATGCAACTGATTACTTGCATAAATTCCGTTATATAAACACATTTTCACTTACATAACGAAATGAATTTATGCAACTGATTACTTGCATAAATTCCGTTATATAAACACATTTTCACTTACATAACGAAATGAATTTATGCAACTGATTACTTGCATAAATTCCGTTATTTAACCACATTTTCACTTACAAAACGAAATGAATTTATGCAACTGATTACTTGCATAAATTCCGTTATATAAACACATTTTCACTTACATAACGAAATGAATTTATGCAACTGATTACTTGCATAAATTTCGTTATATAAACAATTTTCACTTACATAACGAAATGAATTTATGCAACTGATTACTTGCATAAATTTCGTTATATAAACACATTTTCACTTACATAACGAAATGAATTTATGCAACTGATTACTTGCATAAATTCCGTTATATAAACAATTTTTAACTTACATAACGAAATGAATTTATGCAACTGATTACTTGCATAAATTCGGTTATGTAAACACATTTTCACTTACATAACGAAATGAATTTATGCAACTGATTACTTGCATAAATTCCGTTATATAACCACATTTTCACTTACATAACGAAATGAATTTATGCAACTGATTACTTGCATAAATTCCGTTATATAACCACATTTTCACTTACATAACGAAATGAATTTATGCAACTGATTACTTGCATAAATTCCGTTATATAACCACATTTTCACTTACATAACGAAATGAATTTATGCAACTGATTACTTGCATAAATTCTCCGTTATATAACCACATTTTCACTTACATAACGAAATGAATTTATGCAACTGATTACTTGCATAAATTCGGTTATATAAACACATTCTCACTTTACATAACGAAATGAATTTATGCAACTGATTTCTTGCATAAATTCCGTTATATAAACAATTTTCACTTACATGACGAAATGAATTTATGCAACTGATTACTTGCATAAATTCCGTTATATAAACACATTCTCACTTTACATAACGAAATGAATTTATGCAACTGATTACTTGCATAAATTCCGTTATGTAAACACATTTTCACTTACATAACGAAATGAATTTATGCAACTGATTACTTGCATAAATTCCGTTATATAACCACATTTTCACTTACATAACGAAATGAATTTATGCAACTGATTACTTGCATAAATTCGGTTATATAAACACATTCTCACTTTACATAACGAAATGAATTTATGCAACTGATTACTTGCATTAATTCCGTTATATAAACAATTTTCACTTACATGACGAAATGAATTTATGCAACTGATTACTTGCATAAATTCCGTTATATAAACACATTCTCACTTTACATAACGAAATGAATTTATGCAACTGATTACTTGCATAAATTCCGTTATGTAAACACATTTTCACTTACATAACGAAATGAATTGATGCAACTGATTACTTGCATAAATTCCGTTATATAACCACATTTTCACTTACACAACGAAATGAATTTATGCAACTGATTACTTGCATAAATTCCGTTATATAACCACATTTTCACTTACATAACGAAATGAATTTATGCAACTGATTACTTGCATAAATTCCGTTATATAACCACATTTTCACTTACATAACGAAATGAATTTATGCAACTGATTACTTGCATAAATTCTCCGTTATATAACCACATTTTCACTTACATAACGAAATGAATTTATGCAACTGATTACTTGCATAAATTCGGTTATATAAACACATTCTCACTTTACATAACGAAATGAATTTATGCAACTGATTTCTTGCATAAATTCCGTTATATAAACAATTTTCACTTACATGACGAAATGAATTTATGCAACTGATTACTTGCATAAATTCCGTTATATAAACACATTCTCACTTTACATAACGAAATGAATTTATGCAACTGATTACTTGCATAAATTCCGTTATGTAAACACATTTTCACTTACATAACGAAATGAATTTATGCAACTGATTACTTGCATAAATTCCGTTATATAACCACATTTTCACTTACATAACGAAATGAATTTATGCAACTGATTACTTGCATAAATTCCGTTATATAACCACATTTTCACTTACAAAACGAAATGAATTTATGCAACTGATTACTTGCATAAATTCCGTTATATAAACACATTTTCACTTACATAACGAAATGAATTTATGCAACTGATTACTTGCATAAATTCCGTTATATAAACACATTCTCACTTTACATAACGAAATGAATTTATGCAACTGATTACTTGCATAAATTCCGTTATATAAACACATTTTCACTTACATAACGAAATGAATTTATGCAACTGATTACTTGCATAAATTCCGTTATATAAACACATTTTCACTTACATAACGAAATGAATTTATGCAACTGATTACTTGCATAAATTCCGTTATATAACCACATTTTCACTTACAAAACGAAATGAATTTATGCAACTGATTACTTGCATAAATTCCGTTATATAAACACATTTTCACTTACATAACGAAATGAATTTATGCAACTGATTACTTGCATAAATTTCGTTATATAAAACAATTTTCACTTACATAACGAAATGAATTTATGCAACTGATTACTTGCATAAATTCCGTTATATAAACAATTTTCACTTACATAACGAAATGAATTTATGCAACTGATTACTTGCATAAATTCCGTTATATAAACACATTCTCACTTTACATAACGAAATGAATTGATGCAACTGATTACTTGCATAAATTTCGTTATATAAACACATTTTCACTTACATAACGAAATGAATTTATGCAACTGATTACTTGCATAAATTCCGTTATATAAACACATTTTCACTTACATAACGAAATGAATTTATGCAACTGATTACTTGCATAAATTCCGTTATATAAACACATTTTCACTTACATAACGAAATGAATTTATGCAACTGATTACTTGCATAAATTCCGTTATATAAACACATTTTCACTTACATCACGAAATGAATTTATGCAACTGATTACTTGCATAAATTCCGTTATATAAACACATTTTCACTTACATACCGAAATGAATTTATGCAACTGATTACTTGCATAAATTCCGTTATATAAAACCACATTTTCACTTACATAACGAAATGAATTTATGCAACTGATTACTTGCATAAATTCCGTTATATAACCACATTTTCACTTACAAAACGAAATGAATTTATGCAACTGATTACTTGCATAAATTCCGTTATATAAACACATTTTCACTTACATAACGAAATGAATTTATGCAACTGATTACTTGCATAAATTCTCCGTTATATAACCACATTTTCACTTACATAACGAAATGAATTTATGCAACTGATTACTTGCATAAATTCGGTTATATAAACACATTTTCACTTACATAACGAAATGAATTTATGCAACTGATTACTTGCATAAATTCCGTTATATAAACACATTTTCACTTACATAACGAAATGAATTTATGCAACTGATTACTTGCATAAATTCCGTTATATAACCACATTTTCACTTACATAACGAAATGAATTTATGCAACTGATTACTTGCATAAATTCCGTTATATAACCACACACTTTACATAACGAAATGAATTTATGCAACTGATTACTTGCATAAATTCCGTTATATAACCACATTTTCACTTACATAACGAAATGAATTTATGCAACTGATTACTTGCATAAATTCCGTTATATAAACACATTCTCACTTTACATAACGAAATGAATTTATGCAACTGATTACTTGCATAAATTCCGTTATATAAACACATTTTCACTTACATAACGAAATGAATTTATGCAACTGATTACTTGCATAAATTCCGTTATATAAACACATTCTCACTTTACATAACGAAATGAATTTATGCAACTGATTACTTGCATAAATTCCGTTATATAAACACATTTTCACTTACATAACGAAATGAATTTATGCAACTGATTACTTGCATAAATTCCGTTATATAAACACATTCTCACTTTACATAACGAAATGAATTTATGCAACTGATTACTTGCATAAATTCCGTTATATAAACACATTTTCACTTACATAACGAAATGAATTTATGCAACTGATTACTTGCATAAATTCGGTTATATAAACACATTCTCACTTTACATAACGAAATGAATTTATGCAACTGATTACTTGCATAAATTCCGTTATATAAACAATTTTCACTTACATGACGAAATGAATTTATGCAACTGATTACTTGCATAAATTCCGTTATATAAACACATTTAAACTTTACATTACGAAATGAATTTATGCAACTGATTACTTGCATAAATTCCGTTATATAAACAATTTTCACTTACATAGCGAAATGAATTTATGCAACTGATTACTTGCATAAATTCCGTTATATAAACACATTCTCACTTTACATAACGAAATGAATTCATGCAACTGATTACTTGCATAAATTCCGTTATGTAAACACATTTTCACTTACATAACGAAATGAATTTATGCAACTGATTACTTGCATAAATTCCGTTATATAACCACATTTTCACTTACATAACGAAATGAATTTATGCAACTGATTACTTGCATAAATTCCGTTATATAACCACATTTTCACTTACAAAACGAAATGAATTTATGCAACTGATTACTTGCATAAATTCCGTTATATAAACACATTTTCACTTACATAACGAAATGAATTTATGCAACTGATTACTTGCATAAATTCCGTTATATAAACACATTTTCACTTACATAACGAAATGAATTTATGCAACTGATTACTTGCATAAATTCCGTTATATAAACACATTTTCACTTACATAACGAAATGAATTTATGCAACTGATTACTTGCATAAATTCCGTTATATAAACACATTTTCACTTACATAACGAAATGAATTTATGCAACTGATTACTTGCATAAATTCCGTTATATAACCACATTTTCACTTACAAAACGAAATGAATTTATGCAACTGATTACTTGCATAAATTCCGTTATATAAACACATTTTCACTTACATAACGAAATGAATTTATGCAACTGATTACTTGCATAAATTCCGTTATATAAACATTTTCACTTACATAACGAAATGAATTTATGCAACTGATTACTTGCATAAATTCCGTTATATAAACACATTTTCACTTACATAACGAAATGAATTTATGCAACTGATTACTTGCATAAATTCCGTTATATAACCACATTTTCACTTTACATAACGAAATGAATTTATGCAACTGATTACTTGCATAAATTCCGTTATATAAACACATTTTCACTTACATAACGAAATGAATTTATGCAACTGATTACTTGCATAAATTCCGTTATATAAACACATTTTCACTTACATAACGAAATGAATTTATGCAACTGATTACTTGCATAAATTCCGTTATATAACCACATTTTCACTTACATAACGAAATGAATTTATGCAACTGATTACTTGCATAAATTCCGTTATATAAACACATTTTCACTTACATAACGAAATGAATTTATGCAACTGATTACTTGCATAAATTCCGTTATATAAACACATTTTCACTTACATAACGAAATGAATTTATGCAACTGATTACTTGCATAAATTCCGTTATATAAACCACATTTTCACTTACATAACGAAATGAATTTATGCAACTGATTACTTGCATAAATTCCGTTATATAACCACATTTTCACTTACATAACGAAATGAATTTATGCAACTGATTACTTGCATAAATTCCGTTATATAAACACATTTTCACTTACATAACGAAATGAATTTATGCAACTGATTACTTGCATAAATTCCCGTTATATAAAACCACATTTTCACTTACATAACGAAATGAATTTATGCAACTGATTACTTGCATAAATTCGGTTATATAAACACATTTTCACTTACATAACGAAATGAATTTATGCAACTGATTACTTGCATAAATTCCGTTATATAAACACATTTTCACTTACATAACGAAATGAATTTATGCAACTGATTACTTGCATAAATTCCGTTATATAACCACATTTTCACTTACATAACGAAATGAATTTATGCAACTGATTACTTGCATAAATTCCGTTATATAAACCACATTTTCACTTACATAACGAAATGAATTTATGCAACTGATTACTTGCATAAATTCCGTTATATAAACCACATTTTCACTTACATAACGAAATGAATTTATGCAACTGATTACTTGCATAAATTCCGTTATATAAACACATTCTCACTTACATAACGAAATGAATTTATGCAACTGATTACTTGCATAAATTCCGTTATATAAACAATTTTCACTTACATAACGAAATGAATTTATGCAACTGATTACTTGCATAAATTCCGTTATATAAACACATTCTCACTTTACATAACGAAATGAATTTATGCAACTGATTACTTGCATAAATTCCGTTATATAAACACATTTTCACTTACATAACGAAATGAATTTATGCAACTGATTACTTGCATAAATTCCGTTATATAAACACATTTTCACTTACATAACGAAATGAATTTATGCAACTGATTACTTGCATAAATTCCGTTATATAAACACATTTTCACTTACATAACGAAATGAATTTATGCAACTGATTACTTGCATAAATTCCGTTATATAAACAATTTTCACTTACATAACGAAATGAATTTATGCAACTGATTACTTGCATAAATTCCGTTATATAAACACATTTTCACTTTACATAACGAAATGAATTTATGCAACTGATTACTTGCATAAATTCCGTTATATAAACACATTTTCACTTACATAACGAAATGAATTTATGCAACTGATTACTTGCATAAATTCCGTTATATAACCACATTTTCACTTACATAACGAAATGAATTTATGCAACTGATTACTTGCATAAATTCCGTTATATAACCACATTTTCACTTACATAACGAAATGAATTTATGCAACTGATTACTTGCATAAATTCCGTTATATAACCACATTTTCACTTACATAACGAAATGAATTTATGCAACTGATTACTTGCATAAATTCTCCGTTATATAACCACATTTTCACTTACATAACGAAATGAATTTATGCAACTGATTACTTGCATAAATTCGGTTATATAAACACACATTTTCACTTTACATAACGAAATGAATTTATGCAACTGATTACTTGCATAAATTCCGTTATATAAACAATTTTCACTTACATGACGAAATGAATTTATGCAACTGATTACTTGCATAAATTCCGTTATATAAACACATTTTCACTTTACATAAACGAAATGAATTTATGCAACTGATTACTTGCATAAATTCCGTTATATAAACACATTTTCACTTACATAACGAAATGAATTTATGCAACTGATTACTTGCATAAATTCCGTTATATAACCACATTTTCACTTACATAACGAAATGAATTTATGCAACTGATTACTTGCATAAATTCCGTTATATAAACACATTTTCACTTACATAACGAAATGAATTTATGCAACTGATTACTTGCATAAATTCCGTTATATAAACACATTTTCACTTACATAACGAAATGAATTTATGCAACTGATTACTTGCATAAATTCCGTTATATAAAACACATTTTCACTTACATAACGAAATGAATTTATGCAACTGATTACTTGCATAAATTCCGTTATATAAACACATTTTCACTTACATAACGAAATGAATTTATGCAACTGATTACTTGCATAAATTCCGTTATATAAACACATTTTCACTTACATAACGAAATGAATTTATGCAACTGATGATTACTTGCATAAATTCCGTTATATAACCACATTTTCACTTACATAACGAAATGAATTTATGCAACTGATTACTTGCATAAATTCCGTTATATAAACACATTTTCACTTACATAACGAAATGAATTTATGCAACTGATTACTTGCATAAATTCCGTTATATAAACACATTTTCACTTACATAACGAAATGAATTTATGCAACTGATTACTTGCATAAATTCCGTTATATAAACACATTTTCACTTACATAACGAAATGAATTTATGCAACTGATTACTTGCATAAATTCCGTTATATAAACACATTTTCACTTACATAACGAAATGAATTTATGCAACTGATTACTTGCATAAATTCCGTTATATAAACACATTTTCACTTACATAACGAAATGAATTTATGCAACTGATTACTTGCATAAATTCCGTTATATAAACACATTTTCACTTACATAACGAAATGAATTTATGCAACTGATTACTTGCATAAATTCCGTTATATAAACACATTTTCACTTACATAACGAAATGAATTTATGCAACTGATTACTTGCATAAATTCCGTTATATAAAACCACATTTTCACTTACATAACGAAATGAATTTATGCAACTGATTACTTGCATAAATTCCGTTATATAACCACATTTTCACTTACATAACGAAATGAATTTATGCAACTGATTACTTGCATAAATTCCGTTATATAAACACATTTTCACTTACATAACGAAATGAATTTATGCAACTGATTACTTGCATAAATTTCCGTTATATAAACACATTTTCACTTACATAACGAAATGAATTTATGCAACTGATTACTTGCATAAATTCATATAAACACATTTTCACTTACATAACGAAATGAATTTATGCAACTGATTACTTGCATAAATTCCGTTATATAAACACATTTTCACTTACATAACGAAATGAATTTATGCAACTGATTACTTGCATAAATTCCGTTATATAAACACATTTTCACTTACATAACGAAATGAATTTATGCAACTGATTACTTGCATAAATTCCGTTATATAACCACATTTTCACTTACATAACGAAATGAATTTATGCAACTGATTACTTGCATAAATTCCGTTATATAAACACATTTTCACTTACATAACGAAATGAATTTATGCAACTGATTACTTGCATAAATTCCGTTATATAAACACACATTTTCACTTACATAACGAAATGAATTTATGCAACTGATTACTTGCATAAATTCCGTTATATAAACACATTTTCACTTACATAACGAAATGAATTTATGCAACTGATTACTTGCATAAATTCCGTTATATAAACACATTTTCACTTACATAACGAAATGAATTTATGCAACTGATTACTTGCATAAATTCCGTTATATAAACACATTTTCACTTACATAACGAAATGAATTTATGCAACTGATTACTTGCATAAATTCCGTTATATAACCACATTTTCACTTACATAACGAAATGAATTTATGCAACTGATTACTTGCATAAATTCCGTTATATAACCACATTTTCACTTACATAACGAAATGAATTTATGCAACTGATTACTTGCATAAATTCCGTTATATAAACACATTTTCACTTACATAACGAAATGAATTTATGCAACTGATTACTTGCATAAATTCCGTTATATAAACACATTTTCACTTTACATAACGAAATGAATTTATGCAACTGATTACTTGCATAAATTCCGTTATATAAACACATTTTCACTTACATAACGAAATGAATTTATGCAACTGATTACTTGCATAAATTCCGTTATATAAACACATTTTCACTTACATAACGAAATGAATTTATGCAACTGATTACTTGCATAAATTCCGTTATATAAACACATTTTCACTTACATAACGAAATGAATTTATGCAACTGATTACTTGCATAAATTCCGTTATATAACCACATTTTCACTTACATAACGAAATGAATTTATGCAACTGATTACTTGCATAAATTCCGTTATATAAACACATTTCACTTACATAACGAAATGAATTTATGCAACTGATTACTTGCATAAATTCCGTTATATAAACACATTTTCACTTACATAACGAAATGAATTTATGCAACTGATTACTTGCATAAATTCCGTTATATAAACACATTTTCACTTACATAACGAAATGAATTTATGCAACTGATTACTTGCATAAATTCCGTTATATAAACACATTTTCACTTACATAACGAAATGAATTGATGCAACTGATTACTTGCATAAATTCCGTTATATAAACACATTTTCACTTACATAACGAAATGAATTTATGCAACTGATTACTTGCATAAATTCAACTGTTATTGCATAAATTCCGTTATATAAACATTTTCACTTACATAACGAAATGAATTTATGCAACTGATTACTTGCATAAATTCCCGTTATATAACCACATTTTCACTTACATAACGAAATGAATTTATGCAACTGATTACTTGCATAAATTCCGTTATATAAACACATTTTCACTTACATAACGAAATGAATTTATGCAACTGATTACTTGCATAAATTCCGTTATATAAACACATTTTCACTTACATAACGAAATGAATTTATGCAACTGATTACTTGCATAAATTTCGTTATATAAACAATTTTCACTTACATAACGAAATGAATTTATGCAACTGATTACTTGCATAAATTCCGTTATATAAACACATTTTCACTTACATAACGAAATGAATTTATGCAACTGATTACTTGCATAAATTCCGTTATATAAACACATTTTCACTTTACATAACGAAATGAATTTATGCAACTGATTACTTGCATAAATTCCGTTATATAAACACATTTTCACTTACATAGCGAAATGAATTTATGCAACTGATTACTTGCATAAATTCCGTTATATAACCACATTTTCACTTACATAACGAAATGAATTTATTCAACTGATTACTTGCATAAATTCCGTTATATAAACACATTTTCACTTACATAACGAAATGAATGTATGCAACTGATTACTTGCATAAATTATCCGTTATATAACCACATTTTCACTTACATAACGAAATGAATTTATGCAACTGATTACTTGCATAAATTCCGTTATATAACCACATTTTCACTTACAAAACGAAATGAATTTATGCAACTGATTACTTGCATAAATTCCGTTATATAAACACATTTTCACTTACATAACGAAATGAATTTATGCAACTGATTACTTGCATACATTTCGTTATATAAACAATTTTCACTTACATAACGAAATGAATTTATGCAACTGATTACTTGCATAAATTTCGTTATATAAACACATTTTCACTTACATAACGAAATGAATCTATGCAACTGGTTACTTGCATAAATTCCGTTATATAAACAATTTTCATTTACATAACGAAATGAATTTATGCAACTGATTACTTGCATAAATTCCGTTATATAAACACATTTTCACTCACATAGCGAAATGAATTTATGCAACTGATTACTTGCATAAATTCCGTTATATAACCACATTTTCACTTTACATAACGAAATGAATTTATGCAACTGATTACTTGCATAAATTCCGTTATATAACCACATTTTCACTTACATAACGAAATGAATTGATGCAACTGATTACTTGCATAAATTCCGTTATATAACCACATTTTCACTTACATAACGAAATGATTTTATGCAACTGATTACTTGCATAAATTCCGTGATATAACCACATTTTCACTTACATAACGAAATGAATTTATGCAACTGATTACTTGCATAAATTCCGTTATATAACCACATTTTCACTTACATAACGAAATGAATTTATGCAACTGATTACTTGCATAAATTCTCCGTTATATAACCACATTTTCACTTACATAACGAAATGAATTTATGCAACTGATTACTTGCATAAATTCGGTTATATAAACACATTCTCACTTTACATAACGAAATGAATTTATGCAACTGATTTCTTGCATAAATTCCGTTATATAAACAATTTTCACTTACATGACGAAATGAATTTATGCAACTGATTACTTGCATAAATTCCGTTATATAAACACATTCTCACTTTACATAACGAAATGAATTTATGCAACTGATTACTTGCATAAATTCCGTTATGTAAACACATTTTCACTTACATAACGAAATGAATTTATGCAACTGATTACTTGCATAAATTCCGTTATATAACCACATTTTCACTTACATAACGAAATGAATTTATGCAACTGATTACTTGCATAAATTCCGTTATATAACCACATTTTCACTTACAAAACGAAATGAATTTATGCAACTGATTACTTGCATAAATTCCGTTATATAAACACATTTTCACTTACATAACGAAATGAATTTATGCAACTGATTACTTGCATAAATTCCGTTATATAAACACATTCTCACTTTACATAACGAAATGAATTTATGCAACTGATTACTTGCATAAATTATCCGTTATATAAACACATTTTCACTTACATAACGAAATGAATTTATGCAACTGATTACTTGCATAAATTCCGTTATATAAACACATTTTCACTTACATAACGAAATGAATTTATGCAACTGATTACTTGCATAAATTCCGTTATATAACCACATTTTCACTTACAAAACGAAATGAATTTATGCAACTGATTACTTGCATAAATTCCGTTATATAAACACATTTTCACTTACATAACGAAATGAATTTATGCAACTGATTACTTGCATAAATTTCGTTATATAAACAATTTTCACTTACATAACGAAATGAATTTATGCAACTGATTACTTGCATAAATTCCGTTATATAAACAATTTTCACTTACATAACGAAATGAATTTATGCAACTGATTACTTGCATAAATTCCGTTATATAAACAATTTTCACTTACATAACGAAATGAATTTATGCAGCTGATTACTTGCATAAATTCCGTTATATAAACACATTTCACTTACATACCGAAATGAATTTATGTAACTGATTACTTGCATAAATTCCGTTATATAACCACATTTTCACTTCCATAACGAAATGAATTGATGCAACTGATTACTTGCATAAATTCCGTTATATAACCACATTTTCACTTACAAAACGAAATGAATTTATGCAACTGATTACTTGCATAAATTCCGTTATATAAACACATTTTCACTTACATAACGAAATGAATTTATGCAACTGATTACTTGCATAAATTCTCCGTTATATAACCACATTTTCACTTACATAACGAAATGAATTTATGCAACTGATTACTTGCATAAATTCCGTTATATAAACACATTCTCACTTTACATAACGAAATGAATTTATGCAACTGATTACTTGCATAAATTCCGTTATATAAACACATTTTCACTTACATTACGAAATGAATTTATGCAACTGATTACTTGCATAAATTCCGTTATATAAACAATTTTCACTTACATAGCGAAATGAATTTATGCAACTGATTACTTGCATAAATTCCGTTATATAAACACATTCTCACTTTACATAACGAAATGAATTTATGCAACTGATTACTTGCATAAATTCCGTTATGTAAACACATTTTCACTTACATAACGAAATGAATTGATGCAACTGATTACTTGCATAAATTCCGTTATATAACCACATTTTCACTTACATAACGAAATGAATTTATTCAACTGATTACTTGCATAAATTCCGTTATATAAACACATTTTCACTTACATAACGAAATGAATTTATGCAACTGATTACTTGCATAAATTCCGTTATATAACCACATTTTCACTTACAAAACGAAATGAATTTATGCAACTGATTACTTGCATAAATTCCGTTATATAAACACATTTTCACTTACATAACGAAATGAATTTATGCAACTGATTACTTGCATAAATTCTCCGTTATATAACCACATTTTCACTTACATAACGAAATGAATTTATGCAACTGATTACTTGCATAAATTCCGTTATATAAACACATTCTCACTTTACATAACGAAATGAATTTATGCAACTGATTACTTGCATAAATTCCGTTATATAAACACATTCTCACTTTACATTACGAAATGAATTTATGCAACTGATTACTTGCATAAATTCCGTTATATAAACAATTTTCACTTACATAGCGAAATGAATTTATGCAACTGATTACTTGCATAAATTCCGTTATATAAACACATTCTCACTTTACATAACGAAATGAATTGATGCAACTGATTACTTGCATAAATTCCGTTATGTAAACACATTTTCACTTACATAACGAAATGAATTGATGCAACTGATTACTTGCATAAATTCCGTTATATAACCACATTTTCACTTACATAACGAAATGAATTTATTCAACTGATTACTTGCATAAATTCCGTTATATAAACACATTTTCACTTACATAACGAAATGAATGTATGCAACTGATTACTTGCATAAATTATCCGTTATATAACCACATTTTCACTTACATAACGAAATGAATTTATGCAACTGATTACTTGCATAAATTCCGTTATATAACCACATTTTCACTTACAAAACGAAATGAATTTATGCAACTGATTACTTGCATAAATTCCGTTATATAAACACATTTTCACTTACACTTACATAACGAAATGAATTTATGCAACTGATTACTTGCATACATTTCGTTATATAAACAATTTTCACTTACATAACGAAATGAATTTATGCAACTGATTACTTGCATAAATTTCGTTATATAAACACATTTTCACTTACATAACGAAATGAATCTATGCAACTGGTTACTTGCATAAATTCCGTTATATAAACAATTTTCACTTACATAACGAAATGAATTTATGCAACTGATTACTTGCATAAATTCCGTTATATAAACACATTTTCACTCATATAGCGAAATGAATTTATGCAACTGATTACTTGCATAAATTCCGTTATATAACCACATTTTCACTTTACATAACGAAATGAATTTATGCAACTGATTACTTGCATAAATTCCGTTATATAACCACATTTTCACTTACATAACGAAATAAATTTATGCAACTGATTACTTGCATAAATTCCGTTATATAACCACATTTTCACTTACATAACGAAATGAATTTATGCAACTGATTACTTGCATAAATTCCGTTATATAACCACATTTTCACTTACAAAACGAAATGAATTGATGCAACTGATTACTTGCATAAATTCCGTTATATAAACACATTTTCAGTTACATAACGAAATGAATTTATGCAACTGATTACTTGCATAACTTATCCGTTATATAACCACATTTTCACTTACATAACGAAATGAATTTATGCAACTGATTACTTGCATAAATTCCGTTATATAACCACATTTTCACTTACATAACGAAATGAATTTATGCAACTGATTACTTGCATAAATGCTGTTATATAACCACATTTTCACTTACAAAACGAAATGAATTTATGCAACTGATTACTTGCATAAATTCCGTTATATAAACACATTTTCACTTACATAACGAAATGAATTTTTGCAACTGATTACTTGCATAAATTCCGTTATATAAACTTACATAATCTGTAGATTTCTGTAGAAAAAACTTTTTTATTAAACTCTGTAGATTTCTGTAGAAAAACTTTGTTTTTAAACTCCTCACACTACGAAGTAGATGTAGAAAAGACTGAAACAAGGGCTTGAGCTTTTATTAAGTTGATGCAACTTGATTCCTCCTTCTGTGATTGGTCAGAGATATATACAAAAGAGCGAAATGTAGCACGGATGCAGGAAATTAGTTTTTGGTCGAGGGAAGACAGTAGCAATAATGACTACAACATAACATCAGCTAATCATCTACGATGTTCTTTATTTGTATTTTTACATGGACAGCAAATATTACCCGTTTATGCGAACTGAAATATCACGAAGCTGAATTCCCACAACGAAAGAAGTCACAGCGTTGCATTGTTTGCGAAGTTAGGTTGACCTCAGTTGACCTTAGCTACTGTAACGGAATTTATGCAAGTAATCAGTTGCATAAACCTTTTAGCTATTGTAACGGAATTTATGCAAGAAATCAGTTGCATAAACCTTTTAGCTTGTGTAACCACAGGAAACCCAGGCTGTGTATCTGTCTGGGTCTATACGTAAATTATAGTAAAATACAGTAAATGAATGATAGCTTCTAAATAAAGTGTATTTCACATATACATACCGTATGGATGCAACTCAGGGACAATCCCTGAACGTTTGTTACGACGTGCCAATCGCACTCTGAAGCTACCGCCATAATGCCTGTTGAAAACTGTTGCCATTCTTGGTCTATTGCTGGCTTTCAATCAGCTGTTAAAACTCCTTGAATCTCATTATTTGCTTCAAATGACGGGCAAACACTGCCCTCCATGTGCTATCAAGCAGAGAGTATTCTATTGAAAAGGTGCAATTAAGCTGATGAAAATTCCTCACGAGACCGGAAATAACGTCTAATGAAATCAAGCAATTGTCAGTCTTTCACTTGTACTTGCGTTGTCAGATTTCCTTTTGAGGTTAAGGTAACCCCATGCTCGTTGTCGTTTCTGTGAGGCCGGATCAGTTCTGTATCTGCGTTTTGCTATCACCTTATCGCAAACCTCATTTACTGCTCGACATAATATGCTTTTTGTTATATTGTCGTGATCATTCTGGACAATGATATTATGTTTTTCTTCCAGTGCATGAGTTAAAATATCATCACGGAATGAAAAGCATCCTGCAGTTTGCTCATAATTACGCAAAAACCCTGAAATAAAAGAAGTCATTTATCGAACAAACTATTGATGTAAAATATTATTGAATCGAACGGTCGTAACTTCAAATTTACCAGGCTTTCAAAGATACATAAAAAGGAAGTAAAACTTTTTCGCCTTTACTCTTCTTCTTCGGAACAATTCCATGGCATTCTTCATCTTTCCGCTTCAGCGTAGACAGCATTTTGTATTTATTTGACAATATCGAATAATTATCATTATAAATGCGATAAGGTAACGTTTTGAATCTCGCTATAAACGCTGGAATTTTGCGGGGTTTTCCATGCACGGGTCGTCATGTTGTTGTCGATTTCGGGTTGGTTGTTCATATTGTACCCACCCCTAGATGTGTATAATTTGTCTATCCATTTCTTACTCTCGATAGTCCCCACGAGTGAAATTTTTGTCCAATCAGGTCCGAGCGCCAAAGCCCACTGGGATTTCGTGTGGTGTAACGTTTACTTTCGTGGACAGCAAACGGGAACTCCGGATGAAAATGGCTGTATGTTATGGATTCTTCGAAGGATTCCAAAATGAATCTGATGCTTTTTATTGTCGTGACTCACTTTCGAGGAATCCATATTTATCATTCTTTCACCTGAGGTTGTTTGAATTGATGGGGAATACATTTTTAGGAGAGAAATCGAGGAGGATCGATCGTGACCTGTAGTGATTTGAGACTCGATGTTTCCGTCCTTCTCATTATATATGGAGGGGAGAGTTAGAGGAGCCAAAACACGTCAAAATCGTCCGAAACGAGGCAAAATGAAGACAACACGGTATGTATATGTGAAATACACTTTATTTAGAAGCTATCATTCATTTACTGTATTTTACTATAATTTACGTATTATAAAAGACCCAGACAGATACACAGCCTGGGTTTCCTGTGGTGTAACGGAATTTATGCAAGTAATCAGTTACATAAACCTTTTAGCTATTGAAACGGAATTTATGCAAGTAATCAGTTACATAAACCTTTTAGCTATTGAAACGGAATTTATGCAAGTAATCAGTTGCATAAACCTTTTAGCTATTGAAACGGAATTTATGAAAGTAATCAGTTGCATAAACCTTTTAGCTTGTGTAACGGAATTTATGCAAGCAATCTGAGTTGCATAAACCTTTTAGCTTGTGTAACGGAATTTATGCAAGCAATCAGTTGCATAAACCTTTTAGCTTGTGTAACGGAATTTATGCAAGAAATCAGTTGCATAAACCTTTTAGCTACTGAAACGGAATTTATGCAAGCAATCAGTTGCATAAACCTTTTGTCTATTGTAACGGAATTTATGCAAGTAATCAGTTGCATAAATTCATTTATCTATTGAAACGGAATTTATGCAAGTAATCAGTTGCATAAATTCATTTCGTTATGTAAGTGAAAATGTGGTTTCATAACGGAATTTATGCAAGTAATCAGTTGCATAAATTCCGTTCTGTTAGTGAATTTATAAACTATGAAAATTGCTTATATAACGGAATTTATGCAAGTAATCAGTTGCATCAATTCATTTCGTTATATGAGTGAAATTCGGTTATATAACGAAATTTATGCAAGTAATCAGTTGCATAAATTCATTTCGTTATGTAAGTGAAAATGTGTTTATATAACGGAATTTATGCAAGTAATCAGTTGCATCAATTCATTTCGTTATATGATTAAAATTCGGTTATATAACGAAATTTATGCAAGCAATCAGTTGCATAAACCTTTTGTCTATTGTAACGGAATTTATGCAAGTAATCAGTTGCATAAATTCATTTATCTAATGAAACGGAATTCATGCAAGTAATCAGTTGCATAAATTAATTTCGTTATGTAAGTGAAAATGTGGTTTCATAACGGAATTTATGCAAGTAATGAGTTGCATAAATTCCGTTCTGTTAGTGAATTTATAAACTATGAAAATTGTTTATATAACGGAATTTATGCAAGTAATCAGTTGCATCAATTCATTTCGTTATATGAGTGAAATTCGGTTATATAACGAAATTTATGCAAGTAATCAGTTGCATAAATTCATTTCGTTATGTAAGTGAAAATGTTTTTATATAACGGAATTTATGCAAGTAATCAGTTGCATAAATTCCGTTCTGTTAGTGAATTTATAAATAATGTAAAATATTATGTAAAATATTCAACTTACATAAGGATATACTTGCATATTTTATTTTGTTATATATAACATTTTTATAACATAATATGCATATATATATATACTCCCTCTGTGTAGTGATGAGTGATTTACTTTGTCAGGTAATGACTGAATTTCATATTCTCTTGCTGAATTTAAGAGCTATCATACCCGGTGCCGGTTTAATTTGAATAATCTTTTATTTTTCCATTTATTTATTTTTTATTTCGTTTCAGTTTCTTAGTTCTACCAATTCTACAGTCTGCAGCCCGCAGCCCGCAGTCCGCAGCCCGCAGTCCGCAGCCCGCAGTCCGCAGCCCGCGTTTTAACGACAGCCGTTAGCGTTCCGGCTTGTGTTTTAAGAAGTAAGCTTACTGTAAGAAAGTACAAAATAACATAGATGAGAGAGTCATAATGTTTAAACAGAAAAAGTACTAGGTTCTTTGTTGAACTTGATTGAAGTGTACAGTGTGTAAGTCTTATTTCAATGACAACTGTACACAAGTGAAATAGCTCGGTCATAAGCTTAATTTATGAAAAATAACTGAAGCAGCCCTTCTGCCATAGTATAGGCAAGTCCTTTCATGTCTTTTATTAGAGAACAGTTAAGAGCAAAAACTACTAAAACCTCAAGAAAATAATTCAGAAAATATATTTAGTTCAGCTTAGTTTTCAACAAAACTGTCGTGTGTCGAGCACAACATACAATTCTCCACCATTCAAAATGAAAAAGGACTACTTTAAAACCGTCAAATTTCATCTAAAGCTACTTAAAGTTGACATGAATTGTGAACTTCTAAACTTACCATGGATAAGGAAAAGAATCCAAACGCTTACACCGAAAAAAAATCATGTTTTGCTTCATCAACTTCTCCGCCATTTTTCAAAACTTCAGCGACTTCACCCCACGGGCCTGTAGCGTACGACGACTTCGGCTCTTCGGTTCACGGAAAAGTGCACCAACAAAACGCGGCGCACATCAGGCCATGATTCGCCATCAGTTTCACACCTTGTTTCAATATACACATTTGCTGCGGGCGCGTCCCGCAGGATGCACACAGGGATCCCAACATTATACATTTCTATACACAGGGAACCCAATATAATACGCGCGCGCTCTACCACAGGCAGCCCATCGAAAAAAGACGCGCGAATATAAATGTATTTATATTTATTATTAAATAGCCTCAAAAGCAATGGTTGGGCTGCCTGTGATAGGTCGCTAAACGATTCCGAGCTGCAAGCGAATCCAGTGGTGCAGTTGAAACCCCGATAACACTCGCGTAATGGAACAGGCCATTAGAGAGTTTTAGATTAAAGTTTTTTCTTTATGACCGGAAACCGCAAACCGCGGAAGTTAGAAGTTAGCAGTTAGCAGTTAGCAGTTTGACGTTGAAACTGTGCGGAGACCTTTTAGATTAGTGTTCACGCTTTCACCGCAAAGTAGGGAATTATGGGACAATATCAACATGCAGCTGCCAGGAGGTATGTGTTACTTCAGTGTTTTGTTGTACCGATTGCTCGCTTTTACAAATTAAATGAAACTGAATCTTAGACATGAGAAAAAACGGTAATTCATGACTCGAAAGCTGACATGGTTGTTGTTCAATTTATTGTTTATATATAGACGTAATTTCAACGATATCGTGGAATTATTGACATACGATTATTTGGATAGTTCAAGCAGTGATTCCAGCGACGATGATTTGTGTGAACTGTTGTTAGAAACGGCCTTTGCCCCTAAGCAGAAGCTTGGACCCCATCTCAACTTGCAAGATATCTCAGATAATAACTGTGAAAACATGTTTAGGTATACGTAGTTATAATTTTTTTTAAATCAATTACTTTCATTAAATATAAGCTTAAGCTTCAGTAAGCTTAATATATTCCTACTGTATGTTTTATAGATTTCAGAAGGATGATATGGATCGTCTTTTACATGCCTTAGAAATACCAGACCATTATATTTGTTCTCAAGGAACCAGTTCTTCAGGAATGGAATCTCTGATGATTATGTTAAGAAGATTAAGCTATCCAAATAGGTGGATAGATCTGGTTCCTGTCTTTGGAAGTCAATTCGAGCTCAGTGTTATATTTAATGAGGTAATTAAATTAAAAGAAATATGTTTAGTATTTTAAATAATTGTATAAAGGCGGAAGTATCCACCTATATTATTTGTTTGCATTTTAGATAGTTGACGACATATATGAAAGATATAAGGAGCTACTGACTTCATTAGATCTGGTGTGGCTAGACCCAGAAATGTTTTCACAAGTCATACATGCTAAAGGCTCTCCCCTTACTCAGTGTTGGGGTTTTATTGATGGCACTCCCAGAGGAATTGCAAGACCAATTTACAATCAAAGGATTATGTTTAGTGGACATAAGAGAATTCACTGTCTAAAATTTCAGGTAAGATATATATTATAAACACACATTTATTTCATTACTCTTTGTCACTGATGAATATACAAATATGTATTATATAAATACACCTGTTTTCAAAAACGTTGCCCATTTACAAAATACAAAATAATAAAATAGTAAAAAGGAATTCATTAGAGAAACAATGAGCTAGAGTTTAGCTTGAGTGTATTTCTTTTGTTTCTCTAATTAAATCCTTTTTTGCTAGTTTACTATTTTGTAATTTGTAAATGGGCAACGTTTTAGAAAACAGGTGTATATGAAATTAAACATTTTTCCTTTCAGTCAGTTCAGGCCCCCAATGGCTTGATTGCACACATGTTTGGTCCAATAGAGGGGAGGCGTCATGATGCATTTATGCTTGGAATGAGTGACCTGTTACCCGAGTTGCAAAGGCTTGTTAAACCTAATGGGGAGCCCTATGTGCTATATGGAGACCCAGCATATGGTATTTCACAAAATATATTAGCACCTTTTCGAGGTGCCAACTTGACAGCTGATGAACAAGAATTCAACAGAGCCATGAGCAAAGTCAGA
Source organism: Actinostola sp. cb2023 (assembly GCA_033675265.1). NCBI lineage: Eukaryota > Metazoa > Cnidaria > Anthozoa > Actiniaria > Actinostolidae > Actinostola > Actinostola sp. cb2023. The sequence continues at coordinate 241,201 of JAUJYZ010001592.1, read as the reverse complement.
GTAAGCGTGGAGTGGGGTTTCGGGAAAATAGTTCAGAACTTTGCTTTCTTAGATTTCAAAAAAAATCTAAAAGTTTTACTGCAACCTGTTGCAAAATACTATTTAGTGTCAACCATCTTGACTAATTGCCATACATGTTTGTATGGTTCTCTTGTAAGCAGCTTTTTTGACCTTAATCCACCATCACTAGAGTCATACCTGTCCAATCAATAAGAATCATACAAAGAAAGCCAACAAAACACTATGAATCAAAGCACTGCATAAGTGTATGTCAATGTCTCTTTGTTGTCAGCAAAATGTGTCAGTCATACATTTTTTGACATTTTGAATCTGTATCATAAAAGTAAACTGCATCAGGTTTTCCTTAATAAATAATATAAAATATAAATATATATTCCTCTGTCATGAAATACCTTTCAATAATAAAGACCTTCTAATTATAACATATAGCTGTGTTTTGTAACGTAACTGGTCGGAACAAATGTTGCAGAATTTGCAAACTACATTCTGTTCTTCATCAGAGACACCATGAGCCTACGTTCTTCTAGCTCTAACTGCAACTTTGCTTCTCTCTCTTTAGCCTCCGCCTCAAACTTTTCTTTTTGAAACTGAAGTTCCATTCGGCGTAACTCCAGTTCTTTGTCTTTCAATTCAGACTTCTGCTGATATTTCTCTGCAAGCATCTCCAGTGCTGTAAGTTTGCTTGCTCTTTGTTTAACTTTCCTTTTTGAACCTGTATAACAATAAAACATATTTATTAGTCAGTGAATGAACAGTGGAGCGGGAAGGGGAAGGATTATGAAAATGATATTCACAGCAACCGTAACACTTTTCTAGCCTAAAATACTTATGCGATGTTGATATTGAATTGTGTTATGCACCTTCAGTTTTTCTTTTACTGGTACTAGTTCCAGCACCACCACCACCATCATCATCATCATCATCATCATCATCAGAACTGCAACTATTGTCATCATCACTTGTATTTGCAACATGTTTCCTTTCTGAAACATTTTGAAAGGTTGACATACATTAGTTTAAAAAAAATTACTGATGCAATTAATGGATAGATAGATAGATTGATTGATGATAGATAGATAAACAGACAGACACACAGACAGACAGACAGACAGACAGACAGACATATATATATATATATATATATAAATTCTAATATTGACTGATATTAGAACGGTTTTCCAGAGAGTGCTCAACATTATAGGAGCAGTAAAAGTCTTGAACTACAACTAGTATTATATATATATATATATATATAAAGTACAATAATAGTGGAGATCCAAGACAATCAACTTGTAACTGTAAAACTGTTTATTTGAACGTTTCGGCCATTCGGCCTTCATCAGCAAACTCTATCTATCTATCTATATATATATATATATATACAGTCAATTGCAAAAATTCTGGCCGCTACGATATATCATTATATCAATATATCAGGTGCATTATGGGTAATTAAATAATCGACAATTCCCATTAAAGCGGGTTATCGCCAGCAAAGTTGGTAGAAATATTTAGTATAATGTTTATTTTAGTCTTACGTTTGTTGTTTGTAAGTTTTGCTTTTAATAAGTTAGAAAACTCAAAATAGTATTATTTAATTACCCATAATGCACCCGATATATTGATATATCGTGGCGGCCAGAATTTTTGCAAATGACTGTATAGATAGATAGATAGATAGATAGATAGATAGATAGATAGATAGATAGATAGATAGATAGATAGATAGATAGATAGATAGATAGATATATATAGATAGAGAGATAGATAGAGAGAGAGAGAGAGAGATAGATAGATAGATAGATAGATAGATAGATAGATAGATAGATAGATAGATAGATAGATAGATAGATAGATAGATAGATAGATAGATAGATAGATAGATAGATAGATAGATAGATAGATATAGATACAGCAATATGCAGAAATTCTGATCCAACCAAGGATATAGTATATAACTATATCGGGTGCATTGTGGGTAATGGACGCGCGCGCGATTCAAAGTACCAAAGCGTGGACTAGCGTGTAGTAGTGTTGTTTATAAGCAGCGCTAAAGTTGGAAAAGTTGGAAGGCCAGAGAAGTGTACATACTATTCTAAATCTCTAGACTATCCGTACAAAAATTCATCATCTAGCCTTTCAAACGGTTTTATTGATATAGACTGAAAATAATGGATATTTCGGCTGAGTTGAAAAGCCGTATTGAACTCGTTCTTCACTGATGAGTTCTGCTGAAAGAATCGACTCGCTCAAGGACAGCTAAACAAACTTGACGGTAATAATTTGACGATCGTGCTGGAATAGTACTTGATCTACTCTGCATAGTATGCTTCTGTATTTATAGTCTAATGTGTTAACTGGGACCGTTATCTGTACCGTAATTGCTCTTCTCTTCTGTCAAAACGATCAAATCTCAACAGAGTTTATTCTTACTGAATAGAGAGACATCACTTCTTCCATTCCTACTCTGATAACTTAGTGATTCTCAGTTATTATTTTCCCTTTCTCCTGCTTTTGGGCTCTATTATAATTTTATTTAGTAATATGTATTAGAAAAATTACCAAAAGCTGCTCCGGCAATTTATGCAAAATTCAGAGTCAAATAAGAGTGAATGTTTGAATATTAATTTACGTTTCAACAGTCACGCACGCACGTTTGTTTATAGTACAGTGGATGCCCGCTTTTAATATGTACACCACAATGTGATGCTCGCCTGCGGTTCTCATGTGAGGCTAAATGCGACCAGGGCGCTAGTAATGAAATAGTGCCCTGATGCAACCAAGTGCCAGAGCCGTACATATAGCACAGGGCAGTGGGCTAACTCGAACCATCATAGCGGCAATTCAAAATAAAATTTATTAGCTCCAAATTGGTGTCCAATTTTCGATTTCAGGTCTTGATAGGGCGTTGATTTTGAAGCTTAGGTCTGGGATAGGGTGTTGAGAGGGTCTGAATGGGAGGTCTATATATGTCAGTTGTCAGTCAAATATTTGGTCATTTATCAGAACTGTTTTGAACAATTGAATGTGTTTGATACTTCGTTTGTCAGTAGTCATTTAACCCCATTCAGACCATCTGTTGACTTTGAAGCTTAGGTCTGGGATAGGGTATTGATTTTGAAGCTTACGGTCTGGGATAGGGTACGGAGAATGTCCGTTTTTAGATCCAGGATAGGGTAAGGTTTTTAGGGTCATGGCGGCGCACCCCTATCCAAAAAATTCTGTATCGAGTACCCGCTGCCCAACCACCCACACCCCCAACCCCCCCCCCCCCCCCCCCCCCCCCCCCCCAAAAAAAAAACATCTCCACCCCCCCAAAGATGAATTTGAATAATTTGATAGATGCCATCTTTGAAACTGTAGATCAGGTGAATGATCAAGGAAAACACCCGAGAAGACGTATTTATTCCTTGGCAATTATAAATATGCATAATGATTCAATAGTGACAATAAAGAAGCAGCTCAGACTTCGTTATGCGAGAAGCCCGACTAAACGCTGTCCTAGCTTCTTATTAGCCTATCAAAAGAAACTCAACTGTAAACGTATAGTGAAAACTGGTTATCGATCAGCGTTATCTCAATTTAGATGCTATAAACAAACGTGCGTGCGTGACTGTTGAAACGTAAATTAATATTCAAACATTCACTCTTATTTGACTCTGAGTTTTGCATAAATTGCCGGAGCAGCTTTTGGTAATTTTTCTAATACTTATTACTAAATAAAATTATAATAGAGCCCAAAAGCAGGAGAAAGGGAAAATAATAACTGAGAATCACTAAGTTATCAGAGTAGGAATGGAAGAAGTGATGTCTCTCTATTCAGTAAGAATAAACTCTGTTGAGATTTGATCGTTTTGACAGTAGAAGAGCAATTACGGTACAGATAACGGTCCCAGTTATCACATTAGACTATAAATACAGAAGAATACTATGCAGAGTAGATCAAGTACTATTCCAGCACGTTCGTCAAAATTATTACCGTCAAGTTTGTTTTGCTGTCCTTGAGCGAGTCGATTCTTTCAGCAGAACTCATCAGTGAAGAACGAGTTCAATACGGCTTTTCAACTCAGCCGAAATATCCATTATTTTCAGTCTATATCAATAAAACCGTTTGAAAGGCTATTTAGATGATGACATTTTGTACGGATAGTCTAGAGATTTAGAATAGTATGTACACTTTCTGGCCTTCCAACTTTTCCAACTTTAGCGCTGCTTATAAACAACACTAATACACGCTAGTCCATGCTTTGGTACTTTGAATCGCGCGCGCGTCCATTACCCACAATGCACCCGATATAGTTATATACTATATCCTTGGTTGGATCAGAATTTCTGCATATTGCTGTATAGATAGATAGATAGATAGATAGATAGATAGATAGATAGATAGATAGATAGATAGATAGATAGATAGATAGATAGATAGATAGATAGATAGATAGATAGATAGATAGATAGATAGATAGATAGATAGATAGATAGATATGGATAGATAGGTAGGTAGGTAGACAGACAGACAGACAAATAGATTGATTATTAAAAAATATTTTTAAAATTGCAGAAAACTAAATTGATAAGGTTACAATTGATTGTTGATGTATAACACTTACTATGCATTCCACTTAGTGCAGCTGCCCGCATTTCAAGACCTTTCTGTATGTCCTCTTTCTCTTTCTTTTTTTTGTTTTGTTTCTCTTTCTGCTTAAGCTCTGCTTGATCTCTCCTAAACGTGCAGATATCTTCTAAGATCTGTTGGAGTTCTGTGTATTCCTCTTCAGAACCAGATCTGTCATGTATAGAAATTAAAATGTACTAATACTTCACAAATTTTATGAAAGACATTACTAGCAGTATTTCAATATATCAATAGATCAAGGCATAAGATTTCACTCTTGAAATAAAATAAATAATATACTAGATATAAATGATGACTGTAACATAAACATGTGTATTAGTAAACAAGCCCTTCGGAAGTTTTACCTTTTTAGCGACTTTTTGTCTTCCACTTTGTATTTATTTACTAGGCGATCAAGCCGTTCTCTACATGCTCTACCAGTTAATTCGACAGGTTTTTCGCTTGTGCTGAAAGCTAGGCTTAGAATACTTGCAACTTGCTCCCATTCGGAAGAAGTCTTCGGCTTTCTTGATGAAACTTCAGTTGCAAGCATAATATCATTGGTCATTGAGGGCCATCTAAAAGGCGCCATCTTCTATGAAAAAGAAAGGATGATGAACGACAACACGGCCACAGAAGCTAAATATCAACATGGTGAAATAAAACATAACTAAAGTCAAGGCTTCTAATCAGTCACAAACACCTGTTGAAAGCCGCCATGTTTGTTTTTCATTCGTTGTTATGTCTTCACTTAAGGTGGTTCCCGCATAATGAATGACCGGTTTGCCGTATTTATTTAACTCGCTCGCTCCGCGTCAATATTGCTTGGATTTTATTGTGCTTAACACAAATACTAATTCAACTATTCTGCCTTTCGACGGTGTATTCAAAATTATCATTGTAAGCCGCGTTTGTGAATGCCAGCTGATATTCAAACGACACTATTTTCACTAAAACTGCTGCCAAGCGTTATTCCCAAGTACGATTTTTTTTAAACTTCGTGAACGGCCTTTTAAGGTCGCTAGTAATGTTCTGACGAGGTAAGAAAAAAATTGTTCGAGCCGAAATCACGTAACAACCGATTTGTCCAAATTTTGACAACAAAAATATGAATTGATGATTTCGGCTCGATCAATTTCCTTCTTATCTCCTCAGAACATTACTAGGGACCTTAAAAGGTCGTTCACGAAGTTTAAAAAAAATCGTACTTGGGAATAACGCTTGGCAGCAGTTTTAGTGAAAATAGTGTCGTTTGAATATCAGCTGGCATTCACAAACGCGGCTTACAATGATAATTTTGAATAAACCTTCCAAAAGCAGAATAGTTGAATTAGTATTTGTGTTAAGCATAATAAAATCCAAGCAATATTGACGCGGAGCGAGCGAGTTAAAAAATACGGCAAACCGGTCATTCATTATGCTGGAACCACCTTAAAATGACGAAAATTGATACATGATTCATCGTTGAATTGTAAAACATTGTCATTTAAGAAGAACAGATATATAAGAGCATTAATTCAAGCCTTAAACGTGGGTTTCTTGACTTAAAGTTATATAAAAACCTTGCCGTATTTCACTTACCTCTAGAAGCTGTTCCCGACGTAAAAACGTGATCCGCAGTCGTCCACCTGACCTCAGGACCTAGGTCACGTGATATTTTGAGGTTTCCGGTTTCCGGTCATACAGAAAAAACTTCAATCTAAAACTCTCTATTAGCTCGCCAACCGCCATGTACACTTCGATACATGTGACCGGACATATAAACGAGGGAAGCCAACTGAAGGCACGAACAGTCTCGGCACCAAATGCTAGTGGCCACAATAAATTTAAACAAAACAGTTATTACAATTTCTGTAGAGTTTGTTTCTTCCATTTAAAATCTTTAATATGGAAAGCCCATAAGTCCCAAGGTGTTGAGAATGGTACAAACCGTATTATGTTGGACATAGGATGGCTTCCTTTGAAACTTGTCTGGCTAATCGCTTTCAACGCCATTGACCACCACGATAGTAAGGGAGATAAGCAAGGCACCACAATCGTAATTGCTGCGCGCGTAACGAGCAGCGACACTAATCTTGACGGGATCCCTGTGTTCATGTGGATGCGTTTTCCCGGGCCCTATATACGGTAGTCCCTGCCAGCAGCAAGTCGCGCTCGTTGTCTACTTTTGATCGATGTTTATTCAGGCGAAATAACCAGATTAATGTGTTTTTTTTTTGTTTTTGTTTTTTTGTTTTGTTTTGTTTTTACCAAACACAACTTTAATCGTTGCTGGAAGCATTCATCAAGGCCACGAACGATTTAGAGTGATTTTTAGCCCTGCTGCTCTGCTCAGTCGTGTCCAGTTTGACGATGGAATACGTGTACAGTCGATCAGATACTGACACAAGGAGACAGCATGTATTTGACTGTTCCTTTATAGAAAAACCATCCCAGATACAGAGACGATATCACTCACCTATCTACCAGAGCGAACTCGCCGTTTATAGTCGTCGTCCCATCGTCGCAACTACTCAATCAACCGTTGACTGGGTTGAGGCAAAATCAAATCAAAACTCCAATCAATCGCCTATGTATTGAATTTATGCTTACACTTGCAAGTTACAATGCATGTAATAAATATATCGATTAAATTTAGATTATATGTTATCTCGTGTCATTATCATTTGTCTGAAATGTAGAATGAATGTCCATAGTTAATCTGCAAATAATTCAACTCGCAGCACTTCACTTTCTATTAGAAACGACTAGTTACAGCCTTTTGTGATGACACCAACTGTAATAGTGGGGCGATCATTGCAAAGGGGGGAAATGCGTACACATTGATCTTAATCCCATCACAGATCATGGTTAAACACATTGATCCCTGCGGAATTAGGCGGCGTCGGATAGGGTGTGAAATGGCGAAGTACACCCTGGTGGTCCCACTGGACATTGGAATCCAAGAACATATGGTCTAGGATATGGACGATCGAGCCACCAAACTCCCTTTCAATCGCCTCCCAGCATTTTCCATACAACATTGGGTCCGCTTTAGACAATACACCTGAGAACCAATCTGCTGGGTTACTGCTTGAGAGAGCGTACAATAGTTCCAACAGGAGGTTTCTTTGCGTCACCAACCGGAATATGAACACGTATTTGGGAAGGATCTGGCTAAACAGGTCCGTGATGCAAAAGACACCAACAATATAGGGAAAACGATTGGCGCCACTAATAAATTTGGCGCGCAAAGCGGCCCTAGCTCTCGAAGCTCTTATCGCGGCCGCGACAAAGGGCACTACAGGAGAGGGCCAGACAGGAATAGCGGGTACAAAGACACAAAGGAACGTTTTTTGTGGAAAGGCCAGAAGAAGCCATTCAAATCCAAACCCGAGAAAAAATAATTAATACACTGGCCAACATCAAACGCAAGGTAAGCTCATTTCCAGCAGTTATACCTAATCTAGAGAGTTATCTGTTGGGATAAATGTGGTAGTTTCAAGGCCGGATGTATATCGACCTGTACATCCAACCGAAGTCCCATATACCCATAGGTAGCGACTCCAAAACCTTCGCTACAGCCCACATGCCTTTGTATTTTTCGCCTCCGCCAAACTCGGTTCCCAAAAGACCCCGAGCATGCAATCACCCGAATGGCAATGGATAACACTAGTCCAGCGAGACGAGGTACCTGTAGACATTGAAAGTGCCCAGTGTTTCTCGGTCCTCCACGGAATATGCTTGTTCCAGGTGTCTATTTTATCCAGAGATTGACAAATCGCGCAGCAATGCACAATCTCGGCTTAGATGGCTCGACAGTAATAGGGAGTATTATGTATGGAGGCTCTACTTCCCCAAGACTGTTACGGCCCCCGTTCTTAATCGTTGATTGAGCGTTTCACTGATTAACTCAGTAACCCTCTTACGATTCTTATACACCTTTGAGATCACCTCCAAATGGACGAATAAAGGATCGAATATCCCGCCCCTCTAGAAACCCATTCGCCAACTTCCTCTTCGTTTTTATAACCTACTAAGATGATTTTCCACAGGTACGCGAGGACTTCGGCCCACTCGAACCGTTTCTGGGTCCCGAAAAGGGACACTTGCGATTGACTTAACATCCCCTGTTAACACACTTTCTAGATTCACAAACAGTTCCCTTATTCCTGTCATCCCCTCCGAACTCGGACTCCCATCCGATAATATCCATTTCACTTTTCTAGACAGATAATTCCCTCCCACTTGAGATTGTTTCAATTCCATCAACGTGTTTTTTTTTGTTCTAGGCTAAAACATGACACAAAGGTATTAATCGAAGCACTGAAAACAATGGATGGGAACCCAAGTTCAGAGGAGATGACAACCACTGCCCGACAAATCGGACCAACAAGGGAATGCCCTAGAGGACAAAACGCTTGCGGCGTCATCCCTCCTTACCTGGTTAACGAAAACAATAAAACAAAAAAATTGATACCCAACAGAGTAAAGGACTACCAGTTATCAAATCAACTGAACTCATTTTTAATCAACTACAAATCATCAATATTAATCACTGCCCTACAATTTTATTTATATCATAACAAACTAAGCATTATCATCGTCGATGAAGAAATTACAACCAATCAAGATGGTATCGGCCCTCTTGACGCAGTCGCGGCGAAAAATGGCCCGGTTCACCGCACGAGTAACATTGCTGGAGTTGTCGCCCCTCTATTTGGGGAGCCCCTCTACCTCTATATACATGGAGACCAGCGCGTCCGGCCAAATGATCTCCTCTGTCGTGAGCTCACGGCCGTTGACTGTCTACGAATGGCTTACTCGATGACTTTGCCACTGCAGCCTCCTCCTTTTCCGCCACCAGCTTCAATAATATCGACTGCATATAGCGCATCACGATTCTCTCTTATTACAACGTAAGCTCACACACGGCGTACTCGATTTTCTCCACAAATCTTACGTGAGCCCACACAGCGCATCACGATTTTCCCAATTTTACGTGAGCCCACACAGAGTATCACGATTTTTCCAATTTTACGTGAGCCCACATAGTGCATCACGATTTCCCCCCCCCCCCCCCCCCCCCCCCCCCCAATTTTCCACACAGTGCATCACGATTTTCTCCGTAAATCTTACGTGAGCTCACATAGCGCATCACGATTTTCCGTAAATTCTACGTGAGCCCACACAGTGCATCACGATTTTTTCCGTAAATCTTACGTGAGCCCACACAGCGCATCACGATTTTCCGTACATTCTACGTGAGCCCACACAGTGCATCACGATTTTTTCCGTAAATCTTACGTGAGCCCACACAGTGCATCACGATTTTTTTCCGTAAATCTTACGTGAGCCCACACAGCGCATCACGATTTTCCGTACATTCTACGCGAGCCCACACAGTGCATCACGATTGTTTCCGTAAATCTTGCGTGAGCCCACACAGTGCATCACGATTGTTTCCGTAAATCTTACGTGAGCCCACACAGCGCATCACGATTTTTTCCGTAAATCTTACGTGAGCCCACACAGCGCATCACGATTTTCCGTACATTCTACGTGAGCCCACACAGCGCATCACGATTTTCCGTATATTCTACGTGAGCCCACACAGCGCATCACGATTTTCCGTATATTCTACGTGAGCCCACACAGTGCACCACGATTGTTTCCGTAAATCTTATGTGAGCCCACACAGCGCATCACGATTTTCCGTATATTCTACGTGAGCCCACACAGCGCATCACGATTTTCCGTATATTCTACGTGAGCCCACACAGTGCATCACGATTTTCCGTATATTCTACGTGAGCCCACACAGTGCATCACGATTTTCCGTATATTCTACGTGAGCCCACACAGTGCATCAAGATTTTCCGTATATTCTACGTGAGCCCACACAGTGCATCACGATTTTCCGTAAATCTTACGTGAGCCCACACAGTGCATCACGATTTTCCGTATATTCTACGTGAGCCCACACAGTGCATCACGATTTTCCGTATATTCTACGTGAGCCCACACAGTGCATCAAGATTTTCCGTATATTCTACGTGAGCCCACACAGTGCATCACGATTTTCCGTAAATTCTACGTGAGCCCACACAGTGCATCACGATTTTCCGTATATTCTACGTGAGCCCACACAGTGCATCACGATTTTCCGTATATTCTACGTGAGCCCACACAGTGCATCACGATTTTCCGTATATTCTACGTGAGCCCACACAGTGCATCACGATTTTCCGTATATTCTACGTGAGCCCACACAGTGCATCACGATTTTCCGTATATTCTACGTGAGCCCACACACAGTGCATCAAGATTTTCCGTATATTCTACGTGAGCCCACACAGTGCATCACGATTTTCCGTATATTCTACGTGAGCCCACAGAGCGCATCACGATTTTCCGTATATTCTACGTGAGCCCACACAGTGCATCACGATTTTCCGTATATTCTACGTGAGCCCACACAGTGCATCAAGATTTTCCGTATATTCTACGTGAGCCCACACAGTGCATCAAGATTTTCCGTATATTCTACGTGAGCCCACACAGTGCATCACGATTTTCCGTAAATTCTACGTGAGCCCACACAGTGCATCACGATTTTCCGTATATTCTACGTGAGCCCACACAGTGCATCACGATTTTCCGTATATTCTACGTGAGCCCACACAGTGCATCACGATTTTCCGTATATTCTACGTGAGCCCACACAGCGCATCACGATTTTCCGTATATTCTACGTGAGCCCACACAGTGCATCACGATTTTCCGTATATTCTACGTGAGCCCACACAGTGCATCAAGATTTTCCGTATATTCTACGTGAGCCCACACAGTGCATCACGATTTTCCGTATATTCTACGTGAGCCCACAGAGCGCATCACGATTTTCCGTATATTCTACGTGAGCCCACACAGTGCATCACGATTTTCCGTATATTCTACGTGAGCCCACTCAGTGCATCAAGATTTTCCGTATATTCTACGTGAGCCCACACAGTGCATCACGATTTTCCGTATATTCTACGTGAGCCCACACAGTGCATCACGATTTTCCGTATATTCTACGTGAGCCCACACAGCGCATCACGATTTCTGAAAAGAAAAAACATTTTCCGAGTGTTAAATTACGTGAGCCGCACAACACAACGCTGTTCAAATTCCACTCAATAACAAGGACTGGCCCATTTCCCTAGATTAAACATATTTAGACTTATACTTTGATTAAACGGGTGGGTCCCCTTATGACTGTTAACGTAACCAATTCAAATTGTGATAGGGAGTAAATATTAACCTATCAATCGACGGTTGGCTATGTCTTTCCCCTTTAAAATCCCATTAATCTAGGAGCTTTAAAATAAGATACCATTTGAAACTAATAAAAGAACAAATACCGGTTTAAACCATCAGAATGTAAAACGGCGGGAAAGGGACAATTACACTGATTAGGGCAATGAAGCAAATCCCTCAGGTAAGAAATTCGAAACTCGATCCAACAGAAACTAAGGAACAAAAGATCACAATCTTATATTCCCAACTCTCACCAATAAAATACATAATTTTGGTGGACAAAGTTACGACAACAGAATCTTAAACCATTACCTCAAGGATTAAAGGCTTGACTGATTGCCTTCCAAGGCAGCCGCATCAGAAACCGAATTCGTAGCTGGCGTCGTGACGCTAGTCAGTCCCACCGGCAGCACCGGCGGAACTTTTAAGTTTTAAAATCGAAGAAGCATTTGTATTCGCAGGACTCTACCAACGAAGCTGTGTTTTGCTGATTCAAGACTCTTACAGTCCGTCTAATCTCAGTAATTGCTTCTGGATCCGTTGCCGGACCCGCTGAAGACATCACGACCAGTTCTTCTGACGAACGTTGCGAACAGAGGCCTTTGCATAATTAAGTTGGTCTTAAATAATGCTAATGACGTCATCATAAAGCATCATGAATATTCAATGAAGTTTGAATAGCAGATGAAACTTGTCATCAGCGTCCCGTTGTCTTTTGTAAAGTAAGCTAAAGTATTTTCAAATACTGCTCCTTTGGACAGTTTTGTCAGAATCGACAAAGTGCGAACAGACCGAATTATGTAATCAGTCTATTTCACCTTCCTACTTCATCTCTTTTCCTTTTCATCTCCCCGTTTTCTCTTTTCAAAGGGTGTATTGAAGCTCGAACTCAAGGGTTCCTCCTCTTGTTCATTTTCAGCTGGTGATGACTAAAAGTTATCATTTGAACAGTTAATAAATTGACCATGTTATTAACATACACTTAGAACGCATTCTAAACTAAAATGCGTCCAAAACTCATAAAATCGAGCAAAACACAGATAGGGCTCGTAATTATGGAGTTTTCTCAGTGTAAACAATTGGATTTGTACGAAATTTGTTTTTTCTCGGTAAGATTCACATCTTTTATGAGGGATTTTGTAGAGAAATTAATAAAAATAAATATCGATTCTTAACCGAATAGTATAATTTAAAGAAAACCGTACTTGTAATGTTTGGAAATCGTTCGTACTAAAAAAAAGTTTCAAAAAACGATGTTGAAAAACTGTAGTTAGTGCCGAGACCCCAAAACCCTCCCAACTAAAACATGTTTTGAAAAAAAGCTCACTATTTTGTCGAGTAGATAGCCATTTTCACAAGCTCATAAAAAGGTTCCAAAGTTTGGAACCTTTTTCTAAACTCATGAATATGTCGAGTGGATAGCCATTTTCACAAGCTCAGAAAAAAGTTCCGTATAAACTCGTATAGAGCAGTCACATTAAATATAATACAGCAAAAAAATACATCCAAAAATATTTGAAGTTATTTATTATTATTGCGTAAACATGATTATGTAGAGCAGTCTGTTTTGCCATATAATATACCGGCCGGCATTAAACGGGTAACTTGTTTGAGAAATATCTCTTCACTAACATTGATATAAGTATCACTATAAATATAATCTGAGTTGCGAAATATCTAGACAAATTCTCAAGAGTAAATTATGATTAAATTAGTTCATTATTAGTCAACATGAATGAGTAACACAACGCCAGCTGTCGAGTGTAACAGTCGTCTTTAAAACAGCATTTGTACGTTCTTACGGCATTTCGTTCTCTTTGTTTGCCTCTAGATCTCTATTAGTTTCGTAGGTTTCTCCTCGATGTGGCTACATCTGTATAAAGACAGATCAAATTAAACTGTTTTTATAGCTCATATAAATATAAAGTGATTTGACAGATCAACGACCGACGGGCATTAAAGAATGTATAAACATGGATAGCGTTCGTTACATATCGTTATATTGGAATCATCATGTTTTGAATTATACCTGGATATGTTAGTAACGGTTCTCACTGGAAGTAGTCCTCAATGCTGTTACCAAAACGGCAAAATATATCAAATTGTACCAGATCTTCATAGCACAAACATGACTCACTGCATGTGTCTTTGTATGCCTAAGGATTAAAAGTTACTTGTCGTGATTGGCTGGATTGAATTTGAACCGGATACGGTTTTAGCATAATTAGCTAGTGCCCCGAGTTCACGTCATGTGTCCAGGTCACTGCTAGTCTCAAGCCAGAGTCGTTTGCCGTTAATTTTGCTCTTCGCCGTTTCTGTTTAGACTTTCAGCAGCATTGAGGACTACAGAACTTCCAGTGAGTACTGTTTACTAACATATATATCCAGGTGTCGAATTCATTGATGATTCCAATATAACGACATATGTTCAATAATATACATGCATGTGTATATTCAGTCTCGGATTTCTATGAGCATCAAAACATGATGATTCCAATATGACGTTATGTAACGAACGCTACCTATGTTTATACATTCTTTAATGCCCGTCGGTCGTTGATCTGTCAAATCACTTATATTTATATGAGCTATAAAAACAGTTTAATTTGATCTGTCTTTATACAGATGTAGCCACATCGAGGAGAAACCTACGAAACTAATAGAGATCTAGAGGCAAACAAAGAGAACGAAATGCCGTAAGAACGTACAAATGCTGTTTTAAAGACGACTGTTACACTCGACAGCTGGGGTTGTGTTACTCATTCATAGAATATCTAGAATTTGTCTAGATATTTCGCAACTCAGATTATATTTATAGTGATACTTATATCAATGTTAGTGAAGAGATATTTCTCAAACAAGTTACCCGTTTAATGCCGGCCGGTATATTATATGGCAAAACAGACTGCTCTACATAATCATGTTTACGCAATAATAATAAATAACTTCAAATATTTTTGGATGTATTTTTTTGCTGTATTATATTTAATGTGACTGCTCTATACGAGTTTATACGGAACTTTTTCCTGAGCTTGTGAAAATGGCTATCCACTCGACATATTCATGAGTTTAGAAAAAGGTTCCAAACTTTGGAACCTTTTTATGAGCTTGTCAAAATGGATATCCACCCGAAATATTCATGAGTTTAGAAAAAGGTTCGAAACTTTGGAACCTTTTAATGAGCTTGTGAAAATGGCTATCTACTCGACATATTCATGAGTTTAGCAAAAAGGTTCCAAACTTTGGAACCTTTTTATGAGCTGGTGAAAATGGCTATCAACTCGGACGCTCTTTTTTGAGGGGACAAGTTTCCTCATTTTGTGCGGAAGGCAAAATATTGATGTTGAATTTCATAGGCCATTACGGAAGCACTTCAACTGTCATTGCGGTTATAGCATTCTTGCAGGAACGGCTTTATTTTCAATGAGAAATGTAGAACTCACACTGAATTTTACAACTTTGGAAAAACGCAATTTAGTTTAGAACGCGTTTTAGAAGAAAACACAAATATTGTGGACGTTAGATATCCCGGGGATGAAGGTCGTCAACGGCAAGTACTAACCAGCACTCCCGTCCCTGGGTTCCTCCATGGGTTCGTGCCCATCCTCCCCTCCCACCATCCCGTCCCGGTTCTGATGCATGCATGCATGTCATTTAGGTTATATCATTGCTCTTCGTTTGTTCATCGGTTCTTTTTCAAAGAAAGCTGTCACTAGTATGGAACCATATCGGTAGATGACGTCATATTCGGTGGACGATGACGTTATATTCGGTGGAAATTCGGTGGAAATTCGGTGGACCCTTCGGTTGGATGACGTCATCTTCGGTTAAATTTAGGTGGAAGCTACGGTGGATGACAGAGATTAGATTAGAGAGTGAAAGAATCTGAGCCTTTTTTCTTTCAAAGGATTTTATTGATTGCATAGAACCTTCATAATTTACAACGTCCATTACTTATGACGTATTGTTTACATTGGAATAAGTCTACAGGCTTTGATACTTAGTGTGGCGATTACCTAACGTTCATTACTTATAAAATTCGGTGGAAATTCGGTGGATGATAGAGATTAGATTAGAGAGTCAAAGAAACTCAGCTTATTCTCTTTCAAAGGATTTGATTGATTGAACGCCTTCATATTTACAACGTTCATTACTTATAACTACCGGCGTAAAGACATATTGCTCACGTTGGAATAAGTCTATACGTTTTGATACTCAGTATGACGATTACGTAACGGTTGATACGTATTTGGTTCACTATTGCTGACGTCCATTTGTTTTGAACGAAGAGGTTCGTACATTCCTGTTGGATCACCGTGTTGTGATGTTTTGGTCGCTGGGTCGAGCTGTTGATAATGACCAGGATCTTGATTGGTCTGTCTGTTGTCTGGATTTCCTGGTATTTCATACTGACATGACGTGTTTGGTGTGTGTGGCTGGACACGAGAAGGTTGAACAGATTCGTACTCAACACTTGGTTGGCTTGATGGTGGTACATGTAATGCTGCACTAGATGAAGGTGACGTTGCAGCCATCTCAACTACGTTCTGTAAATCATTAACATCATTTTATTATTATGATTTTCTTGTGATCAAGTAGTAGTAAAAGGCGGGCTCTAGCCCACTTTGAAATCCCGGCCACCCGCCTTGACCATTTTGGAGTTTACTACTACTTAATGGGCTAGAATGGGTCACAATTGATAGAATGATTTCTATTTGTAAAAGGAGTTGAAAGAGATTATACGTTTGTTAAAACACGAAAATCGTCGCGATATCTATATTACCGAGCAGATTAAAAAAACTGGTGGCCACCAGACCCACTAGGGAGATTTAGCCACCGGAATTCAGCAACACAGCTTCTCCCTAGTGAGTTTTTTATTTCAAGGCACATTTGCCTCTACGAGTTCCATCACGGCTTCTCGCATTTTTTTGACCGGTTTTACATAGGACTGCCTGTCTACAACGGTATATAACGGAGGGGATTCGCTATATACCGAGGATCTCAACATTACAGCCGAGCGGAGTCGAACCCGTGCCCAGAGATTCCCCTCAGACCTCTGAGACACACGCTTAACCCACTAGGCCACAACGGCGAGACAGTTACGTAGGCGAGAAATTTGGGTATTTATATTGGTCCAATGACAGAAGACGCTATTGACAGAAGTCTGTCACAAGAAAGAAATAGCCCCTCATTATTATTCATAGACTTACCGAAACATAAGCCAAGATAGACCAGCAGCGCCAATTGTTATAGTTGCTAGATTAGTACCGTGAGTATTAGAACTAGTAGGTTTTACATAGTTATTCACAGTGTCTTTACTTGCAGATTCTGATTTTATTTCCAGTTGATGTGGTAATTGTATCTTTGAATGACTTATGTGTTTTATACCAATAGATTTTGTTTCAGCATTAATATCATTCACACCAAACTTCATATTCACGGTTGCTTTTAATAATTTATTGTTGTATCCAATTATTGAATTTGTGTTTATTACAAGATTCGACGGCAATAACCAACAGCCAGGTGAAATAGCTAAATCAAGTTTCACTTTCGCTTCATGAATTGCTAGTTGATATCTTTGGATACTTTTGGAAATATCTCTCTCAATAATAGAACTTTCAAATAATTGTAGAAATACCTTTTGAGTCTCTATAGCTGAACCTAATTCTCCTAGTATTGCGGATCTTGTATTTACTTGACTACCTAAAATACAATAAACAAAGGATTCGATACTTTTATTTAATCTAGCAACTCCGGCTTTTGTTAGACCTTTTGACGACTGGGGAACAAACCAATTATACTGACTTCTACTTTTATGAGTGGAAAGATAATATGCTGTAAGAGACTTATCCTTTGGACTCGTATAATGAAAACTGAACTTGTCAGCATTTGTTGATTCGCCTTTAAAACGGAAATCGACAGCGGTGACGCCAAACTCATTACAAAGTCTATTCAAAGCAGAAGAGTTGTATCGAGTGCCAGTCCAAACAAAGGCATTATCCCATGGTATTGGCACTTCTGGCTCCAAAAACGCATATTTGGTTCTTCAAGCCAGGAGCTATACTCAGATACAGTAGAAACTGATGGTGGGGTTAGTTGAACAATATTGTTGGGGCGGCTATCAAAGCTTTTACTGGGCGTAATCAATATTTTCAATGGCAATAATAAGGTTTTAATATCATCCGCGGCGTCAGTAAATTCTACTCCAGGTATTGAGTATTTTTTATTTGTTAACATGTATTCTTTTGGAAACCTACCACCAAGGAAATCACGTATATTTTCGGGTTCTGGAGTTTCACCCCTCCATGAAGGGAATTTATACATCTCTATCAGATTTCCATTTTTAAAGGGGTCATAGTCATCCCCATTAAATAAAAATCTAACATTGCCATTTATATTGCTGAACCTGTTAGTGTTATAGTTTGGATACTTTTCAACAAAGTCTGTAAACTTCATCTTATATCATATCTAAGTTTATAAATAAATCCATAGGGCGTTCTATCAAAGGAAAAAGTTATTTCTTTGGATTTATGAGCTGATCTACAATCTCCTTTCTCAGTTCCTCTCTCAACTTTTGAAGATGTGGAACATTGTTTTTTAATTCATTATTCCGCTTTCTGCGGATGTCGCTTTTCATTGTTTCATATTTCTGTAACTCGCCCATAATGAGATCAAATTCTTTCTCATCAATCTTGTTATCACTCAAGGCTTTTGATACAAGGCCGCTTATGCTATTCTCTTTGGATTTTGCAAGCTGAATAGTATTTTCATGTTTTGCTACCTTTTTAGTAAGTTTTTTCGTGAAAACTGTGCAACTAGCTGATATTAAACCTAACAGGCCGCCAACAGCCGATAAGGGAACACCGACAACGATTCCAGGCCCTGTTAAACTTGTGGCCACACCAGAGCCGGTTAAAATTACAGACAAAGTTCCTGTTGCTACTGCTGTTTTATGAAATATTCCGCGTATCTTAGCATATTTTTTCCTGACGTTTTCATAATGTTTTATTTCTGACCCTAGTTGAGACAAAACTGTATTTACTTTGTGTAATCTGAAGTTTTCACCAGTTGTTAGATCGGGATAAATCTCATTGTAGTCCATATATATTATATTATTTCTATTACCATTCGTATAAGATAAATTCCAGAATTAGTGTTTTTAGAATCTGTGGTCACCCAAAACCTAATACTATTAATATAATCATTTTTAATAGGTGCGTACAATGAATTATTGGGGTTATATGATGTCTTTTTTCCAACCTTGCATAATTCAACACATGCTAATATTTGGGAATATTTATTATTTAATAAAACCTGTGTAGAATCAATAAGATCGCAATTAATGCAGACTCCTTGAGTAAGTTCACTAATATTGATGTTATATTCGGTGTTTGCTTCAAGACGTTCTGGAATGTTTAATAATTTTGATAAACTCTCATTTAAATCAACACCTATTGTTGGGGTGGCATAATATTTATTATTTTTAATTGTGATTGAAACTTTTTTTTCACCAATGGAAACCGCGTTATCAACAGCATTTTTAAAACTAAAATTAGTGTAGTTTCCTTTCGGAACCCGCATAAAAACACCACCCACATCAGATATTGTTCCCTCACTTGGAAGATTATACAAATTATTATAAAAACTACAACTTACAAGCGATATCTTTGTGCCCTTAATAGGATTTTTAAACCAAATAGTTTGATCGGCTGCCGTTTGTTCAATGTATAGGATCATATATATTATTTCTTTTTTATACTTTTCAACGACATACAAAACAACGGCTACTATCAATAGCCAGGCATGTTTAGCAAGGAAACCAATAGCCTGACTGGCAGTTTTAAATATAAAGGAGGCTATTGCTCCTACCGCACCTGGTAATATATGAGCTAATTTTTCACCTATTGTTTTCAAACCTTTTCCAACACCGGCCGCAACCGAAGATAACCCACTTTTTAAACTATTAATAATGACTCTAATAACAATACCAACAGCAGAAACAATAGCAAAGACGGTGAATCCATATTTTTTAAAGATAAGTTTTATACGTTCCTTCAAAGGCAGTCTTTCTTCTATGGCTTCACTTTGCTCATTTATCCGCTCCTCCTCTTTGGCAAGAGACTGATCTTGCTCTCTTAGCCTATTGTTTTCCTTAGTTAGCTCACGTATTTTTTTATTTTGGGCAGCAGTTAGCTCGCCTCTTTCAACTTCAGCGCCTTTTCTGTCCTTAAGTAGCTCATCTATCTCCTGTTTCGATCTTTTTACCTTGCCCCGCATATCATCAAGTTCTGAACCCAGATTCAATAGTTGCCGTTCTAGAGCAGCAGCACGCGCCTTTTCACGACCCAGCTTATTAATTAATTCATTTCTCCCTGTGGCTCCATCGGCCACTTGCCTTTCTACTTCCCTTTCAGACTCTATACGTCTATCTATTTCCATTGTTAGGTCTTCTTTAAAGGATTCAATAGTATTAATAAGCCTATTCCTCTCTATAGAACCCGCAGCAACTTGCTTTTTTAAGTTTTCAATAGTATTAATAAGCTTAGCCTTCTCTTCACCGCCCTCCAACCTTTCTATTGTATCTTCTAATCTTCGTATTACTGCCGCAGCGTCATCACCTCCAATACCATCTTGTATTAGTGACAGTACCCCTTTTAGTATTGCCGTATCAGCAGCAGCAGCAGCGGCGTCATCCTACATTTGCGACTCCATCTCTCGTATCAGTTGACGGCTGGCGGATAGATCTTCAGTAAGTTTTATCTTCTCTCTTGCAAGAGCATCTCGGGATGCTGTTGTAGATGACAACTCTTGCTCCAACCGCTCTCCAGCCTCTTTCCTTTCTGAAGTATTTATGGTATCTCGGGTCTTCTCCTTGGGCTGTATCAGTTTCATTTCAAAATTATTTGACGACTCTCTTTCAGCTATACTATCGCGCGTAATTTCTATAACCTGCCTCCTATCGTCGTTAGCAGTGAGTATCTCCTCTGCAGCACGTCCTAAAGCATCTTTAATTTTATCTGGTAAATTACCGTTTAAACTACCTTTTTTATTGTATAAACGATGCCAATTATTAAGACCCTCACGAGTAATTTCTATACCCTCATTATATCGAAGATCAAAGCCCTTTTCTATAGTAATCTTATTGTCGGGAAATAATGAGTCAAGTTCTGTTTTCGCGCCATCATATTCTTTGATTTCTTCAGCAGATCTACCTAGGCTATTTAGTATTCCGTCTGGAGGTGTTTCATTCCAACTACCATCTTTATTCAAATAATACCTTTTTGATCCTTTACGCATTAAACTAACGGCAGTTCTATCATACTCATCAACTATGAATAAAAATGTATTTTTTTTCATATCCCATTCTGGAAAAAGTTTATGTATTCTTCTACCTGCTGTAGTAATCTTTCTTTCTTTATCTTCTAGTAACCCCCTCCTTCCCTCATTATCTCTTAATTCAGCCTCCCTTCGATTGTCGGTAATTGAATCGTCATGCGTTATAATTCCTTTATCATCCTGTAGTTTTCTTAATCTATCTTCTACTTCATCAAAACTCGCCATTTCTGCAACCCCCGGCCGATCTTCAGCAGGTCTAGAATGATCTTGTAACTCAATATATTCCGCCGGCGGCACCCCAGATTTTTCATTATATTCTCGAGTTCTTAGGTCATAAGGCCGCCGATCGCCTAAACCCAGAATTCGTCTTGCCTGCGGGTCAGTAATTCTATGTAGAGCCCTCGATATTCTATTAACCTCATCCTCTCTCGGAATTAGCGGCTGCCTATCATCAGTGTTTATATCTTCAGCCCCCTCGCCCAAAGGATCCATTTCCACATCAACACCCCCTTCCATTATAATTTACAAATATCTTGCTGCTAAAAAAACACTTCCCACCATCCCGAGACCAACATACATCATTTGATATTGCTTATGTTTGTTGCTAGGTTTATAATAATCTGAGAATTGAGGTTCTTTAAAATTAGGATGAGCCTTTGAGTATAATGCGAATGCGTAATCCGTATCCTGTAAGTTACCATCCGCTAATTTTTTATTCATATAACGTGTTGTTAACCAATCTTGATATTGCTGGCGCTTCTTTTCAAATTCACCCATATCTTGTTGGTATTTTTCAAGTGCCTTATCATGCCGAATTTTCTCTTCGTCGGTATGTTTCTTAGAACTTAGGGCTTTCGCTAAATACATCGAGCCCGTGAAGGCCGTAGCATTCAGAACAGCTCCGGCGACCATCATAACTATACTTGCCATTTATATTATATATATTTAGGCAGAATTTTTTGATCTTCTAGATATTGCTTCAAATACATAGAGCCGGCTAGAACCGCCACCCATTTACCATAGTTTGATAAACTGTTACTAGGATCATTAATAAATGACTCTTTCATAGCTTTCTTACCAATGTAGCCAATGCCGGCTGCGATGCCAACAACTACAGAAGCGTCTGTAATAGTTTTAATCATTTTGTTTTCTGCTGCCATATATATATATATTATTCCATGCCATGCGCAGCTGGCGGTTCCGGAGGGGATTCATAAATCACAGGCATCGGCCGATCGTTAGCTACATCTACTTTCCTCCATCGAAAATATAAATCTAAAGCTGTTAAACCTATTCCAAATAGTGTCAATGCTGTTGTTAGTGACATGTTGCTAGTTTCATGAACTTCACTCTTTTCTAGAGCCTTTTTAGCATTCCTATGATATTCAGCCAGTTTTTTTCCAGCTGCTACTTTCTTAGGATCCTTTTGAATTGGAGTTTCTGGCTCTTTGGTAATTTGATCGGTTGGCTCAGACATATATATAGAATAATATTCTCCAACAGCTTTCAACAGAGTTCCAACAGATGTTCAACAGAGTTCCAACAGATGCTCAAGAGAGTTCCAACAGATGTTCAACAGCTTTCAACATGGACCAAATTCATTTCTTAAAGTGCTGCAGGTGCTTCTCCACTCCAGAGGAACTTTCTTACAAATCAGCCGCCATTCATCGTCATTCCTTTCTACTGTGTCAGAACCTTGCAGGTGAATAAAGCGTAAAATACTGCGGTCTTCCCCCTTGCACAAGAGGTCTAATATCTTAAAAATGTAATAGGGATAATATCTTCTATTTCTTCTATGCAATTCCTTGATATGATTTCTAGCTTCTAAAACTTGTATAAAAAGATGTTCTCCTTTAACAAGAACATCGGCAGATACTTTTGGTATGGGATTGCCAGTCACTTTGCTCCAAACTGCGGGAGCGTGTTTATTCAAATCCGCCCGACCAATATCTTTTAAAGCTATTCTAACATCTTGAATTGTATGCGCAGATTTACAACTATTTATTACATCGTCAGGCACTGCCGACTGCCCCAGAATAAGATGTATCCAATTATGATAATGTTTGCTGGGATTAAAAACGCCGAGCTTAACCGACTGCCCTTCTTGACCGTAAAATTGAGCATAATTAACAGATATAGGCATGGAAACTTCTCTTCCGCAAGAACACCTCATTTGCAATTCTTCTCTATCCAGAACCATCTTGTTGCCACAAATACATATTTCATATTCATTGTTTTCCACTGTATGCGGAATAGTGTTTAACATTTTCCTCAGCTGAACTACTTCTAAATCCGCAGGCAGCTTATTAATAACCGTGTTTGTTCTATCTTCATACTTACTCCACACCATAAAAAAGTAATTCTCTGATAGATCTCCTCCTAGCAGCTCTAAATAAAACTCAGATATTATTTCATCCACATCTGCTATTCGTTTAAGTTTTCTACGATAGGCTTTCACAGACTCCATATATATGATTATAATCAACCACGCATATTTAAAATCAATCGTATCTTTTTTGAGAACTTTTAGAGCCCATCAAGTAATACTTAGTTTCGATTCTGATATTCTAGAGATCTATGCTAAGGATATTGAATCTATCAACTTTCTTAAAGCAAAAGTAAAAATAAAACAAGATCGCCCTATTATCCGTGCTATAAAAGTTAGATTGGAAGATCTTAAAGAAGTATTCAACAGTATTGATGGAGAAGTGACAGAATTGAAAATGGATCTTAATCTGGAGATGTTGGAATCTTTGATTACTTCTCCTACGAGAACAATACAAGTCAGCATTCTTTACCAACCTATCTTACCGCCGCCGATGTGGGAAAAAAATACTTTCCTTTATCCTGGTCAATGGCGCAGAAGGCTTTCAAGAAAAGCTTCTCAAATCAAGGGCAGATTGAAAGATATATTCACATCACATCCTCTGCAGGGCAAATACAACTAGAGACGAATAAAGAACACCACGTCATCTACAAGGAAACTTTATACGTAGATGTGAGTGAATCAACGGAATTCCTTATAAGTTTAGACCTAATTAAAAGGAATCTTAACTTGCCTTGTAAGAAACTTACTATAAGCTGTTCAAAAGATGTCCTGCAACTTTCATCATCTGCAATAACTATTAGAACAATTCTTCATAAGATTTCTTAATGTTCTTCTTGATCTAATTTCCTACAACAGTAGATGCACAATACTCTAACGTCTCTACAATAATCATTCAACTTTCTTATAATAAGGTCAATAAATTCAATTCAAAGTTTTCATAGAGTTGCAGTTCCATGTTCTATATCCTCAACAACATCTACTTTGAAAGTAACATGTTTTACTACTTGAACTAAACAGCTGCTAAGAGCTACCAATCTACCGCCTTTGAGGAGAAAATATCCTGCGATATTATTCAATTCCTGTTTCAACATATCATTATTTTGCAGATCATCACACAATTCCTTATTATTATCAATAGGAACAACATAAGAGGCAAGCCCCACAGCAAGTTCGAGCACCGCATCAACCAACCCATTAGTTATTTTATTTCCTAATACAGCTTGATATCTATTAAAGTACTTATCCACATCTTTTGCTGATAACTTCTTAACATCCCCCAGACTCATGTTAATACCGGTGTATTGGTCAATAGTACCAAGTACTGATAGAATACAAAGTTGTTCACGTTTTACTTCCACATCACCAGAATCAACATTTTTCATTGTTTTTTTCTTTGGTTTCTTTTCCACTTCTTCATCATATTGGTCAAGAATTGATGTCATTATATATTAGATGGAATTTCCAAATAATGATTATAAGGATGCCTTAAACAAAAGCACATTCTTGAGTATTTTTCTGATTTTAATGTTTTAATAAAAGATTCCGTTCTTCAAGCTGCATATTTCCGCCATATTCCTCAAACAGAGTTTTTTCGCACAACAGATTAGGATTATAAAATGAAATAATACATCCAACATTTTCTCGAAATGGTTTAGCTATAGATGATAATTGTTGGGTTAATACCCATAGGGATAGCCCTTCATGTCTCCCACTGAATGCTAATTTAATAAACTTGTTTGATCTTTGTTTTAGATCCTTTGAAAATGCGCAATCGTCTAATATTATTAATGTGTTCGTACCAGAGAATACTGTTTGACAACATGAAAGCAAATCATTTATCTCATCTGTATTATCAGATTCTGGTGATAGAACAATAAATCTTGGATCCTTATTTGCGAAACCTTGGTAAGTTTTATTTTTCGAATATGTTGGACAAATAAGAACAACGTATTCAAAAACATTTCTATATGCTCCTCTTAGCGTCTCAACTAAATATTTTGTTTTGCCGCAATTCGTTGGTCCTACTATAATACAGTGAAATGGCACCTGATCTTTCAATTCTTCCATCAATATAAAATAGCTTTTAAATTACTGCCTTGAATTTCCATAAGAGCATCGGCAATGACAAACATATAACATGTTATATTTCCTGATCCCCCCACTTTCCTCTTCATCTCCAGTTTAACGCCGTCTTTTGTGCTATTCAACAACAACCCGTTGCCGTGAATTTTGTTATCGGGGAAGGTTCTCAAATCAATCCATAGAGCGAATTTATCTGAATAAAAGTCTTTAGGCGTTATATTATCCGTCTCACCAAATCTTGATCTGATCGATTCCCAAAAATCAGTGGGCGCCATACCCATTGAATAAAGTTTATTTGGCATTCCGTCAACGTTGATATTGACTTGTAGGATACTAGGAGATACAAACTTTTCACTATCTCTAGCACCTACAGCATACGCATCAGTAAATAGCATTAAAATACCGCTCATCGACCGCCGGGGAATATTAACATGTTCGTTAATCACACTGTCAGTGGCTTTATTAATCGTGAATGTCTTATGGAGAAGAATGTTCTCATAATAAAAACCTTTACCGACTTGATATGCCGATAGGGCTTCACGCGCGAGATAATCGCTAGCAATACACTCATACTCAAGCTCGATATTTGAAAGACTGTAAGTGTATGCTTTAGTTGTATCAGATGTTATTGTAACTTCTTTGCTTTGTGGAAGTGTAATCTCAAATGTTAGATTCTGAGAGAGTGCTTTTGCATAGAAACAGCCATGGGCGTCTAAAATAGGGTGATTGATTGGCATTCGATATCTATCTCCATAAACAGCTGCCAGAGCTACCTCGCTTGCATCTGTAGACACTTTATCACCTGCGGCGGTTCTAAGCTTTCGCATATTAGCCGTTGAAATACCCTCCCGCAACATATTCTCCCGTTCTCTTTTCGATAAATAGAGGTCGTTATAAGTTTCAAACAGATCGATGCGATGTGTGTCTTGAAGAGTCTCCCCACCATACAAAACCCTCATATGAGATTTTAGAACTCTACCCAAATTATTGACGACTGTGTTATTTACATGGCCGGTGGCGACAACAATTTTGAAAGTTAATGCGATTGAACCTGGAACGTATACAACATTATCAGCCAACTTTGGAATATGGATGTACAATGTCTCCCCAGGGTTCGCTGTGCTTGGATTAAAAGTCACGCGATGAACGTTTTTTTCAGCTTTCAAACCATAGGGCTGTTTGTATTCTCGATTTACATCTAATATTTCTGGAATAGATTGCGTCATTATATAATGGACAAGAAACTTTCAAAAATATACTATTCAGCTGTTGGGTATTGGAAAGGTTATGACGCTATCAATAAATTAGCCGATGTTGCGACAGTTGATAAAAATATTGTAAAGAATTGGTTGGAAAAACAGCCCTGTGGCAGATATATTTATCGCCCCCGAAATACATTCCTAGGCCGCATTGGAATATTTCAAAACCAAATGAAATACATCAAGCGGATCTTTTATTTTTACCACATGATATTGTTAAAAGAAATACTTACAAATATGCTCTAGTAGTAGTTGATGTAGCTAGCAGATATGTTGATGCTGAACCTTTGACGTCTAAGTACTCAACAGAAGTATCTAAAGCTTTTAATAAAATATATTCTAGAAAATTACAATGGCCTGAAACAATGATGGTAGATCCTGGTACAGAATTTATGGGAGAAGTTACATCGATTATGAAAAATATACAAAGATCAGAAGCTGGAAATCATAGAGCGCAATCATTAGTTGAGCGTGCTAATCGAACTATTTCTGAAAAGTTATTCAGTCATCAATATGCTCAAGAAATGTTAGAAGATGGTAGATCCCGTGAATGGGTTGAAAGATTACCTGCTGTCATAAAATCTATTAACAGTGGAGTAAAGAGAATTACTGGAGACACACCTAGCGAATCAATAAAGCTAAAAAAAGTTGATTCTAAAGAGGTTAATTATAAAAGACCTGTTGGATTAAAAGAGAAAAGATTACCAGCAGATGTGAAAGTTAGATATTTATATGCTCCTGGTGAATTGGAGGGCGGTGAAAAAAGACGTGCCACTGACCCAATATGGTCTATGGAGATGTATGATATAACTAGAATCCAGATATCATCCAACCAACCTCTATTATATTTCCTTTCTGACGGGGCCCCAAAACGTTCTTTTGTCCTCGAGGAATTACAAGTCGTTCCTGCAGACACTCAGTTACCACCCGATAGTGTTTTCATATAGAACTGGTGTGAATTCCGTCTGAAAGAATAATCCTTTTATCATCTTCTCTACTCAAAGCTACTTTATTTACTGTTTCTGAAAAGAGTTGGTGCTTGTAACTTCTAATCACATTCATCTTTCGCATGACTTTAACTCCAGAGAACAGACAATTCTTATAATCATCAAATTCAATATCATTCTTTACAACAGACTTCTTAATGCCTTTGCATTTTTTTTCCTCTTTCTCATCTATTTTGTAAGCGTACAGTTTACTTCTCAAACCAACGAACTCAGTTATTTCGCCGGCTGCAGCAGTTTCATCTTTCATCATTCCTATTACTTTCTTATTGACCCACTTGCCAATTGCATGATCTTTTGGATAGGCGCTTGTATCAAACCATCTATCGATATCGCCTTTAATATCTTTATAGAAATCTTCTGTTTTTATCTCATACATAAGACTGTCTGTATCTGTAAACAGCAACTTACTACTTTTGAACTTCTTTTTAAAGTAGTTATAATGAAAATCATACATGAGCGCTTTCGACTGATCTAGAATAACCATGCCAAGATAGACCGGTTTGTTAAAGATCAATTCTGTTTTAAGCATGTGAATAGCGCACAAATGTTCTGAAAATATGGTTCTTCTATGATAATTCGGCTGTGCAATTAGTCTTGCCGCCTGTTTCTCATTAGTTACCAGTGTAATATCCTGTCTGTTACGGATATTTTCCATAGTTTTACCAAACACGCTGTTGTTCATCAACTTGAAGAAATCTTTCTCAAAGTCATTTGTTGCCGCCGTTCTAAGTTCCGTATTCAAGTTTATATACTTTTTCAGCCAGTCTGATTCATTAAAGGTAATTCCTCTATGTATTTTAACTATTTTCTTTTATTTCTAATCGTAGGAACTAGCTTTTCAACTTTGTTCAGCATCAAATGTTCTGGCGCCAGAGGATATTCATCATGCAAATCATGCAACTCTTCTGGATACTCTAAATCCACTTCTAAAATACATGGATAATTGTACCAATGAAGTAATTTATCTTTATTCATCCATTTGAAATCGCCGGTGGGAAGTGGTTCTGACATGGCCCAACCATATAGATTATTTGCATCAAGATACTTAATAAAGATATCCTTCTTATCCTTCTTATAATCTTTCATATACTTGTTATTCGCCTTTGCATACCGTTTAGTAATCATGCTAACACCGCCTCTAGTTCCTTTTTCAATCATTAAAAGCATATCCACATCAGTTAAAAGTTCAAGTTCTATCTCTGTCATCTTCAACATAGCATCCCAGCTCAAACCCGGAGCTGTAAAATACCAACAGGGATCTAACTTATAATTATCCATGCACACACCGCGAAAGGTTTCAAACACATCCATCAGTAGAATTACATCTGAAAGAAGATACAAATCGTGGTAATCCCTCATAGTCTTCATTTTGAAAACTTGCCAAACTTTCAACGCATGCTTGTAGTCGGCGGTCGAAATATCGCTGTCATTAAGTCTGCTGAAGAACTCTTCCTTCTTTGGCAATCTGGATTCATCCAACTTTGACAAACAGTTTACATAGTCATAAGGATAAACTCCTTTTCTCAACAACAAGTCGAGTTTTTCACCTGTAAAGAACTTCTTCATATTTATGAACTGTTCTTTTTTCAGATTTGCCGCCAGACGGTCCAAACCTGAAGCCATGAACTTAAAACTATCGATAAATCTAAGTTCGCGTTTGATGAAAATTGTTTTACCATCTTTAATCCAAGATCCGACAACTATATCCTTCTTAAATGAAATGTACTTCTCCTCATTATTTGGAATACAATCAATCTTGCCTTCTGAAAATCCTAAACTCTTTATAAACAAATGCGCGTCATATCCAGCCAAATTATGAAATATCAACGGAATGTGTTTAGGAATTCTATAGTTTAAATTACAATCATTATGAGCAGCTCCACGATACTTTCCAGTCAAATGATCGTGATCTTTAACTTTATCTTCTTTCAACTTTTGATTACAGATGAAGCAGTCAACTGCATTCTCATAATCTTTCCTATTCTCTTTTGTCATCACAAGAGGCAGATCTGTTTTTATCTCAGCAAGTTTTCTAACATCTTTCTCCAAACATTCTACAAACATCTTACCAATATATTCATCTCCGGTTGCCGTATAACCAACAGTCTTTGGCTGGAACAAATTATCATCATAACATTTAATAATATAACGAAATCCAGACGGTTTATGCCGCTGATACTTTTCTGTATAAGATTCGCCTTCTGCATGCTCCTCTTCTTCCTTGATAGTTTCTGTAAAGCATTCGAAATCAGCATAAACTACAAAAGGCACTCTCATACTTCTATTGTAATTCTTGAATGAGATTGTGCTGCCTTTCTTTGGCATAGTAATCTTAATCGAATTGTGTTTCTCACAGTATTCAGAATGTTTATCTAATGAGATCTCTGTTTTAAATGAAATGAGGCATCTTTCACAGAAATATATCTTTCCCTTGTGGCTTGTAAAATCTGTGATGCCAGCAATCTACTCATATTTTTTATCCAACAATAATGGTTTGTTATCAGCAGCAGATTAATTGTTTGCTCGCGATTGTTGTTTTCACTTATTCTCAACGGATAGATGCTTTCTTTCCACCCATAAACATTGATTGCAAACTTGGGGTTATTCTTTTCAAAGATCGAAATATTATCCAGCTGCACTGGAAACTCAAGACCACTCCAATCTAACTTCTCTGCATTCTCTTTGAAAACTTTGGTAACTCTCTCTCTAATCGTATCTGATGGAAACACTGCAGTTGTAATCACCCATTTAAAACATTGGTTATCTTTGTTTTGTAAGTTAACTATTGCTTTCTTCTTTTTTAACTTCGGCGGTAAATCGACATAAGATCTACCTCTCAAAGGCGCATATTTATCAGCGCTAATATCTAGAGCCACAACTCTTTTAAACTGCCATCCAGAGCCCATATTTTGAAATGTGGCGATCTTCTCTAAAATATCCTCTTGCATCCATTCATAAACTTTAGCAACGTCAGTCGCATCTGTAATAACCTCTATATCCGAATGAAAGTGTGAGACAGTCGAATCCTTCTTTTTACGAAACATGACCTCTAAAATAAGTTTTGTTTTATACGGCTTGTCTTGATCATCTAGAAATCTAACAACATTATATTTAGCATTCTTCATAAATGTTTTAGGGCCCATTTTACCACTTCCCTTAATTCTGAAAGTTCTCACAAAACCTTTTAACGCACTTGCTTTCTTTTTTATGGGATAATAGTCTTTTGTCAACCAATCATAAACCTCTTTCAAATCCTTATCCATATATACATCATATATATCTTCCTAATACTGGCCCACTTCATCTTCGCAGGGCCCTATTTTTTGCATACGACTCTAGCATTTGTCTGACGTTGAAAGATCTACCGCAGTGCTCACAAATAGAATTATAAACCTTATCCTGCATATGATATGACAACATTTGCTCGTGGGTGAAAGACCTGATCTTTTTACGAGTCTTATTCTGCTTGCTGCAGTCTAAACAGTATCTGTCACAAACTCGGTTAGACATATGATAATAAAATCCTCCCACGCTTTCAAAAATTATGTCGCACTTTGCACACTCTTTTACCCCCTCTTGCAACTCATAAAGATCATCATCTGAACTATCATCTGTCAACCAAATCTCTTTCTCCATATATATAAATCATTCTATCGCCTCCAAATAGAAATCATTCTATCACTTGTGACCCATTCTAGCCCATTAAGTAGTAGTAAACTCCAAAATGGTCAAGGGGGTGGCCGGGATTTCAAAGTGGGCTAGAGCCCGCCTTTTACTACTACTGATCAACACTGGATTTTGTAACGAAAACAATAACAACGACTATAAATGTATGTTTCCAATCAACTTACAGGTACATACAATGATACTCACATCATAAACTGAATCGGTAGGAGTTTTCCTAATAAAAGAGAATTAATAAAGTATAAACAAAGGAAAACCACATATTCAAAACAACATGTCGTGTGTAACATGGGCAGAGAGTTGTGTGTGATTACAATACAGTACTGACGGATGAGAGCGAGCAGCCATTTTGTTAGCTTGTTTTGTTATCAATAGATTACTGGCCATTATCGTTAACGCATTTTGACGTCATCTATGTATCTGTTTTGACCAAAGTTACCTGGACTGTGACTTTGTTGCTTTCACGTTTCTCCAAATGTACAACACCAGCAGTATGTTGAATAGAAAAGACACTGCGAGGAAAGTTGAGCTCACACCAACTACCGTAGCACCTGATATGAACAGAACGGTACATCTATATCTGGTTAATGATCTGTCGATGTGTTGGATTATCCCGCTAAACATGAGTGTCTTCTGCCATGTGTTCATTATTACAGATTTCTATCTGACTAATCAATGTGCTGTTTGTAGTTTTCAATGAATCGTAAAATCACAATAGTTTTCTAGCAAATGTGTTCGCAATGATTCAGTGATATCAAAGCTCGTTCATTTTAGAGAGCGATAAAAAGAGATCAACGAACATATGACCATAAATGGACAGTAGTTGAAGCATCATTTTAATTAAGAAATGAATGAATGAATATGTCAAGGACGTACAGTGCTCACATCGATACAATATTTCAAGTTATTACATTAAACTAAAACTATGTACAGAAACATATTGATTGAGGTTAATATTTCAAGTGTTTGTACTTACTATATCCCTTTTGCTTGTCAGCTGACGTGTATAAAGAACAGTCTGTGTAACCTAGGTAACAAAACACGAAAACCACCAAACGCAACGTTATCAGATGCAGGTATATTTGCCTTTAACAAAACGTGTGGAAGACCGGATTCGAATCGTGATCGCAAAGCATCTATGGATTGTTTGGGTGGACAAGTCGGCCATATTTAATGTAATAATAATAATAATGGTCGTTCCTATATAGCGCATTTCACATTGTCTCAATGCGCTTTACAACCGATGGAGGATTTTTTCGGGCTGCATATGAAATTAAGGCGCCTACGGCAGACGAGCAGCTTACAATCATGAGGAGTTAGTACGTTAGTGTGTTATGCCTCCAATTTGAAGTAGGCTGTTGAACCGGGTAACAATCCCTTACTCTTACGAAGAGCTCAACATGTTATTTTAATGTCCCCCGTGAACAGGTTAGATTATGGTCGGGAGACATGCAGACCCTGGTTTAACTTCCTTATCCGAGAAGAAGTGAAGGTCTATTTGTAAGCACTTGCAGATGTAATTACAAAGGCAGCACCTTCTCCTCATTTATTGTAAGACCCTGAATACTGGTCCGGCCGGGACTCGAACCACGAACCTCCCGCACAATAGAATGTGTTCTAGAACTTATATGCCCTGGGATATCATTTTCTTTCAGAAATATATTTACCTTTGCTTCATTTGAAAGAGCTTATTTTACAGATCACACATTGTGTGAATTTATCCTATCAAACAATCCAAAGATGCTTTGCGGTCGTCATTCGACCCCAGTCTTCCACTCGTTTAGATTTCATGTTGATTGATTTGTTGTTTCGTACTTCAATGCATTACCGACATTGACCAGATAAGTTATTGTATAATAAACCAGTTCATGCTGTCGTCCGCCATTTTGATTTGGGACAAACGCGGCAAAATTTATAGAAATCTGGATCACTTTGACTTGCCGTAACTTGAACTGGCTTATTGAACAATTGTTTATACTTACAAAGAGTTGTAGTAGTGGGTGTAGTAGTAGTTTCAACAGGTATAATCACAGTCTTTGCTTTACTATCATCTTGTAGGCTTTCTCCATCTTTATTCCATGCAGTAACAATAAAACTGTACTTCTTTCCTGGATCAAGGTTTTCTACCGTGTATGTGAACAATGTAGCATTCACGTCTATCTTTGACAAACTGCCCTCCATTCCAATGACTTTCTTGTGGATTGTGTATTTTATTATTTTACCTCCATTTTCGTCAGGTTTTGACCAGGTCAACGTTACTGATGTCTGATGGATACGAACCTCAAGCTCAGGTAAAGATGGTAGACCTGATAAACAGATCAATGAGTATTCAGTTTGTTTAAATTGACTACAAATCAGGACCATAATAAATCAGTACTCGGACTTCCTGTGGAATGCCCGAGTTATAAAATGGGGGTTCTTTTTCTGTGTGTCACAAGCTATACAGGTGCAAGTGTTCAGCAGTTACTTTGAGAAGGAAATATATCTCACTATTTCCTCAGATTAATTTGAGTCCTCGAAGCTAGAAAATTATTTCGATGAATTTGAGCCCGATAAAGAAAGCGAAGTGGACGGCTCTGATTTAACTAATATCACAAGAGAACGACCATAGTGGTTCTATTTATAACGAGCAACTTCTAGACTTCAACAGCCAACAGGATGTGAAAGAAGTCTACGAAAATAAAACAGAAATTCAAAGAAGCTCAGGCGGCAATTCGCAAACAGCGGAGGACGAAAGTTAAAAGTAAAAACAAAGAAAGCAAGGGCGATGGCAAGAACAACAAGAGCGGAGTCAAAGACATAGGTACGAAAGCAGAAGAGACTCTCGGCTATGTCCACCCTCGATTAAACGCCCCATTTTTAGTTTCTTTTTAATTTTCGTCTTTCATTCGTCTTTCATCATATCAAAAGATCCAATTAATAGTCTGCATGGAGTTCGAGTCTCACAGGACTCAATACATTTATATTTCTTTTTTTATAATCGACTGGCTATTCCAGAATGATAGAGTTGGCAAGGTATTCGGACCAAGGAAGGGGATGGGTAGTTTATAAAACGTTTGTATGTGGAGGGTTGGGGTTGGGATGGAAGGGAGGGGATGGGGGAGAGGTTTGGTGGTATGTATAAGGTATGCTCCCATCCCAAATATACACATGGCACCCCTACAGAGAAACTCAAACCACCCTCCGACAAATCCCGGCTCCTATTCAGACTAGCACCCATAAACGTGTTCACACCACCACTGTCCTAACATACAATGTGATGCTTTCAGTAGATAAGCATTACTTACATTTGTCTGTCACATAAGCATGTACTGTTTTTGTATATTTTTGTCCACCATAAACATTCTTTGCTGTACAGATGTACTTGCCAGTATCAGACTTGACTGCATTAGGGATTGCTAATGTACCATCAGATGTTGAATGTCCAGGTTTTATAGTGTGAGGTGTGCAGTCAGTACCCTCAGCGCGGGCTTCCTGTGTTCCTACGCGGGCTTCCTGTGTTTTCAACGAACATGCGCACTGAAACGACCGCCATGTGAATTCCTTTATGTTCTAGTTAAAGCGTTGTTTTGTCATCGA
The DNA here is from genome assembly GCA_033675265.1 of Actinostola sp. cb2023. Classification (NCBI taxonomy): domain Eukaryota; kingdom Metazoa; phylum Cnidaria; class Anthozoa; order Actiniaria; family Actinostolidae; genus Actinostola; species Actinostola sp. cb2023. Next base: position 206,005 of record JAUJYZ010001592.1, on the reverse strand, counting down.
AATCGTTAAGCAATTACCACCAAACAAACCATCTGTTTGAGCCTGTCAGGGTAAGACTTTCACAATAGTGCAATTATTCAACCAGAGTAGTTTTTCTTTCATTATTTAAGTATATTTTATGATTTTGGCATACAATCTCTCGACTCCTTCAGTTAGGCAACAAGTCTTTCGGTCTCAGAGTGAGCCGCATTGTAAACTTACACTTCATCTTTGTATTATTTTCCATGATTTGTAGGCCTTTTGTCTGATTAAACGAACTACAGTTACCACGAATCCCTCTCGTTACATGTGGCGTCGCGAGCAGGATTTTCAATGGCCCTGACGGCTGACGAGTGACAGTAGGTGATAATTTCGCTGAAGTGAAGACAGTCAGTTATCGAGATGGCTACCTTATTGCAATTAGAAGAAGCGAAACGAGAGATAGGAAAGCTGAAGTCGATTATAGCTGGACAGCAGGGACTTGTGGAGACGGCTGAAAAGAATGCTCACGAAGCGGAGAGAGAGATAAAAAAGATGTTGAGAGAAAATAAGCCTGACGAAAAGAAGGTCAGCGAAGTTAAAGAGCGTGTTATTTATGTTTCTCCCTCGCATAAGCTTGAAAGGTTCAGGGGAAAACCTGAACGAGCATCAGACCTGTCTGTCGAGGAGTGGATTGACGATGCTAGAGCTGCCTGTGCCAGTAGGGGTCTGGCATCGAAGGAACAAGCCGCATACCTAGTTGAGCATTTAGCTGGTAGAGCAAGACGCGAGGTGCTTGGAAGGGGAGAGGAGGTTAAGGGAGACCCTGAGAATATTTTTATGGTGCTACTGCGTGTTTTTGGAGATGGGGATAGCCTCCCACATCTTCAACAACTGTTTTATGCATACCGGCAAGGAGAAGGGGATGATCTTGTCACATGTTCACTTGAATTAGTTAAGTTGTTTGATCGCATCGTTCAGCTTGACAGTTCATTCAAGGCGGGTAGTGATTCACAATTGAAAACTCGCCTAGCTGAGGCAGTGTGTGAGGATAACATACGCACCGAAATGAGAAGGTTAAATTCTGAACACCCAGAACTCCCCTTTTTCGATGCCCGCGATCGAGTTATGAAGTTGATGAGAAGCCAAGATAACTTTAAAACCTCCAAGGTCAAACAGGAAGTTGTCATTAATGAAGTTTCTGCAGATCAGGATATTCGTAATGTGTTAAAGCAACAGGGTCAACAGTTGATAGCCCAACAGAAACAGATAGAGTCCCTCCTTACAGCATTGAATACTAGAAGTACACCCCAGGGTGGTAGGACCCGTTTATGCTGGCTATGTGATTCCCCGCAGCACTTGAAGAGGAATTGTCCTAGGAACATTGATCCTTATGGGCCCATAGCTACCCCCAAAGCCCAGGGTAAAGATGAGTTAAACAAGTTGAGCCCACTGCAATGAGCCGTGCAGTGGTTGAGCATATAATTGGAGGCTCTGTTATTGCAAATGCTATAGGGAACTGTCCAGAGGTGAGGGTGAGGGTTGGAGATGTTGATGTCAGATGTCTGATTGACACTGGTGCAGAAGTGTCGACGGTGACAGAAAGCTTCTATAAGGAACACTTAGCTCCAGGAAGAGAAGTGGTTGATGTGACATCTTACATGACAATCTCAGCATCACAGGGCCTTGAGATCCCCTACATTGGTTATGTAGAACTCCAGCTATTTGCTCTTTCTCACATGTTTAAAGGCTTGGGATTTTTGATTGTTAAAGACCCAGTTTCTACCCCAATTCAAGCTCGTAAAAGTAGAGTACCAGGTGTTCTTGGATCCAACGTACTAAGATATATGCAAAAGTGTTTAGTGTCAAAGTATGGTGAGAACTTTATAGAACCCTTGTCTAAATCAGTTACTAGAAGCGAAGCCGCACTTCTTCATGCACTACAAATGTATAAGATACCCGTATGTAGCCAAGAGAACATTGCATCAACTCCCAACGTGGGTGGACAAGTACGCCTAGTGGGATTGGGCCCAACCCTAGTCCCTGCACGCTCCATTAGAGTCTTAGAAGGATCTGTAAAGCCAGCGACAGGTTCCCCATATAATGCACTAGTTGAGAGGATCGAAGCTAACTTGGTTGAGTTACCGAGTGGAGTGGCCGTGGGTGCAGCAGTCGTCACAGTTGGACGCGATGGGAGGGTACCAATACAGGTGGCTAACTTTAGTAGCAAGGATGTATACCTCAACCCTAAGAGTCCAGTTGCAATGTTGTCGGTGGCAGATATAGAGCCCTCTGTTGAAATTGTAACTGTAAACGAAAACCATGTGTATGTGCGCGAAGCTGTGTCTAATGACGTCGGGGCACATAATGTGTTTGTCAGTGATATACTAACTAGGATGGACATTGGTGACCTAACAGGGTCCCAACATCAGCGTCTTCAGGAAGTTATTTCAGATTACCGCACCACTTTTAGCAAGGACGAGGACGATATAGGATTTTGTGACCTGGTAGAGCATCAAATAGTAACTAACGATGAACGCCCAATCAAAATCCCACATAGACGAGTGCCGCCACAACAGTGGACAGAAGTGAGAGACTATATACAGAAGTCTTTAGAACGTGGTATAATCAGAGAATCATCCAGTCCTTATGCATCACCCATCGTCCTAGTAAGAAAAAAAGATGGTAAGCTTAGGTTATGTGTAGACTACCGCCTTCTCAATGCCAAGACTCACAAAGATGCATATCCTTTGCCTCGCATTGATGAAGCACTAGACGTCCTGAAGGAAGCAAAGTATTTCTGCAGCCTGGACCTTGCACATGGCTTCAACCAGTTACCAATGAGAGAGTCTGACATTGAAAAAACCGCCTTCAGGACTGGGACAGGTGGATTGTACGAGTACACCCGTATGCCGTTTTGGTTTATGCAATGCTCCAAGCACATTTATGCGCCTGATGGACAAAGCCTTTGGATACCTTAACTTCCAAAGCTTGTTAGTCTACCTCGACGATATCCTAGTGTTTGGAAGCACCTTTGAGGAGACATTGTCAAGACTGGAGATGGTACTGTCTCGCCTGTCTAAGCTTAATCTGAAAGTAAAGCCCGAAAAGTGTCAGCTTTTTCGTGAAAAGGTTCGCTATCTGGGTCACATAGTCACAAGTGAGGGGACCAGCCCAGATCCTGAGAAGGTGCGTGCCGTTATGGAATGGTCAAGACCAGAGACACTACGTGAACTTCGAGGCTTCTTGGGATTGTCTGGATATTACAGAAGATTCCTCCCAAAGTATGCAGAGATCGCCAACCCTCTTCAGTGTCTCCTACGAGGACAAGAAAGTACAGGACGTAAAGGTCGGAAGAAACCAGTTGTTGACGTGGAAGGGAGTGTCAAGGAGAAATGGGATTCTACGTGTGAGGACGCCTTCAATAAGCTGAAGCAAATGCTAACAACGGCACCGGTGTTGGGATTTCCAGACTTCACTCGCAAGTTCATCTTGGAGACAGATGCAAGCTTTCATGGCTTGGGTGCAGTCCTATCGCAGGAACAGGAGCATGGACTTGTTGTGCTAAGTTATGCTAGCAGAGGACTTAGACCTAGTGAGCGCAACATGCAGAACTATTCGAGTATGAAGCTAGAACTTCTCGCACTGTACTGGGCCGTCGCTCAGAAGTACCGAGATTTACTGATAGGGTCAGACTTTGTCGTGTATACTGACAATAATCCTCTTAGTTACTTACAGACCACCACGAAGCTGGGTGCCACAGAGATGAGATGGGCAGCGGATCTCGCACAGTTTAATTTCACCATAAAGTACCGCTCTGGCAGAAGTAATGGCAACGCAGATGCTCTCAGCAGGAAGACATCCCATGGTGAGGAGCCCATATCAGCTAGGCTAGAGGAAGTCACTAGTGGACGAGGTCAGGTACAGAGTCGAGAAGTCGGAACCTTGGTGCCCCCATGTATCACAGTGTTTGTTGAAGAGTTGACAGCCGAACCCCTTGTACAGGAATCACGAGTGAGATCACAAAGTGTAGCACCCAAGGCTACGTCAACATTTCCATCTATCCCCAAGGAAGACTTAGCTAATATGCAGCTTGGTGACGAGGCATTGGGCCGACTATGGCATTACTGGAAACTAAAGCACCCTCCTACCCTTAGACAACTGATGAAGGAACCCAAACTCGCACGTAGGCTGTTAAGAGACTGGAAGCGCACTACAGAGGAAGATGGCATTCTGTATCGTGTCATTTGTGTACATGGTGAAGAGGTTAAGCAGCTGTTACTTCCTGGCTCACTGAGGAGTAAAGTGATGGCTTCGGTTCATGATGATTTGGGACATCAGGGAGCCGAGAAGACAATAGCGGTAGCAAGAAACAGATGTTACTGGCCCGGAATGGTGAGAGAAATTACTGACTACTGTCGAAAATGTCAACGGTGCACTCTAGCCAAAGCAGGGAAGACACTTCATCCTACCATGGGTTCCCTTACAGCAAGTACACCTTTAGAGATCTTAGCCATGGATTACACTATACTGGAGAAGAGCAGCAGCGGAGTTGAGAATGTCCTAGTTCTAACTGATGTCTTCACGAAATTCACCCAGGCTATCCCTACTAAGGACCAACGAGCCACCACAGTAGCACGCACATTGGTCAAAGAATGGTTTGTACGCTTTGGAGTTCCTAAAAGGATCCACAGTGACCAGGGACGGAATTTTGAGAGTAGAGTAATACAAGAGCTTTGCACAGTGTATGGAATCACGAAGAGCCGGACAGCCCCATACCATACGGAGGGGAATGGCCAATGCGAGAGGTTTAACAGAACCATGCATGATCGCTTACGAACTCTTGCACCTAAGAGTAAACGCAAGTGGCCAGAATTCCTTCCCGAACTTATATACGCTTACAATTGCACTCCACATTCGTCCACTGGCTATTCACCATACTACTTATTCTTCGGCAGAGAACCAATCCTCCCTATTGACTATATGCTACAATCTGTGGGTCAAGAAGATGGAAGCGGTTGCATTGAGGAATGGATCAACGAGCACCAGAACCGGTTGGACACTGCATTTAAGATAGCTGCAGAGAAGACAGAAAAGGAAGCTCTTAGGAGACGAGTTAGGAACGATGCCAAGGCAGAAGTTACAAGCCTTGTGGTCGGTACAAGAGTGTTCCTGAGGAATCGTGTCCAAGGTCGCAACAAGATGCAAGATGTATGGGATGCAGCACCCTACAAAGTAGTTAAGCAATTAGACAGTGGTAACACCTATGTCTTAGAGTCGTTGGATGGAGAGGAATCCAGGAAGACAGTATATAGAAAGGACATTCTTCATGCAAAATATCTTGCTAAGGATATAGAGTTCCAGGATTCACCAATGTCATCCAAGGAGGAAGATGTTACATGTACTCCACCAAGAACACCAACGAAGGTCATTGATGAAAAGAAAGACATGGAATTCCTATCCAATACTCCAGACGAGCCTGATAGTGAAGATGATGAGGACAACTTTGAACAACTGCTACCGGATCATGCGCAGGAGAGGAGTGCTCCCAGCGGGCCCCTCGGAACATTTGATTTTGATTCACAGGTGATGTCACAGGATGATCAGCAAGACCCACCGTATGAAGAAACAGCAGTTAAGGAACAAAGGCAGAGAAGCACAGCTGAGCCAACCACTGATGATCCTGTATCAGAGTCAGGAACTTGCTCTTCCCCTGATCACCACAGTACAAACCCACAACCAACAGTTACTGAAACCAGAGATGATGCCGGTCCTCCAGTTAGGCGCTCGACTCGTCAAGGTGCAGGACAGCATCCCAATCCTTATCGGCTACCGATGCCCGTGGTTCAGGAGAGCAAGATAACAATGATGTTGGATCCACAGATACTGAACACTGTTGCACAGTCTAATTTACTTATTATGCAAATGTTAAGTAGGAACAATCAAGTTTAAAGTGAACCGTTAATTTTTTTTTTTGACCCATTAGGTCCACACTGAAGTTATTATACATAGTTGTCGAGGTCGCCAACCGCAGCAGGGAAGCATGTGAGGTGTGCAGTCAGTACCCTCAGCGCGGGCTTCCTGTGTTCCTACGCGGGCTTCCTGTGTTTTCAACGAACATGCGCACTGAAACGACCGCCATGTGAATTCCTTTATGTTCTAGTTAAAGCGTTGTTTTGTCATCGAAATCGTTAAGCAATTACCACCAAACAAACCATCTGTTTGAGCCTGTCAGGGTAAGACTTTCACAATAGTGCAATTATTCAACCAGAGTAGTTTTTCTTTCATTATTTAAGTATATTTTATGATTTTGGCATACAATCTCTCGACTCCTTCAGTTAGGCAACAAGTCTTTCGGTCTCAGAGTGAGCCGCATTGTAAACTTACACTTCATCTTTGTATTATTTTCCATGATTTGTAGGCCTTTTGTCTGATTAAACGAACTACAGTTACCACGAATCCCTCTCGTTACAATAGGTACATTATTCGCTCTTGACCAGGAAATAGAGACAGGTGGATTACCTGATGCCTGACATTTTAGTATGATGACATCACCTTGTGTGACTGTAGTGTTATCAGGTGAGGTGGTGATGTCTGGTGGATCTAAATGAAAAATATCAGATTAAACACGAAACCGCGCTATAAAAGGGCCTGCGCAAGGCAGCTAACACCTTCAGTTGTCAGTCATCCATCGTACTGTCAAGAGCTCTGCATCGTAACAATGGGCGCGAAATTTAAATTCAAAAATTTGAATTTCAAATTGTTGAGTTTCTTCGTTCTTTTAATAACATCAAGAACTCATTTTCAAAATCTTGTTATTAGCTTTGAATGATCAGTTTTGAAAATATTGATATTTAGCTCAGTTTTATCGAAGTCCAGTTGAATAATAATTATGAACTTTGAGTCGTTCAATACGACATGAATACGAAGATGCTACTCCACCATTTCAAATTGATTCAACTGAGCTGGAAAGGTGTGAAATGAAGGCGGTCCAGTCCCTTTTATCGCGCGGTTTCGTGTTTAATATAACTCGTCCATTCTTTGTCAAGTAGGTGAGTTAATGAAGAGTAAACATACAGTATCCACGGTATAAAACCTATACAGACCATAAAACTAACCCATTCAGTGTCATACTTACAATATACAGTAACCACGGTATAAGACCTACAGACCATAAAACTAACCCATTCAGTGTCATACTTACAATATACGATAACCTTTGTTTGCGCAGTAACTGGATTCTGGTTTGGGTTGTTGACTACCTGACACTCGTACGTCCCATTCTGATCTCTTTTAATGTTTGTTATAGTTAGTGTAGCACTCCCTACACCTTGAGTTATGGTAACCTTGGTAACACCTTTTACTTGTACCCACGTGGCATTTGGTGTTGGGGGATCAACCGCTGAACAGCTTATCGTCAAGTCTGAGTGTTCATTGAATGTTGTTGATGGATTTGGACGTACTGTGAAAGTTGGGGTTTCTGTACAAAGTATGCATTTAAGCTAAGTTGAGAAGGAATTCATTGCACAGATTTGCAATATAGTAACTAATAAATCATATGTAGTAAAAAGCAGGCGTTCAATAATCACATTTGTCAAAAATGAAAACCAATGCAAGATTACTCGCCTGGCTGAACAGAACCCTAATATTACACATGGAATGTCGGACGCGCAGTACCACTGAGTGCGCTGATTACATAATGGGTTTTTCCATCTCAGCTGTCTATAGTTACGCGTTGTTTTGTTTGTTGTTCCGTTTTCTTGTTATTTGTAACGGCTTTTTACATCCCCTGACGATGGGATTAACTTAACAGATGTTAAAAATATAACGTAGAAGAAACAAATATTAAATAAAATAGGTTTATAATGATTGTTTATGTTTATAGTGAAGACCTTTAAACATCATTGAGTGATTGAGTGAAGCTAAATGAAATGACCCAGAACAGTGAATGACTTGACGTGGTTGATATTGTTCCTGACAGTTTAAAAACTAATCACGTCCACTTGATTCACTGATTCACTGATTCATCATCAAAAATAATTAGGGTTGCTGTTCAGCCAAGCGAGTATTCGTGCATTGGTATTAGAGGAGCAAGTGAAGAATGTAATGTTGGGTTGTAGGTTGGATAATTCATGACAAATCTTTTTGTATCTTCAACCTGAGTTTTATTACAAAACTGCCAAGCTTTCGGGGCTAAGCGCCCATCTTCAGGGCTAAATGCATAAAATATAATTACAACGGCTATAAGTATACGGACATAAACAAACGCCAACAAACAAGCAAGCTCTTGCGCAACAAACTGAACAGGCTCGCGCAAAGCAAACAAAATCGAACAACGCTGGATAGAAAGAATGAAAAAGGTGCGCGAGGAATAGAAAATGAAGTATTAACGTAAGAATTGAAAGTAATAAATAGAAAGGTAGCCAAAAAACGAAACCAGTGCGCGATGAACTATAAAAACAGAATAAAATTGAGTAAACGAATGAATGAATAAAAGAATGAAAGAATGAATGAACGAATGGATGAACAAAGTGAAGAATGGTTTTATATTTTTTCATGATCCCCGTTAAAACGATTGATCAAAATATATATTTATTCTTCTTCTGAAAGCATCAAATATTCGTCCTTGTCTGGTAGCTTGCACTCGCAGCATAGCTACGTATTGGTTGTACTTGGATTGTACATTACTTCGCTATGATAATGAAGGACAACTTTCTCTGTTTAATATATATGTTGTAGTTCAAATTAATTTTTTGGTTCAAATTATGTTAAATCGGTTCAATTTGTATATTCTAAGATTCTAAAAAGATATTTTATTTTTGGAGATTCCTTAATAAAACAAAGGCTTGGATTTTTATAAGACCCGGCTTCAAGATTATTTCAGTGAAGTGTCAGCTAAATCAAATTTTGAACGATTTACGTCCTAGTCCCCCTTTAATATAAAGCCTTCCCTGATACTAATCCTAAACCTAACCCCAAGGTACTTGATCTAATGCCTTCCCTGACTATAACCCTAAACCTAACCCCAAGGACTTGATCTAAAGCCTTCCATTACCCTAACCCTAAACGTACTTCATATAAAGCCTTCCTTGAAAATAATTTGAACCAGTTCAAAATAAATTCAACCAGTTCAAAATAAATTCAACCAGTTCAAAATAATTTGACTGACCAAAAATTATTTTGAACCACAGCATATGTACCTTTTTGAAAGCATAGTTTTACACTTTCCGTATTCCGTCCAAAACCTTTTGATGTCATATAATTTCAAAGGCATGATTGATGGTATACATGTAAAATTGACATTTTGATTAATTTATGCCTTTCAAAATAACTCGTGTATTTGGCAGAATACTGCCAACATTATCGTAGAATAGGCATCAGGCCGTGATCCAAACAGTGAGTTGTCCGTTTTGAGTGACGATTTAAAAGATCACACATATTTTGCTAGTTTGCTGTCTGTGCCTATCAACATACCTGTAACGATAAGCTGTACTTTACTTGTAATTGGTGATCCTGATTTTAATACCAGAATGCATCCATATACACCATTATCAGCCGTGGTTACACCAGTGATGACCAAAGTAGCTGTAGACTGTTTACTTACTCGTACTGTAGGACTACGTAACAGAAGTGGACAAGTGTTTGTATCAATTCTCCACTTCCAGCTATCATATTTGTATTCATAACCGATGATGGTGATGTCGAATCAAACTCTGTGTTGATGTTATCTCCGTGGTAGTCCCACACAAACCTTGCAGTTTCTCCTTTTAATACGTACAGTTTATTGGAAGGGACTTGAGTGAATCGAGCTGCTGCATCTACATTGAAAAGGAAAAAAAACGTCAGATCTGTGTGACATGGTAGCCGCTCGTAACGTTTTGATCAGTAAGTTGTGTTTGATGGTGCAACCATATATTTCCTTTCGGTTGTCAATGACGGTGGATTTGAAAACTGATAGGTGTGAATGATAATATAGAAAGTAATGAACTACACAATTCCATGAGCTAAAAAGGTAGAGTGAATAATATGCATCAAATACGGAAGTTCAAAATGGCATATAGCATATATATTTATCGTATAACTGACCTACAGGCGGAAGTAACATGGATATACCAAGCAATCCAGCAACAGTGAGATACTGATAATAGCCACAAGACATGGTAGTGCCGGTTGTATACGATAAATGGTTGCTATTACTGTTAACAACGACTAGATAATGTCAACTGATGAAGGCTGCAGGCTGATACCAAGCTGTTTATATCATGTCCTATAATTATATTCATATCTTATTGTTTAGAACTTCACCTCTGACATTGGAATACAATTAGTAACGAAAGTCATAAATCAATAAATAAATGAAGAAAATATTGGATCGATGGGTTAATATGAAGAATTAAGTCTGCAAGAGATATGACCGCATCTTATTACTTATCACTGTTTAGGAAACAAATTAAAGAATCATTGTCACTGAGCAATAGATGTAAAGAATTGACTCGTTGGTTGAGGTTGAATAATTTCTTTTGAAGTTTGACAGCTTCGTACACGTACAATCTGACCACTCTCTCTCACACTGAACTGGTATGTAATCTAACTACAACGACCGAGGGGGGGTGGGCAAGTCCGTTACACCCCCATCTTAACTAACAACGTCAAGTTTGTTTGTTAACAATCTTCTTCGTTTACTTCTAATGGACATAGACGTTGTAGTGGTCTTCTTAACGTAGAAATTCTTCCATTATGGGATGTGCGCACTACTGCTCCTCGAACCCTGTGGTCAGCTCCCTTTATCACTTCTTGGATGATTCCCGTTTTCCACAAGGTTCGAGAGTGATTCTCATCATGAATGCAAACTTGATCTCCAACTTTAATAGACTGCCCTTTTTTTGCCGTCTTCAATCGGTGAAATTATCTCAACGATGTTACGTACTCACGCTTCCATCGATTCCAAAAACGATTCATCAACTGTATGAGGTACCTTGCTCTCCTTGTAACTGTTTCGCGATTACTAGGCGGGTCGATTGAAGGTTGCACAGAAGGTTCCGGCAATGACAGTAACCGTTGACCACTTATTAGATGCGATGGGGTAAGTGGTTCTTCAAGCTCATCGGGAAACATGTATGTTAAGGGTCGTGAGTTGAGAATACACTCAACTTCCACTAACACCGTCATCAATTCTTCGTATGTCAGACGGGCCTTACCCAGTACCTTCTTCAAACATCTCTTGGTAGATTTGACCATGCGCTCAAAGAATCCCCCCCACCATGGGGCCTTCTCCAGATTGAATTGCCATTGAATCTTCTGTCTCGTCAGGAACGACGTTATGACTGGATCTTCGTAAATTCTAACAAGTTCCCGTGCAGCGGCCTTGAAAGTTTTTGCGTTATCAGATATCATAAGTTCTAGCGTCCCACGGCGAGCTATAAATCTCCTGAGACATCTCATAAAAGCGGCAGTACTCAGGTCTGGAGCAAGTTCCAGGTGGGTAGCGCGTGTACTTCCACATGTAAATAAACAAATATAAGCCTTGCTTGTTTCTTCGCTTCCTGTCTTCAGTTTTACAAACAATGGGCCCACGAAGTCGACTCCAGTTGTTGCAAAAGGTTGTCTTTCCTTGAATCTGAATGCTGGCATGTCCGAGACTGGTTCACTCTTATAGGGACTTCCCTCGTATCTTTTACAAGTCTTGCACTTGTGGAGAATGTACCTGATGGTTTGTCGCCCTCTTGTGAGCCAGAAACGGGACCTCAATTCGTTTAACGTTTCGCGGACTCCGTTGTGCATTACTCTCTTGTGTGAATCTTCAATTAAGAGTTTGGTTAGATGATGGTCGTTAGGAATGAGGATTGGGTACCTCGTTTGATCTGGCAGCGTTGAGTTGCCGAGTCTGCCCTTACATCGCATCACTCCTATCTCGTCTGTTACTACTCCCAATTGAATGCACTGATCACTAAATGCCTTCAGGTTTGTCTGCATGCTTCTCTGAGCCTCCCTTATCCACAGCAGTTCACTGAAGGCCACCTCCTCAGACGATAAGTTACCAATCAATACCATATTCTCTGTAGACTTCTTAGCTCGTACCTTGAAATTGTGTATGGCACGAATAACGTAAGCTGTAATCTTGTACAACTTGTTGACGTCATTGTACTCTTCACATCTCATCACATTAGACAGATTCACAGTGTTATTTCCAACCAATAGCGTGGTTGTGTCCCTTGTTTCACGTAACGCTTGAGCTCTCATTTCTTGTAGACATTCGGCTGTAGGGCTTGGGACTTCTGCAGAGTCATTTGATCGTTCTTCATTCGTACTTGAAAGCCATGGTGGACCACTCCACCAGAGACTGTTGCTAAGTAGTGACGAGGCACTAGCTCCTCGCGATGCTAAGTCTGCTGGGTTTTCTACACCTGCTAAACATGATTCCATACTTCTGTGGGTAAGAGTTGTCTTATCTCTGTGACTCGTGTGTTGACAAACTGCTTCCACTCCTTTTCCTTGCCGTGGATCCAATACAGAACATTCTTTGAGTCAGTCCAACATCTAATCTTGGATACTACAATGCAGTGACTGATTGCTTGCTTAACTCTAGTAACTAATCTCGCTAGTATCAAGGCACCGATAAGTTCCAGTCTAGGAATTGTCTGTTTCTTTAAGGGTGCGACGCGTGTCTTGGATGCTAACAGTTTAACTTGCACAGTTTCTTCCGATTTAACGACCAAATAAACTACTGCAGCGTATGCTAACATCGATTCATCACTAAATCCTTCTAGCTCGTAGTGACATTCCTTGTTTTGAGGTAAAAGGTTGACACACCTGGGGATCTGAATGACATTGACAATGTTCAGCTCTTTTATCAGCCTCGTCCATTTTGCCTTCAATTCTGGGATGAGTGGTGCGTCCCAAGGAGTATCTTGCTTGCATACCTCTTGTAACAGAATCTTCATCTGTACAATAACAGGTGATATCAGTCCCATAGGGTCGTAAAACCCTGCGACTACTCGCAGCACGTTGCGTCTTGTAGGTTCAAGTGTTCCTGCAGTATCAACATGTTTTTGAAACTTGAATATGATTTCATCATCGACAAAGTTCCAGTTGGTACATAACACTTTCTGTTCAGTACTGCCATCTCTTTCTTCGAGACCACCAGATGTCACTCGGTTGAATGTTTCATCATCTTCGGTGCAATGAGTTTGATTGTTAGAGGACAAGTTGGCCTCACTACTGATGGATTCCTCTGCAATCCTTTTCATGAGCTCAGTGGAGTTGGTCAACCATTTGCGCAAGTTGAATCCACCAGTTGTCATTCTGTTTCTTGCATTTAAGAAGAGCTGGTAGGCTGTTTCAACGTCTTCAACACTCACAGTCAAATCGTCTACATACAGTTAACAAAGCATCAACTCTGCGAACTTGGGATCTTCTCTTTCATACTCTGTAATGTGTTTTTTGAGGGTAGCATTCAATAAGAATGGGCTGCATGTAACTCCAAACACTACTCTGGTAAATCTGTAAGTAACCATCTGTGGGTCAGTGCTAAATGGATCATCTACCCACAAGAAACTCAGAACATCTCTGTCACTCTCTTTGATTGAAATCATCAAGAATGCCTTCTCTATGTCAGCAATCACAGCAATAGGCTTGATTCGGAATCTAAGTAGAATGTCGAAAATATCAGGTGACAGAGAGGGTCCCGTGTACAAACAATCATTAAGGGACGGTCCATCTTGCTTGGCTGATGCATCATATACAATGCGGAGCTTTGTTGTTTGTTTATCTTCTCTCACTACACAATGATGAGGTAAATAATGTGTGTTGTCTTCATCACCTTCAGAGTTGACTCTTTCGATGATTCCCTTGTCAAGTTGGTCCTTGATCACATTGTCATACTCCCTAAGTTGGTCTTCCTTAGGTTTGAGTCTCTGCAATAAAGACTTCAATCTTCTTAAACTAACAGTAAAGTTATCTGACAATGGATCATGGACTTCCTTCCATGGAAGAGCAAATTCATATCTCATGTTATGATAAACAATGTTATCGTTGAATAACTCCACAACCGGATCTGCATTTGTGTTTATTCCGATTGACTCTAGTTTCCAAAACTGATCTAGCTTATTGGTAAGTTCCTGGTCACAATCACACTTGCTCGGAGAGGTTCCTACTTTAAGAACATGAGTGGATGCCAAGTTGACTGAGTGAGTAGAAGTATGAGGTATATTATGTACAGGACCAGAGATTGTCCATCCAAACTTAGTGTTCATAGCGACTGGGCCCCCATCACCTCTTCTCACCTCCCCATTGACGACGTTCCAATAATTATCTGAGCCAATAAGTACATGTACTTCAAGAGATTGTCCAGCAACACATGCACTTTCTGATAGGGTAAGATCAGCTAAGTGGTGATAATTATTTTTAGCAATCTTCACTTCTTGATTACAAAGTGGGGAGCAGATCATTGGCACAACGTGAGCAGTGATGACCAAGTTCTCTTTGCTGTTAGCATTCTTTAAACACAAGTTAACTACTTCAACAGTCTGTACCTTATCACATTGTTCTCCAAATGTTTTGATGCACAATTTCTCTCTTGTAATGGTCTTGAGGTTCAACCTTTCCTTTAGTTGTTGAGTTATGTATGTTCTCTGGCTTCCACTATCGAGAAGTATTCTCACAAGTTGATTTTGTGGAGGTTGTTGACCAGGGTTTGAAGCTTGGGCGATACATGTTTGAAGCAATATTGATGTCTTGGTATCAACATACATACTCACTGATGGCTTGGCGGAACCAACAGGATCCTTATCTTTGCAGGTACTTGCCTCTCCTTGTTCTTGTAGTTGTGGGCACAGACTTGTATGATGTCGTCGTGAACACTTTGTACAATTTCTCTTGTTGTTACAAGCACTAACTACATGGTTACGTCTTAGACAGTTAAAACAACGTCCTTGTGTTCTCACTATAGTCTTTCTTTCGTCCACACTGGTAACAACACTACAATCCACAGTTTTGTGACTTCCATTACAAAATGTGCATGTGATTTTTTGTACTTCTGGGCCTGGAGACAGGAGGGCTGCTGCTGAAATTGGTGGTTTGGAATATTGATGCCTCTTCTCTACCTTTGTGTTACTGCTACATGACAACAAACTACATCTTTCTCTCGCCTCTACTTCTGCTTTAAATACCTTTAATAGTTCATCCAATTCCCAGCCGTCACTGCTCTCAAATTTTCTGCTGATTATAAGACGAAGCTCTTGTGGCAATTTGTTGAGTAAAATAGGGATGAGTAATGTTCCATACTGCTTAGACTCTATTCCAAGATTCTGTAATCCTCTGAGATTGATTTCTGTTTTATCATAGAGCTGTCTTATTCCTTTGATGTCTCCGACTGAGTTGACTTGTGGTAATGTAATCAGTTCATCCATGTGAGAACTTATCAATAGCTGTTTATTTCCGTATCTTTGTTGAAGAATATCCCTCGCTGACTTGTAATTCGCCGATGATAACGATAATCCATTGATAGCCGCTAAAGCGGGGCCTTCCAGTGATGATTTCAAGTAATTCATCTTGTCGATATCGCTAAGAGACGTGTTGGAGTGAATTGCACTGTCAAAACAATCGATGAATGGCTGCCAATCCGTAGGTTTTCCGTTGAATAATTTCATTTGAAGTTTTGGCAGCTTCGCAGTTATTTCCACTTGTTTTCCAGGTTTTGAAGTACTACTTCCGTCGTTTGTAGAATTGCTCGTCGAGACAAGTGGGGTATTCGTTGTGTGTTCAGACAGTGCGAGGTCTATTTCCACGATGATTTGATGTACTCTTTCAGTACATAAATCTGCTTGTTCTGTCTCGTTGTCCAACTCTTCGTCTTCCGTGAATGTCAGAATTTCTTGATCTAAGTTATGTAGTGTCGTAAGTTTAGCTTGTAAGCTCATTTTTACCTGAGTGAATGTCGCCACGTTTTCTTGTATGGTTGATGCGTTTGTGTCGATCTCATTGAAGATTTCTTTGGCCTTTGATTCGAGACGTTTTACAGAACTTCTATGGCCACCTCTTACCCTTTTCTTTGTGTTTAACTCTTCTGTCATGTTTGTGAATTATTTGATGTAATTTCTCGCGGTAAATCTCGACTAGGATGATAATTTAGACTTCTTGCGTAATACCGCGTGCCTCGTGTTTTCCAAAGAATTCGCCTTGATCTTCGACTTGTACTGTCTCTTGTACTTGAATTTCTACTCAGGACCTCAACATCCGGCTCGAAGGACCATGTAAAGAATTGACTCGTTGGTTGAGGTTGAATAATTTCTTTTGAAGTTTGACAGCTTCGTACACGTACAATCTGACCACTCTCTCTCACACTGAACTGGTATGTAATCTAACTACAACGACCGAGGGGGGGTGGGCAAGTCCGTTACAATAGACACGTACCAAATTAGGACTAAAGAAATTAGTGGCAACATTAGATGATCGAAAGGTATTTGTACATGAAGTGACTAGTAGAGTAAAACTCAATGCTACTGGCCCACATTACCAGAAATTTGAGCCATTTTACTCCCGCGATATTTTGGCCAGCGGTCTACCTCCAGTCCGAAATTCCCTTCGAAATTTCCACCCAAAAAAACAATTTATCAAAATAAAACTACTCTAAGTTTGTTTAGAAATACCAAGCGCTTCTGTTGAGGTGGATACATTTATAGATGAAGTGTTCTCTTACGCTCGGCACAGAGTACGAACGAGTCACGGAAGGCACTTTGAAAATTTCTATATACCACAGGAAACCCAATATATTTACTATGAGTTCAAAATTCCCGCTTTTTAGGGAAAACATCATCGGTGAGCTTTGGTTTACCTGTGCTGCAAACAGGCCTGGTTACTCGCTTTAAAATGGCTACCATACAACACCGATTGAGGAGAAATGACCAACATAATTCTTCTTTTCGAGTTCATACATGGTTTCCACGGCCTTCCTGTACAACCAGATTGGATTATCGATGATTTGGGGTTTCAAAACTTGGATTTTGTCTGAACTAAGACAATGATGTATTGAATTATTTTGGTTGTTTTGGAAAGGTTATTTCATCACGAAGCTATACGAGTCAGGGGAACATGACTTTATGTGAGTTCAGAACATCAAAACACGATTTTAGGTAAGCAATAATTCCGAAATATGAGACATTGTATGGCAGTTGTATGGCAATTGAAGGGCGATTTAATAGTACGATTTATATTTCTCAATTTGTCTGAACTTATCTTTTGAAAACCACCAAACGAATTACAATGTTTTGTTTGTAAATGAAGTCTCTCTCAGTAAGAAGCGACGGAACATGACTTTTGACATCCGAAACAAAGATATTTCATGAATTGTGTTTGATCCCATACATTCTTATACAAGTACGGTAGCCATTTTTAAAGGGCATTCAGCGCGCATGGCTCGAATTTCTGGTAATGCATCTATAGTCTAAGTACTAACAGTTTCTACTGGGGCTAATGTCCCTGGTGTTAGTGTCCTCACTTGTCAACTTTATTGTGTTGTTGCTCTTTACATTTATTAACGTGTTCAGTTACTTTCGATATTTTCAGTCAACACTGTCATACTTAATGTTTCTAGTGAATTGTGTTGCTTTTTTCATACCAAATGAAATAATACGCCAAAACTCGAAGGTCAAACCATACAACACTGGGGTGGAGTTTCTCATCAGAGCATATTGTATGACTGAGTCAGCAAGAGAGCTGCTTCAGTACTAAATTGCTGTCTCGTTTCTTTCTTTCGGTTTTCGTGGTTTAAATCTCTGGCTGACAAGGATCGATTATGATGACTTGTGGCTGTAGTTTGGTTGTTGTTGTGGTTATTGTTTCATGTTGTTTGGTTTGGTTTTCTCCTGTATATTTAGGTACGGTATGTTCCCGGGACCGGGGGAAGGGGGGGGGGGGGGGGGGGGGGATACTTGACCCATGTGTTTGGGTATAGCTATAGGGGTGCCGCTGAGGGTTTGAAAACCTGACCCTGTTTAGGACAAAAAAATATAAAATACATACCCTGTCTAGGACAACACCCTCTTATATTGACTGATGACCTGCTAAAGACCGGAAAATCTCGGATCTCAGATATATGGCTAAATACCGGATAAAATCATATTTAACTACGACAATCGTGCATTACCATTGGACAGACTCCCATAAAATTATATACCCTGTTCAGGACAGAGAGGCAAAAAACCATACCCTGTCCAGCGGCACGTCCCCGTATGGGAGTGCCCCCCCCCCCCCCCCCGGGGGTATGTTCTCGTCATTGGAACTCACCTTGTTGAATAAGGTATTTGTGTGATATTACTGTTCATTTGAACTGTTGTTAATCTTCATACAAAGATGCTCTCATCATGTCTGTATCACCATCATCGTGTGATATAAGGGGCCGTTCACACTATCACGTACAATTAAAGATAACACAGGCAGCCTAACCAAAACCGTGTGCCAAAATTGAAGGATGGCGGATTTAGTTCCACTTTTCATTTCTCATGAAATCAATAAACGATTATTGAGACGTCAAAGCCGTATATCCAAGAACCGTTTTCAACTAATATTGCGTTTTATGCGTCAGAGAAAACTACAACAAAAAAGGTATTTTATGACACTCAAGGAAGTCTATTATGGGCGGTCAATAACAGAAATACAGTTCTGGAGAGAACCAACCAGAGTGGGTAGATTTGCCTTAGAATGAGATGTCAATACAATAGTTACAAAATAAAAGAGAACATGTTTTATCCAAGATGTGCTACAAGCAAAGGAAAATAATAATAATAAATAAACTTTCACATTCATTCTTATCAAACTTATTGACATAACTGAACTAAAGACTGATTTAAAGTGCCTATGAAACGAAAAAACAGACCTCGTTTTTATTTGCTACTACGAAAGTTTACTATTTGCTTGTTTACATGTAGCCTCCCTGGCATCCGTTTTTAGTTCCGTCACGGAACTAAAAACGGATGCGAGGGAGGCTAGTTTACATGGCGTTAATAAAAAGTGAATTGAGCTACGGGAACATTTTTTATTTCGCGCACGAAGTTGGACATTTCGGGTTTCAAAGTGCGACAATTCCCGCTCGGTCAAACTATAGAAATGTGACGTCAAGAGTTGTGCAAACAAAGGCATGAACAACCTCTTGACGTCACCGAGCCATTGTCAAGGGCCCAGTCTCTTGTCGCACATTTTGGTTGAAAATGATAATTTTCGAAGCGCGAAAACAAAAATGTACAATAAAACAAGGATCGACATTTTCGTTTCATAGCCACTTTAACAATTGACTACACTTTCTATAGTTTGTAGTAGGAACGATAATTTTCTGGATCAGCATAATACGACTGCTGCCTGTGTTGTTGGTATCGAGCTTCAGCTTGAGGCACATGGCGACCACAGCAATTCAACTTGCCAATAGAGCCATCGAGTCACTCTAGGCCTTCATTTCTTGCTTTCTTAGGTCAGAGATCAACCTTTTTCTGCTGTTCCATGCAATAGCAGATGAAACTTGTCATCAGCGTTCCGTTGTCTTTTGTAAAGTCAGTTAAGTATTTTCAAATACTGCCCCTTTGGACAGTTTCACCTTCTTACTCCCTCTCTTTTCCTTTTCATCTCCCCGTTTTCTCTCTTCAAAGGGTGTATTGAAGCTCGAACTCAAGGGTTCCTCCTCTTGTTCATTTTCAGCCGGTGTTGACTAAAAAGTAATTATTTGAACAGTAATGCCGTGAATTGACCATGTTTTTAACATACTGGCTAAGAAAATATTGTGAACGTTAATTATCCCGGGGGTGAAGGTGGTCGTCGGCAATCACATGCATGTCAATTGGTTATATCATTGCTCTTGGTTTGTTCATCGGTTCATTTGAAAGCTGTCACCTGTATAGTAAGGATGGAATTATCCTGGTTTTTATTCGGTGGAAGGAGAATACTATTCGGTGAATCACATTCGGTAGACCCTTCGGTGGATGATGTCATATTCGGCGCAAATTCTAGTAGGCACGGCCAAATTATCCTTTTTTTTACGTTGAAGATTCGGTGGAGGTTCGGTGGATGACGTCATATTCGGTGAACGATGACGTCATATTCCGTGGAAATTCGGTGGAAATTCGGTAGACCCTTCGGTGGAACAGAGATTAGATAATTAGAGAGTAAAATAAACTGAGCCTTTGTTTTCTTTGAAAGGATTTTATTGATTGAGCGTTCATAATTTACATCCAATTTCTCTTTAATCACAAAGTAACACATCAAAAATGTTGTTGGAACGATTTATAAGGGTTCGCTTTGGTTTCTTTTGGAACATCTGAATTGTGAAAGAGTTTATTCAATAAAAACAATGGCTGCCTCCTGTGCCGTTCTTCTCTTCTCACACAACAATGATTAAATGATTACATATTCATATACATCTAGTCTATCACTTAATAAAATTGTTTGCAAATCCTTCCTGTTCGAGTTTTCAATACTTTTCTTAATTGGTTGTGATATTTGGTAAACAATTTCTGTTTCTTGTTGCTGTGCCGGTGATGTTTTACTTCTGGTATAAGGAGTTTTGCTGTTCTCGTGAAAACAGCTAAACATTTTTTTTGTCCATTAATATTTATCAGCTAGCTCAGTAGTACACAGTGTAAAGCCATGCGTGTGGGTGTGGGGGTATGTTGAAAGTGTGGTCGGTGTAGGAAAGCCAAAGGTCTTGGGGGTTCGATTCCCGATATGTGCATTTTTTCTTCATAAAAAGTTTGTGATATAATTTTTAAGTCTAATAGACAGAGGGAAGTATAGAACGAACGAAGGGTTGGTATGTATATATACACCCCGGCCTTGCATTGGTAATGAGCAGGGCATTATGCATGGGATATGAACCCCTACGAATAACAAAGAAAACCGTGTCAAATTGAACTAAGTTGCTATAAGTTTTGATACTCATTTTGTCGGTTACGTAACAATAATTACTTATGACTACATAAACACGTAATGGTTTACGTTGGTATAAGTCCATACGTTCTGATAATCAGTGTGACGGTTACGTAATGCTCATTACTTATGGCTACGTAAAGACGTATTGTTTACGATGGAATAAGTCTATACGTTTTGATACTCAGTATGGCGGTTACGTACCGGTTGATACGTATTTAGTTCACTATTGCTGACGTCCATTTGTTTTTAACGAAGAGGTTCGTACATTCCTGTTGGATCACAGTGTTGTGATGTTTTGGTCGCTGGGTCGAGCTGTTGATAATGACCAGGATCTTGATTGGTCTGTCTGTTGTCTGGATTTCCTGGTATTTCATATTGACATGACGTGTTTGGTGTGTGTGGCTGGACACGAGAAGGTTGAACAGATTCGTACTCAACACTTGGTCGGCTTGATGGTGGTAATGAAGGTGACGTTGCAGCCATCTCAACTACGTTCTGTAAATCATTAACATCATTAATTTTTACTATTATCATTTTCTTGCGATCAACACTGGATTTTGTAAAGAAAACAAGAATAACGACTATAAAGGTATGTTTTAGTTTAACCAATCAACTTACACAGGTACATACAATGATACTCACATCATAACCTGAATCGGTAGGAGTTTTCCTAATAAAAGAGAATTAATAAAGTCAAAACAAAGGAAAGCCACATATTCAAAACAACATGTCGTGTGTAACATGGGCAGAGAGTTGTGTGTGATTACAATACAGTACTAACGGATGAGAGCGAGCAGCCATTTTGTTAGCTTGTTTTGTGGTATGTTAACAATTCACAGAAGCCTATCCAATATGATAAGAACAAGAGTCACGAAGCTTATCTCCCACATGCACTTATTTGTATTATTATTATTTATCGTTAACGCCTGTTTTGACCAAAGTGATTCACGGCCAAGTTATTTGAAATCAAAGTTACCTGGACTGTGACTTTGTTGCTTTCACGTTTCTCCAAATGTACAACACCAGCAGTATGTTGAATAGTAAAGACACTGCGAGGAAAGTTGACACCACACTAACTGCAACAATAGCACCTAAATGTAAAAAAGTAAACCAGTAAATTATATAGCGCAAGTTTCTATGTGAATATCTTCAAATGCGCTTCGCACTCTTCATAAAGATACAGCCTGCTCGATAGTGCCATAGTTTAGACAGTTTACAATCATCAGTATTTATTATTATCAAGACTACAGCCTGCTCGATAGTGACATAGTTTAGACAGTTTACAATCATGAGTATTTATTATTATCAAGACTACAGCCTGCTCGATAGTGACATAGTTTAGACAGTTTACAATCATGAGTATTTATTATTATCAAGACTACAGCCTGCTCGATAGTGACATAGTTTAGACAGTTTACTATCATGAGTATTTATTATTATCAAGACTACAGCCTGCTTGATAGTGACATAGTTTAGACAGTTTACAATCATGAGTATTTATTATTATCAAGACTACAGGCTGCTCGATAGTGACATAGTTTAGACAGTTTACAATCATGAGTATTTATTATTATCAAGACTACAGCCTGCTCGATAGTGGCATAGTTTAGACAGTTTACAATCATGAGTATTTATTATTATCAAGACTACAGCCTGCTCGATAGTGGCATAGTTTAGACAGTTTACAATCATGAGTATTTATTATTATCAAGACTACAGGCTGCTCGATAGTGCCATAGTTTAGACAGTTTACAATCATGAGTATTTATTATTATCAAGACTACAGCCTGCTCGATAGTGACATAGTTTAGACAGTTTACAATCATGAGTATTTATTAGTATCAAGACTACAGCCTGCTCGATAGTGACATAGTTTAGACAGTTTACAATCATGAGTATTTATTATTATCAAGACTACAGCCTGCTCGATAGTGGCATAGTTTAGACAGTTTACAATCATGAGTATTTATTATTATCAAGACTACAGCCTGCTCGATAGTGGCATAGTTTAGACAGTTTACAATCATGAGTATTTATTATTATCAAGACTACAGCCTGCTCGATAGTGGCATAGTTTAGACAGTTTACAATCATGAGTATTTATTATTATCAAGACTACAGGCTGCTCGATAGTGCCATAGTTTAGACAGTTTACAATCATGAGTATTTATTATTATCAAGACTACAGCCTGCTGGATAGTGACATAGTTTAGACAGTTTACAATCATGAGTATTTATTATTATCAAGACTACAGGCTGCTCGATAGTGACATAGTTTAGACAGTTTTTACAATCATGAGTATTTATTATTATCAAGACTACAGCCTGCTCGATAGTGGCATAGTTTAGACAGTTTACAATCATGAGTATTTATTATTATCAAGACTACAGCCTGCTCGATAGTGGCATAGTTTAGACAGTTTACAATCATGAGTATTTATTATTATCAAGACTACAGGCTGCTCGATAGTGCCATAGTTTAGACAGTTTACAATCATGAGTATTTATTATTATCAAGACTACAGCCTGCTCGATAGTGACATAGTTTAGACAGTTTACAATCATGAGTATTTATTAGTATCAAGACTACAGCCTGCTCGATAGTGACATAGTTTAGACAGTTTACAATCATGAGTATTTATTATTATCAAGACTACAGCCTGCTCGATAGTGGCATAGTTTAGACAGTTTACAATCATGAGTATTTATTATTATCAAGACTACAGCCTGCTCGATAGTGGCATAGTTTAGACA
Source organism: Actinostola sp. cb2023 (assembly GCA_033675265.1). Lineage (NCBI taxonomy): Eukaryota > Metazoa > Cnidaria > Anthozoa > Actiniaria > Actinostolidae > Actinostola > Actinostola sp. cb2023. The sequence continues at coordinate 182,383 of JAUJYZ010001592.1, read as the reverse complement.
GTTTACAATCATGAGTATTTATTATTATCAAGACTACAGCCTGCTCGATAGTGGCATAGTTTAGACAGTTTACAATCATGAGTATTTATTATTATCAAGACTACAGGCTGCTCGATAGTGCCATAGTTTAGACAGTTTACAATCATGAGTATTTATTATTATCAAGACTACAGCCTGCTGGATAGTGACATAGTTTAGACAGTTTACAATCATGAGTAGAGTTTGCAACCCTAATCTAACCTGTTTCATGGGGGACACTAATAATAAAGAATAATAAATAATAATATAATAATAATAAAGAACCTGTTGAACTCTTCGTAAGAGTAGGGGGTTGTTACCCGGTTCAACAGCCTACTTCAAATTGGAGGCATAACACACTAACATACTAACTCCTCATGATTGTAAGCTGCTCGGCTGCCGTAGGCGCCTTCATAAGCAGCCCGAAAAAGTCCTCCATCAGGCATATCATACTTATGTCCTGCATTATTGAACATTTGCTCATGTTGGGATCCAGTATCACGCGGATAATGTTTTTGTTAATGTGCTTGGACAAAATGATTGAATTACAAAGGTGTTTTGATTACTAAATAATATAAAGCACGTTTGAGGCCCGATTGATCGAGCAATTTGTTCACTATGACCGCTAAATAAAGCAGATTCGTACGAGACTGGTATCATTTCTGAATTCATCGTTTTCCTTTGACAATGTGTAAATCAGGTAGCTAAAATATAAGAGAGGATGGTAAGCTGCATATGTTTCCCTAACAGGGGAAAATATATCACAAATTCGAATTTACTTATTGATCTCGTGTGTAAATATTGGAAATTGCCTTCGAAAAACGTCCTTTCTGAGCCATAATTTAGTTGCGAATTTCTATGTATTTCTAAATAGCACCAATATGATGTTCGCGATTACCAAACAAATTGTTTTAGATTTCATTTTGCCGCAGCTTAATTTTGTTCAATATACATGAATTTTATTTCAAAACGCGCGTAAAATTACATAGCATTAGAATCGGGTGGTAGGTTTATGATTGAAACAATTCCCAAGTAATTCTGAGGGTTTTTGTGTGTAGCGTATGTCACGCTCTCCTATATCTCTTCAGAGATTTCAGTTCGATCGATTTTGCCCGAAGAAACGGAAAATGCCGCGGTCAAATATATATATTTTTGCTTGAATTGCCAGCTTATTCATTCCTTACATATTCGTCTTTTATATTTTGTTGGTAGGTTTTTGGTTTTTATTTTAACAATGCAGTAAAAAGCAAAAATGTATCAAAATCATGCTGATTTTCGCCATAACATGATCTCGCCTCATCTCGATATGTGAAGCGTGACCTTTTGTATAACATAAGCTTGATATGTGTAAAGCGCATTTGATCATATTCCAAATGTTAAAATGCGCTATATAAGCAACAAACATTATTATTATAACAATAGGAACTATTGTTAGACATGCTACATCGAGGCACCTATTATTATTCAATTATTAACCTGGCACGAAACGAGACCAAATCTCCATGGATACCATCGAATGAACAATTCAGTGCGCACGCGCGAGCCCAACAATGTTGTGCAAATTATTGTATTTAATATTCTGTAAAATTGTAGTTTTTTTTGAATAAATTGATTTCCGTGTTATGTTGTGCAAAGCGTGCAAACGGTGCCAACATGTTGTGACATGCTTCATCGATCACGAGAACAATAGAAATGTTGGCCGATGTTGGATCAAAAGTTTGACTGGATTCAAACTTCACCCAACATGTTGGCACGTGTTGGCACAACACGCAACATTGCCCAACAGAGTGTGCAAACGGCGCCAACACGTTGGGCCCAACAGTGTTGGGCAATGTTGTGCCAACATGTTGGCGCCGTTTGCACGGGCCTTTACTTTTATTATTATTTATTATTATTATTACGTTTACTTATGAACCAAGAGAGTTTTCTGAGAAACGTTTGAGGGTAAACTATATATTACCCGACATGCAGTAGACCACTTTTACAGATACTGCCTCTGAAAACTTAAACTTTTCAATGAATCATAAAATGAACTAGATGCTCTACTAGCGTGAAGTCGGGCTTCTAACTGATATAGCCTATTTGAACTAAATGTAGACATCTTAGTGCGATTAAGGGTGCGTTCGATTGACCCTATTCCAGAATAGGAATACACGGAATAAACACTTCGATGCTTTTATTTCAGCACATTTAAAATTCCAACTGTTACTTGTAACTTTATTATGATATAACAAGGAATCGTTTCATTTTAAAGTGGACAGTAGCTGCGTGACAGCGATTTAGGGATGTTATTCCGTGTATTCCTATTCTGGAATAAGGTCAATCGAACGCAACCTAAAACAGTGTTTGGTCGCTCGTTACGTGCCTCGGTAGAACCAGGAGCCCATAAGTAGGAGCAACCATGTAGTATTAAAATCTGTTATGACGTTTGAGCAAGTTTGGCTATTTTTAAAACACGAAATTGACCAATCACTGTTGCTGTAAAATGAACGAGTTGCGGCAAATAAAACGAGTTCTTCTTCTTCTTCATCTTATTGTTATTACAAATAAAAGTTGCTACAAATAAAATAAAACCGGAAGTGCACAGTGATTGGTCAATTTCGAGAAGTCGTGTTCTGAAAATAGCTAAACTTGTTCAAACGCCGTCCAATAGACCCAATATGTAGCATGGATGCTCCTACTTATGGGCTCCTTGTATATAGAGCATGCGCTGCTTTCTTTGTAAAAACGAGTTCACAAACTCAGCTAATCATAAATGACAATAGTTTATTTGGTACCATAAATATATCCATACAAATACACATATAAATAAACTAGACATCGGCAGCGTGCCAATCTGGGCATTACAAAGTATAGAAGACATTGACTTCGTTTAGATTTCAGTCTTGTGTCAGTTGTGCGATACAGCTATTTGCCTACGGTATTTATCTTCGAACTTCGCGCGTTTTGCCTTGATCCCCATTATATGTCGTCATCAACTTATGTACATATTGCATAGCTATGAGCATGTGTACATTTTGTCTGCGTATGCGTTAGGAATCAGATTTCAAAGTACTTATTTGCATAATCGATACTTCAGCTTTTGTCATTCATGTGCCAACGATGTGCCAACCAGAGATCGATTGGCTGTTGAAACAAAACGTGTCAAAAGCTTTTGTGGAAATGGTTGGCACATTTACATCACAATGTTAATGTTTGTAAACATGAAGTATCGCTATTGTTTTGCAAATTGCACTGCTGTGGAAGATTTAGTAAGCGATCTACGTCTCTAGAATGAAGTTTTAGAAAATCATTGAAAGGCAATCAATAGTCCGCCTACTTTTGTGGTGCTGTGGAAATTTTTTTCCGTATAAGGGAACAAAATCCGCCAAAACAAGGCAACATTCCTGCGGAGAAGTCGGGTGAATGAGTGATACTTGGACACTTCAAATCCACCGCAAAGCAGAGGGACAATTTTTCAACTCCAACAAACAAGACCTTACGAAACTAGCATGAGTGAAGCAATAAATCACGGAAGAAAATTGCTGGGGGGTGAGCTACTAAGAGAGGTTTTCTTATCATTTAGTTTGGCACGTCACAAATTCAGATAAACGATTCGCAAACACAATGCTGAATATAAAACTCAATGTGAATCAAACTTATATCAAACGGTTTACAGCTGATTCCAAGCAGACCAAAAATGAAGAATTAAGCTATCCTTTACAATAACCTACAACACATAGAGTGTTTGTAATATGGTATACACCAGCGATGAAAATCAGTCATAATCATAACAAATAGAGTGTACTGATACCATAGTACCTAAATAATACGATCTCACATCGAGGAACAATTTTTCAGCTTAAAATAAGCTCTCGAATGCAAAGAATAAGCTTAGAAGAAGTCAATTTGTGCTATTTTCGGCTGGGGGACGAGTTAATAAGTATTGTACTTTAGGTAGGAATGTTAGGAAAACACGTCCAAATATGATAAATACCCAACTGAACCGAGCAAAATACTTTAAGAATACTTGAATGTAGAGAACTCAAATTCACAGAATGTGACCTTCAATGTGTCAGTACTAACGTTCACTGTGAAGTATCTCTTGAAATCATCTTCGATGAGAATAAACCCAAAGGACAATGTAGCTGGTTTTAGGATAACTCCTTGTTTTGGCGGATTTTGTTCCTTGATATTTTACCATCTACGACCTTTATTCGGAAACAAATCATCTACAGCAAAACAAAAGTAGGCACACTATTGATTTCCTTTCAAATATTTTCTTGAACATCATTCTAGAGACGAAGATCGCTCACTAAATCTCCCACCGCAGTGCAATTTGCAAAGAAAATGGCGGCAAATCACTTTCAAACCTGAATTCTAGCGCATGCGCAGACAAAATGTATACATGTTCATAACTATGTAGTTCCCAGCTGACAGCTGAGGCAACATGTGAGTTCATTTGAGGTGAATGGAAGAATGAATGAACCAGTAAATGGATTGTTTCGCCTCCTCCTTTGTGGGTGGTTACTTTAATTGAAAGATCACACTTGTGACCTTGAAACTTCCTTTTAATTTTGCACTAAAGCTAGGTAAATCCTCGATCGTGTTGATCGGCGTCGATGTGGTCTGGGTTTACACTAACATTCAAGTCAACTGAAATTACAGAAAAACTCGAACTAAATCACTGTCTTTTACATTCAAATCAAACGAAGAACCATTTCTTGGTTGTACTTACAAATTCTGTAGGAGATTCTAGGTCTTGGTCATTCAGTACAAGTTAAATATCTTGACAAATCACTAAACATACTTTCTCTTCGAAGACCACGTGAAATGTGTCAAAATAGAAAACACAGGTAGCCCAAATATCGAAGGGCAATACACTCTCCTCCAGTGCGGAAATTAGCTTCTAATTGAGCAACGACAACTAGCTACGACTACAGTTCGTAACAAGGGTTCAAAGTGACAAACATAAGTGTTAAGTATTTTAAATGTCTCTTGAATGAATGTTCTTTTCTTTTCTCTTCATTGGAAGTCACCATTCAGTTCTTGGTTTGTTGTGATGAGACAGAGCTTATGGATTGGTCTGTCGTATTCACCACCGTTCTTGGTCTTGATTCTAACCTTCCTCACGAGACCGTCACTTCCTGGGTATGTGCCAACGATGAGCGCCATCTTCCATTGAGATCGTTTGTGGTTTGGATCGAGTTCCAAGACAAGATCGCCAACTTGTACATTCTCCCTGATACGGAACCACTTATTTCTTGGTAGTAGATTAGGGGCAAAGTACTTCATCCAGCAATTCCAGAACTCATTGACTCTGTTTTGCGTGCTCCTAAGCATATTCCGGGGATTAACCTTGTCTTCTGGATCTGGTTGAGGTGGTTGATTGTGTTGACCAATGAGGATATCGTTGGGAGTGATCGGTGGGCTTTCCCATATGTTCTCGGAACTTGGGTACAAGGGACGTCCGTTAATCATATAGGTGATTTCTGTGAGATATGTCCTCCATTGCTCTTCCGTGAAAGCTTGGTTCTTGCATGTAGCGTTGAGGGCTTGTCTTACAGATTTGATTAGAGATTCAACGACCCCATTCTGATGACTTGCGTAAGGGATGTTCCACTTCCACTTGAAGTTGCAGCTGAAGTCTTCGACGAGAACTTTCTGTATCCTTGTGACATCCCAGTCGTGCATGATTTCTCTCAGGTATCCTTGCGCGCCAACGAAGTTTGTATCACGGTCCGACCAACAGGTGCTGGGATGTCCTCGTAGACATGCCAAACGTCTGAACGCCATCAAAAAGGTATCTGTACTTCTATCTGTGACGAGTTCTAAATGAACTGCCCTTGACGTCATGCAGGTAAAAATGATCACTTGGGCCTCCTTGAGTGTCTTCCGATTCATTCGAATGTGTAATGGTCCAAACATGTCCATAGCAGTGTTGCTGAAGGCCGGGAGGCCTACGTACTGCTACCCTCAGGCTTGGGATTTGGCCCATCAGTTGTTCAAGAGGCTTCTTTCGCAGTTTCCTGCAAGTAATACATGAGTTGGTGAGGAACTTGGCAATGCTGCGAACTCCAGTAATCCAAAACTTCCTTCGAGATTCATGAACCAGGGCTTTGTAACCACAATGACTGCCTCTTTCATGCAGATGACGAAGGAGTAGGTTTACGAGTCGGTGCTTGCCTGGTAAGAGGATTGGGTTTCTCATTTCTTCTGGGAGAGTCCTGACTGCTTCAAGTCGCCCACGTGCTCGAAGAAGTCCACTTTCATCAGCTTTTGAGACCAGGGTTTTGTTGAGCTCGCTTAAGTCCAAGTGAACTTGGCACCACTTGAAGATTTGGTTATCTGAGTCTCTCAGCTCTTGAACTGAGATCGGTCCGGTCACCACGTTCTTTCTTTTTGCATTCTGAATGAATCGTCGAACGTAAGCGAGTGTTCTGCGGATTTTTATGAATGAAGAACAAGCTTTTAGTAGGTGTGAGAGAATTGGATTGTCCTCTTTCTCTCCATGAGTTGCAGACAAACCATAGGTAGCCCAAGCTATTAATAAGAGGCTTGTATCGAGCTATATATAAGAGTTTGTATGGGACCTTAGGCTCTGGTCGATAATTCCGTAAATAATAGGGCAAATAAACTCTAACCTTCCAGTAGTGTTGTTTGTGTCCTTATTAATCTCTGGTAGCGATTTCAGGGAAATCCGAGCTCTCCCCCTACTACTAAGGAAGAAGGAAAGGTAGGACACTCAGCAATGGCCGATCGGCTGATCCATCTCGAAAATCAATTTTTTTCTCCTACTAAACCACGTCCCCTTGCTTCGATACTCTGCAGCACGAATGGCAGATAGATTACCTCGAGGTTTGTCAAAAAAAGTCCGATAAAACTTCTCCTGCGGAGGCAGCAATCCAGCGAGATCATCGAATAAACGGCCATTTCGAGACGCCAAAACCCGTGGCAAGGAAAAGCTGTGCAGACCGGAAGCCGTTGAGGCGCGGTTGGCCTGGACACGAGCAAAATTCCTTCGAACGAGTGTCCCCATGGTCTGGAAATGCTAAACCCAAATATAGACTCAGCCCCCCATTTGTAAATTTGTAAACACCATTGTTTCTTTTGGCCAATGAAATTCTAGAAAGTAATTCAAATTTATCGAGTTTTCCCTGTGTGTTTTTGTTCTCGAACTATTGTTACGTTTAAAAGCTTTATAATGCTGTCCACTTTGAAAAGAAGACAAAGCGAAGACTTTTTCAAAGAAGCTAAGAAGAAAAATCACATCTCAGTTGCGTTTTACGCTAGAATTAAAACGTGGTAAGTCTATTATTAATTGTCTCGTACGGAACGGTTAATCTGCTAATCCAGACCATGGGGACACTCGTTCGAAGGAATTTGGCTCGTGTCCAGGCCAACCGCGCCTCAACGGCTTCCGGTCTGCACAGCTTTTCCTTGCCACGGGTTTTGGCGTCTCGAAATGGCCGTTTATTCGATGATCTCGCTGGATTGCTGCCTCCGCAGGAGAAGGTTTATCGGACTTTTTTTGACAAACCTCGAGGTAATCTATCTGCCATTCGTGCTGCAGAGTATCGAAGCAAGGGGACGTGGTTTAGTAGGAGAAACAAATTGATTTTCGAGATGGATCAGCCGATCGGCCATTGCTGAGTGTCCTACCTTTCCTTCTTCTTAGTAGTAGGGGGAGAGCTCGGCTAAAAATCGCGGGATTTCAGGGAAATCGCTACCAGAGATTAATAAGGATACAAACAACACTACTGGAAGGTTAGAGTTTATTTGCCCTATTATTGACGGAATTATCGACCAGAGCCTAAGGTCCCATACAAACTCTTATATATAGCTCGATACAAGCCTCTCATTAATAGCTTGGGCTACCTGTGGACAAACTGGAGTGAATGTCCACAGCTGCTGAATCACATTCAGTGTCCTTCTTTATCTTATCGACGCATTTCTTTTCTTTCGTCATCTCGAGGTTTTCGACATACTTCTTGTTAGCTGTCTGGATATCACTTTCAAATTCAGGCCACTGCGATTCAGGCAACTTCAGAAACGATGGACCCTCCATCCAGTCAGCAAGTTGTTCAGGTCCAATCCCTCTTGTGAGAGCGTCGGCGGGGTTGCTCTTTGACCTGACGTAATGGAAATTATCTACTCCTACTGTCTCTTGGACTTCTGCAACTCTAGCTGAGACAAAAGGCCTGAACTGCCGCGGGGGAGTCTTGATCCATGAAAGTACGGTTGAGGAATCCACCCAGAAATCTCTGCTGCAGTCTTTGATCTTCGCGAAGTCTAGGGCCTTTCTGCAAGTGTCATACATTCTTGTGAGCGCTAGACAACCGAGAAGTTCAAGCCTTGGGATTGATTTCTTCTTTAATGGTGCGACGAATAATTTCATCAGAACTGGTACACATCGGTAGCTTCCGTCTTGAAGTTCCCATCTGAGGAATATTACTGCACCATAAGCCGACTCCCCTCCATCTGAGAATCCATGGACCTCTGGTAGGCCCACTGTATTGTTGGGTTTCAACTGGCGGTCAAACTCAAACGTCAAGAGATAGTTCATGGTATGCACATTCTCTGCCCACTTTCGCTGGATGCTCTCGGGTAGGGTTTCGTCCCAGCCATATCCTAAACTTCACCGTTCTTGCAAGTCGATTCTAAACTTAACTGTGACAGGTGAGACGAGGCCAATTGGGTCCCAAAGCTGAGTCAGTAGAGCTAAGCAGCTTCTTTTTGAGAAATCTTTGGACTGGAAGACTATTTCACTTTTCTTGAAGGAAAACGTGTCTTGCTGCTTGTCCCATTTGTGTCCAAGTAGGTCAGTTGACTGTTCTCCTTCTGACTGATCAATCTCCTTGCTATTCGAGTGCCATGCTTTAATTTGGAACTGTCCTTTGGCAAGGATAGTGTCAATGTCTTCAGTGATCTGCTTGGCTTCTGTCACATTTGGTCTAGATCCACCAATATCGTCCACATATGCATGCTCTTGAAGTTCTTTTGCAGCTTCAGGGAACTCTGTTTGTGAGACTTTGGCTAGAGTGTTGATAGAGTTTGCTGCGATATCAGGTGCAGGCTTGTCTCCGAAGTTCAATCTCAGCCACTGATAGATGGTGGGAAGCTCGCTTGCGCTCCTTCTCCACAAGAATCTGTGGAAGATCTGGTCTTCAGTATGCACCATAACTTGATTGAACATTTTTCGAACGTCACCTGCGTAAGCCACCGCGTCCCATCTCCAGGCCATCAGAACATCTAGCAGGCTGTTAATATAGTTTGGGCCCTTCTCCAGATGGTCATTCAGAGATTGTCCATCGTGACCCTTTGATGATGAATCAAATACTAGTCGCACCTTCGTTGTTTTTTTCCGGTGTGAATACCGCTTGCAGAGGCAGATACCATTCCGGTTTGTCATGGTCTACTTGCTCTGTAGGTACCTTGGTTACGAAACCTTGATCTACTAGCTTTTGTACTTCAGCATCTATGATATCAAAGCAGTTCTTTTTCTTGAAGGACTTCTCAGATGAATTCATTCGTTTGAGAGCAATGCCATAGTTGCTACGTTTAGGAGGACCACTCTCCTTCCAGGGCATCTTGACTTGTATTCGTCCATCTACTAGAGTAGTTGAATCTGAGAGGGACTTTACAAACTTATTTTCCCGAAGGACGTCTTCTCTACACGTACACAGTTCTGTTGGCTTGATCCCTAGCTGATCTTGATGAAGAAGTTTCGTGATATCTTCGAGGATGCTTACTGTCCCGACGCTTACTGACTGAACACCAGACATACTCCGGGTGGTAGTCTTTGTGTCAAACTGGCCTAGTGCATACCAGCCAAAGCAGTTTCGTTTTGCAATAGGTTCTCCAGGTCCACCAGAGATGGTATGGATATCAACAAACGCATCAGCGAAATCAGTTCCTATAAGGAGATCAATAGTTCCACCAGAAAGGTGTACTTTATCAGATATTGGTTTGAAATGAGGGTAGCTGTCCACGAGTTTCCTTGAAACTGTCTTGGGTCCGCTGCAAGGTCTTGCCACTGTATACACATGAAGGGACTTCTTGATGCCCTCTTCAGCAACTGGGGTAACAGTAATCTCGAGCAGGTCTGACACTTCTGATTTCGTCTCTCCTCCAGCAAGATTCATAGTGAGATGCGTTTGAGGACCTGACAATCCAAGTTGTTTCACTGTTTTCTTTGAGAGAAGACTAGTGTTTGAGCCACTATCCAGCATTGCGAGAATCTCGATAGATTCTCCACTGTTGTTGAAGATCTTGATTTTCTGAACTGGGCAGAGTCCAGTCACAGTTTTTTCTTCTTTCGCATTTTGCTTAGAGGTGTTGTTTTGAATGTTGTTGTTGTTTGATGAAACTCTTTGGCCAGAGAACGAGGGAGCATTTGGGTTCAAATCCGAACTTGGCACACCTCTCTTTTCACTGTGAAGGGAGCGGTGGTGATTTTTCCTGCATTTGTCACAGGAAGTACCCTCAGGTTTCTTGCAATCGTTGGTGTGATGTGATGCTCTTAAACATTTGCGGCATCTTTTGTTTTGTTTAACAATGTCCCAGCGTTGACTAACCGTTGAGTCTTGATAACTAGGGCAGGCGGGGAGCAGATGCTTTTCTGCGCAACCAAGTGGGCAGGTCTGATCATCATACACTTCATTGTTAGTAGCGTGATTATCTGACCTCCTTTGATTAGCTGCGCATGCTCGTTGGAAATTAGCTGCTCGTTGGAATTGATTCCGTTCACTCATGTCCTCGCTGTCGGTGTCTTTTTCCCCTCTTGAACGAAGAGTTGCTTCTTGATGCAACCAGTCAATAAGGCTGGTTACGTTTTCTTCTTTTTTCTGTCTTTGCATCTCTCTGCCAAATTCTACATTGTCCCTTGGGTCAAGCTTTGACAAAAGTTGAGACATGAAGAAGGGTGATTCAGAGGCGTCCTTGACAGAGCATCCATTGTCCTCCATATCATTTACGTACACAGATATTGTTGTAGCGTAATAGGTGAGGGACTTTGAGTCGTTCTTGACTGGTTTATAGTTGTTAATCTCAGCTAGGAGACTGTCCATGAGCTTCCGCTTGTCTTCAAACTCGACATCGAGAATACTCCATGCTTGATCGATGCTTTTGCATGTCTTTACTTGATCTGTCCACCAGGACCCTTTTGGCATGGCTTTACGAAACCGCTGTAGTTGTTCTTCATCATCCTGACAGTATTTTGACATCCAGTGGTTAAACTCTTTTTTCCAGGTTGCATATGATCTGCGGCTTCCATCCCATGATGGTACTGATAATCTTTCAAGACCGCTGGTATTTGGTTTTGATTTCAAGACGTCTGCCATTTTCGTCACAGCCGAGGTCATCGCTTCCAAGGCATCAGACTTGACAGTAGGCTCAGGCACAAGGCTACACTCCTTCTGATAGGCAGCATACTTCTGTGCAATTTGTAGATAATCTGCCTTGACCTGCTTCCCGATCTTTTGAGTGGTTAAGGTTGACTCGTCTTCTGCAGAAGCACCTCCCTCTACGAGTTTATCGGCGATAGATTCTTGTTGTTTCTTAATGCTCCTATACTTCGATTGAATTTCACTATATGTAGCTTCAAGTCTCTCTGGTTGTGGCTTTACTGCAAAGACTGCCTCAAATTCATCAAATAATTCATAAAGTGTGTGAATGGCATTTTCCATTTTTCCAGTTAAGGTTTTTACATCCGTTTTTGCGGCATTTTGTCAAAAATGCTAATTACGTATGCAGCCTCGATTTCATGCACGCCTCCTGTGGCGAATGTTCGTCGTTATTTCCAGTAGAGAAATAAAGTTTTTCAGTTTATCGTCAATGAAATCTTCAGCTAAACTGAAGCATCTGGTGAAAGTCCAATATTTTACCTTCCTTGGTAGGTTCGTTTTGCCTTCTGAGGCTCGATATGTATCTTCAAAGACGGTTAGTCGCTCGCTTTTGGCAGTCGGTTGTCCTTGAGGTTGTGTTGACTTCAGAATGGCGATTTTGTGTGTCTTTCTTAAATAATTTTTGACTGTTTCGCCTCCTCCTTTGTGGGTGGTTACTTTAATTGAAAGAGCACACTTGTGACCTTGAAACTTCCTTTTAATTTTGCACTAAAGCTAGGTAAATCCTCGATCGTGTTGATCGGCGTCGATGTGGTCTGGGTTTACACTAACATTCAAGTCAACTGAAATCACAGAAAAACTCGAACTAAATCACTGTCTTTTACATTCAAATCAAACGAAGAACCATTTCTTGGTTTTACTTACAAATTCTGTAGGAGATTCTAGGTCTTGGTCATTCAGTACAAGTTAAATATCTTGACAAATCACTAAACATACTTTCTCTTCGAAGACCACGTGAAATGTGTCAAAATAGAAAACACAGGTAGCCCAAATATCGAAGGGCAATACATGGATAAATAAATGGATAGGTGGATGAAAGAATGAATGAATCAGTAAATGGATGGGTAGATGAAAGAATGGATGAATGAACCCGTAAATGGATAAATGGATGGGTAGATGAATGAATGAATAAATGAACGAATAAATGGATAGGTAGATGACAAAATGAATGAATGAATGAATGATAAGTACAATTACATTTTCTTCAATAATGGCATATAACTGTCTGGTAAAGTCCTTCCATTGTCTCTATTACTGCGGTTCTCAGTATTATGCGAACTCAGACATACAAACAGTCGGCTGGAACTTGGTTTTTTTTCTACCGTTAATCAAATTCAAAACTCAAACAAATTCAAAACTAAATACATTCTTCGACCAAATGATCCATAATTTAGCTCAAAATCATATTTGCTTTCCATTTGGTGGGTCTTCTGACTTATATTTTTAAGTTTACTGATTTTTTATGTTGATTGACGGCAGCGAAAAAACCAAGTTCCAGCCGACTGCTTGAATGTCTGAGTTCGCATATTGTAACGGCTATACGACTGATTATATAATTAACGTTAGACATATGATTCCGTTCACGAACGTGTCACACAATCAACCGCTTGTAATTAGATATATCGCTAGACAGACACTCTTATGTTGTAATAAGACGGAATAACGATCAAGAACTACAGAATAACTGAACGTAACGATTTTACAGGAGAAAGAGGTAAATTATCACCCATCAATTACATACCTACCTAATAGTTTTGATGATCTATATATACATGGAAAATGATGTAATTTATAGTATTTCTCGTGAAGTATTGATCGCCACGTGCCTAGTAAGTGAACTTGCTATTGTATTAGTTAAACCATTGTAATCCTTAGTTTTCTAATCTTTATTATTATTATAATTTAGTTTTTACGTGACTCAATAAAGAAACGAACGATGAGCCTCAGTATACTGCTTGCTAAACCCTTCTCCACGGCCAACCCGGGGAAACAACGGTGACCTTGAACGACCTTGAGTTCCCCAGCCGTAATAGTAAAAACTCTGCGTTGGATCACCATTGACAGCTAGATAATAAATAACGATGGACGATGTCAAAGACGACAAAGACAACGAAAAAGAGACTGATTCTCGGACAAGAATCCAGACAGAAAAGGGAAAAGAATATCAGCTCCAGCTGATAAGAAGCAATCGAAATAAAGCCTATAAACAATGGAGAAAACAGATTAACAGATCAGCCGCTGTTATCGTGGACACAATAGACATCGCCTCTCTGCGACAAGAAAGAAACGAGTTGCAGACGTGTTTCAACGAGCTGACCCATCAGCAAGATCGGATAGAGGACGAGTTAAGCAACGAAGAAGACAAACGAGCCGTTACCTCAGAATATGACCGCTGGGACACAGAAAACCAAGAAATGTTCAAAACGCTTAATAACACAATTGCAGATCTGTTATCTTCCCAAAGCGACCGCAGTTCGGTAAAGTCTAACCGGACCCGAGCTACGAGTCAATCATACGCTAGTTCAAGTTCGTCTCGCTCATCCATTTCTAGAAAGGCCGAAGTGACGATCAAGGCTGCAAAACTGGATGCAGAGTTGAAGTTTCTCCACCTAGAAAGCGAAAATGCAGCTGCCTTGAGAAAACAACAGGACGAAATGGAAAAGTTGAGAATAATGAAGGAACTGGCAATAGCTAAGGCCGAGCTCACCGCTTTCGCCCAAGTAAAAAGGGAAGAAGATGACGAAAATGCAACACCCCCAAGTGACTGTGGTGGAAGCGAGCTTCTGCATGAGTACTTAGAAACGCAATTAAGCGTGCTAACTCCTTCAGAAGTGAGAGGAGTGAAGACGCCTCCCAACGGTACGGCGACATCGTCTCCTGGTGACCACCAAAAGTCCTCATCGATCAACGAATCAAACGCGAAAAAAACAACGCCAAGGGAGAACTTTGCCCCTACCACGCCTTTTAACAATGACGCAATATCCCGACTTGCAGACTTGCTGTCAGAACGACACGGACGAGATAACCTCCCAAGGCCGGAGCCAGAGGTCTTCGATGGCAACCTTCTTCGCTTTCCCCTGTGGATGAAGTCATTTGAGACCCTTATCGAGAACCAAACCACTTCACCATCAGAGAGACTGTACTACCTTGGAAGATATACAGGCGGCGAAGCTAAAGAAGCCATCGGTGGTTTACTCCCTTTGAACAGTGAGAATGCCTACTCGAAGGCAAAGAAACTATTACGCAACAGATTTGGAAATACCTTTCTCATCTCTGATGCGTATCGTAAAAGGATCAATGACTGGCCCAGAATCCCAGCCTACGATGGCCCAAGCCTTAGAAAGTTCTCAGACTTCCTTGAGCATTGCAAAGCAGCGATGGAGGAGATAAAGTACCTCAACGTTTTAAATGATCCCGACGAAAATCAAAGAATGCTGAAGAAACTCCCAAGCTATCTGGTTGCGCGATGGAGTCGCATCGTCGATAGATGGATCACAGACGAAGACTGCCAGGACAACGAGGAAGATGAAAAATCAACTCCGTTCACGGAGTTCTGTAAATTCCTGAAAGGGGAAGCTAGAATCGCATGCAATCCGGTAACCTCCCTACGGTTACCCAAGAGCGGGGACGGAAAGGAATAACTAGATAAAGTAAGAACAAGTGCTGCACCACCTAGGAAAAGAGACACTACCGTGAGCAGCTTTGCAACTGAAGTAAAGAGCACAGCACATGGAGCAAAGAAAGAAACCAAACAAGATACCTGCCCCTTGTGCAAAGACGCTCACGACCTAGACACATGTAAAGATTTCCTCAAAAAACTGAATTTCAGAGAAAGAAAGGAGATGACTCGTAACAAAGGCTTGTGCTGGGGATGTCTACGATACGGTCACAAGAGCCGACAGTGCAGAAAGAAGAAAACCTGTCAAGTCTGCGAGGGATCTCACCCTTCAAGCCTCCATGACTACTACTATAAGCCAAACAGCAATACTACAGCTGAACAGGTCAGTAAGGCTCCTGAGAACATAGTTACTCATCGTGTAGGAGTAAGACGCATGCAGAGTCATGAAGCTGCCTCATCTCATTCTCTTATTGTTCCTGTATGGCTTTGTCATGACGACAACCCCGATAACAAATTGATGGTGTATGCCTTACTAGACGAACAATCTGATGCATGTTTCATCAGAGATTCGACACTCAACAAACTTGGAGTCAACGGTCCTGAAGTCAGTATCAAACTAGCAACTGTGCTTGGACAAGAAACAATCCAAAGCAAGAAGATCACCGGTCCTACCGTAAGAGGCGTGAGGGAAGAGAAAGACATACCCATGCCTAGAGTGTACACAAGAGAAGTCATCCCTGCCAGGAGAAGTCAGATCCCAAGACCAGAGACCGCCCTAAAGTGGCCTCACCTCAAGCGGATAACGAATGACTTGATGCCCTACAGAGGAGATGTAGAAATCGGCCTCTTAATCGGCCTCAACTGCACTAGAGCAATCAAACCACACGAAATAATCCCAGGAAAGGACGACGAGCCTTACGCGAAAAGAACCGCTCTCGGATGGGGAATCATTGGAGTAATCAACACAAAGGGACTGCGATGACAATGACGACCTAAGCGAGATTTCAACGAATCAGACGATCGCACAAGAAATTAAAATCCCTCAAGACAAAAAGATCTGCTACTTCGCATGTCAAACCCAAGTAAAGGAGGTACTAAACCCTCAGCAAGTAAGCAAAATGTTCGAGATGGACTTCAACGAGAAGGAAACAGATGGAAGAACCCTTTCCTACGAAGATCGGCGATTTCTTAAGATCGTTGGAAAAGAAATCCACCAACTAGATGACGGACATTACGAAATGCCCCTGCCATTCAAGAACGACATTACTTTGTTAGAAAACAACAAGACCATGGTAATGAAACGACTGTTGCATCTAAGAAAGAGACTACAGAACGACACACAATATCGAAAGGACTACGTCTCATTTATGAAGAACATCATTGACAGTGGCCACGCTGAACGAGTACCAAGCAACGAAGTCCCACTAGCCAATGGCAAGGTATGGTACATCCCACATCATGGAGTTTATCACCCCAAAAAACCCGGGAAAATTAGAGTCGTCTTCGACTGCAGCGCCACGTACAACGGCGAATCCCTGAACAGACAGCTGTTGCAAGGCCCTGACTTGACGAACAATCTCGTAGGAGTACTTTTCAGATTTCGTCAAGAGCCGATCGCCTTTATGTGCGATATAGAGAAGATGTTCCATCAAGTAAAGGTCAACAAGGAATGCCGTGACTATCTTCGATTCCTTTGGTGGGAGGATGGCAACACAGAAAGCGAGCCAGCGGAGTTCAGAATGACGGTACACTTGTTCGGCGCCGTCTCCTCACCAGGTTGTGCAAACTTCGGATTAAAGAAAGCCGCTGACGACTTCCGAGAAGAGTTCGGCAACAAAGCAGCCGAATTTGTGAAAGAAGACTTCTATGTGGATGATGGGCTGAAGTCCGTGCCATCAGTAGGAGAAGCCATCGATCTCATCAAAGACACCAAGGCTCTGTGCGAGAAAGGAGGCTTCCGCCTTCACAAGTTTATATCAAACTCCAAGGAAGTAATTGAGACCATCCCTCAACCTGAACGAGCAGATGGCATAAAGAACCTCGATATGGATAAAGACAACCTCACAATAGAACGAGCACTTGGTGTACAATGGTGCGTCGAATCCGACACTCTTCAGTTCAGAATAGTATTGAAAGATCGACCCTTCACAAGAAGAGGGATATTGGCCACCGTCAGCTCAGTGTTTGATCAATTGGACTGGTCGCACCGGTCATTCTACTAGGAAAGAGAATACTGCAATCCCTATGCCATGATGGTGTAGACTGGGACGAAAGAATTCCTGATACACTCAGACCAACGTGGGAGAGATGGAGAACCGAGCTTCATGCTTTATCTGCTCTGAACATAGATAGATGTTACAAGCCACGAAACTTCAAGACCGTAAAGTCTGCGGAGCTACATCACTTCTCAGACGCCAGTAACGACGGGTATGGTCAGTGCTCTTACCTGAGACTTGTTGACGTTGAAAACCAAGTCCACTGCTCTCTTGTAATGTCCAAGTCTCGCGTAACCCCGCGAAAGCCAATCACCATCCCACGACTAGAACTGTCGGCTGCCCTGGTATCTGTCAAAGTCAGCCAGCTACTACGAAATGAGATGAACCGCCTTAACCCAAGCGAATTGTTCTGGACCGATAGCAAGGTTGTCCTGGGATACATCAACAACGAAGCAAGACGATTCCATATTTTTGTTGCCAATCGCGTTCAACAGATACGCGATCAAACCTCACCGCATGATTGGCATTACGTCGAAACGAGCAACAACCCTGCTGATGACGCTTCTCGAGGTCTCCACGCCCAAGATTTGGTAAACTGTAACAGATGGTGGAACGGACCAGAGTTCCTATGGAACTCTACCACGACACATCCACCGCCAAAGGAGACTTCAGACATCTCCATGGAAGACCCAGAAGTTAAGAAAGTCTCAACATTTGCTACCAAGATCGAGGAATACTCCAATCTTCTTGACCGGCTAGAGTATTTCTCGGATTGGCATCGCGCTAAAAGAGCTGTAGCTGTAATCATTCGCTACCAACGAAGGTTCAAGCGTTCAAAGATCAACCAACAAGAACAGAAGAACGCCGAGAGCACCGACTGCCAAAACGCAAAGAAGGGTAAGCGAGAAGACAACAATTACGTTCCTGCAAACATAAGTGACATCCTCTGTGCAGAACGAGAGATGATGCGACTTGTCCAAAATGAAGCTTTCCAGGACGAAGTCAGGATTTTGAGCAGCAATAACGCACATCGCGAGCCTGAAGACCGCAAAGCAACAAAGGACCACAAGAAGTCAATGAGACAGTCAAGCTCACTCTACCGTCTCGATCCCTTCCTGGACAAAGAAGGTCTCCTTAGAGTATGCGAGCGACTAAGACATGCCAGCCTCCCCTACGAAGCCAAGCATCCAGTCATCGTTCCACGAAAGGGACACGTAACGAGTATGATAATTCGACACTTCCATGAAAGAACCGCACACAAAGGACGCGGAATCACTCACAATGAGATAACGTCATCCGGCTTTTGGATAATCGGAGGAAGTTCCACGATCGCGCATCATATCTCAAAGTGCGTTACTTGCCGTAAGTTGCGCGGAACAACGGAACAACAAAAGATGGCGGATCTTCCAAGCGACAGACTTGAGCCAGCCCCTCCATTCACCTATGCAGCGGTGGACTATTTTGGTCCTTGGATCATCAAGGAAGGACGGCGTGAACTCAAGAGATATGGTGCTCTGTTTACATGCATGTCGTCTAGAGCCATCCATATAGAAGTGTCCAACTCTTTAGAGACAGATTCATTTCTCAACGCCTACCGCCGCTTTGTCGGACGACGAGGTCCTGTACGACAGTTGAGATGTGATCGAGGAACCAACTTCATTGGCGCACGAAACGAGCTCCAAGCAGCACTAGAACAGATGAACCATCACAAGATACATCAAGAGCTACTAAAGGACAACTGTGACTGGGTTGTCTTCAAGACCAACGTACCACACGCAAGCCACATGGGCGGTGTGTGGGAACGACAGATAAGGTCAGTTCGCAGCGTCTTAGCGACCCTTCTCGACAGACAGGGAACCCAACTAGATGATGAATCGCTAAGAACCTTCATGGTAGAGGCAGAGGCAATAGTGAACAGCCGTCCGTTGACAGTAGAGAGCGCGAGCTCCACCGATCATCCCACACCTCTGACTCCAAGCATGCTGCTAACGATGAAGACTAAAGTGCTTCTTCCCCCACCTGGCGTCTTCCAACATGCGGACCTATATTCGCGCAAACGCTGGCGCCGTGTACAATACCTCGCCAACGAATTCTGGTTGAGATGGAAAAAGGAGTTCCTACAGACATTACAGCAACGACCAAAGTGGATTCCAACCAACAGGAATATGAAGATCGACGACATCGTCATCATCAAAGAAGAAAGCCAACCAAGAAACAGATGGCAACTGGCCCGTGTTGCAGACACATATCCCGGCGACGATGGTCTTGTAAGGAAGGTGAAGTTAGCAGTTCCTCCCAAGATTGATGCCGACGGAAAGAGGAAATCACCTGTTACCTTCTTGGACAGACCAATCCACAAGCTTGTACTTTTGTACTCTGAATGAACAGCAAGACCAGGGAATCCCCATCGAGGAGCCATAACAGATAACCGGAACACTGTATTTTGATTTGTTTTTGTTAGTAAATTGTCATTACAAATTAGGAGAGCCATGTAACGGCTATACGACTGATTATATAATTAACGTTAGACATATGATTCCGTTCACGAACGTGTCACACAATCAACCGCTTGTAATTAGATATATCGCTAGACAGACACTCTTATGTTGTAATAAGACGGAATAACGATCAAGAACTACAGAATAACTGAACGTAACGATTTTACAGGAGAAAGAGGTAAATTATCACCCATCAATTACATACCTACCTAATAGTTTTGATGATCTATATATACATGGAAAATGATGTAATTTATAGTATTTCTCGTGAAGTATTGATCGGCCACGTGCCTAGTAAGTGAACTTGCTATTGTATTAGTTAAACCATTGTAATCCTTAGTTTTCTAATCTTTATTATTATTATAATTTAGTTTTTACGTGACTCAATAAAGAAACGAACGATGAGCCTCAGTATACTGCTTGCTAAACCCTTCTCCACGGCCAACTCGGGGAAACAACGGTGACCTTGAACGACCGGCTTGAGTTCCCCAGCCGTAATACATATTACTGAGAATCGCAGTAAATAACACTTTGCTATTTCGTGCAATACAAATTGATTCCAGCCATCTTCTTTGCTGCCATCTGGCTTCATCCTAAGTATTTTCGTGTCATCCCATTTGATGAATGTTCAGACAGGGCTGATTTGTCTGTGTTTTCCAGCCTCACGTGCACATTCCGTTGGTGTTCCATCTTCCTTGTCTGTAGTGCTCTAACCGTTTCTCCTATGTAAACTGTACTACAATCTCCACAAAGGATTTAGTAAATCATTTGTCGCACTGTTAGCATAGGTTTTGTTGACACTTTGATGTTGTGTGAAGACAAAATTATGTGTACTTTCGTAACCCTGAAGATGGTCGCGATGGCCGAAAGCTTGGTTCATTAAGCAAATTTCAAATGCAGATGAAGCCACTACAATATATTTAAATTGACGCCTGCATACAAGGTAACCCTTAATGATCAAATTTTGCGAAGTTGATGTTTTTTGCATTTTTAGTATCCCGGTAGTATGTTTATTGACATATCCAAACCGTTTTTCGCTACGATAAAAATAACGTACTTCCACAAAATGTACACATTTTGTACACATTATGTACAAATTTCGAGCTCGCCATTATTCAAACTGGTTCCTGGCCGTTGACTTATTGTACAATAGAAGTGACGTCAGATTCTCAACATCGTTCGTCGCAAATTCGTCGTATTGCTAATTTACACGCATCAACATTTTTTTGGCGATTCAAGATACTGTTTCTTGTTCAAGTGTTTTAATCATAATTAAACTAAGAATACAGTGCAGCGAGTCGTGCAGCGACGCGTTCACATTGAGAAACTGACGTCACAGTCTATTGTTCGATTCGCAGGAACACGATTTAGTAATGGCGGACGTATTTTTGCCTGTTTTGAGAGTCCAATATTTCACTCCTTTATTCTTATATCGACTTAAAAACAACTAAAACTGCTACCTTGGAGCTTAATAGACTATTTAACGAATAAAACATTTCTTTAGCAATGGTACGAATTTCGTCATAGTAGCACTTTAATACATTTCATTATTATTGTACATGAAACATACCTTGTTGTTTAGTTGTGAAAACCTTGCTTGAGGCATTCCCATATCCTGCAACATTCCTGGCGTATAATTGGACTTCATACTCTGTATTCTTTGTCAGACCAGTGATAGCATTATTAGTGTTTGGTGCACTGATATGAAGGGTCTTTGAATTAATCAGTAATTTGTAGTCAATGATTGGACTACCACCATCGTAGACTGGTCTTGTCCACCTTACAATTACCGATGATGCTTCAATATATGTAACAGTAATGTTGGGAGGTCCTGGAGGGACTAAAGATTGTGAAAAGCATGTTAGACGTAATGTTTCATAGCCCAGAATGAGGACTAGACGGGGTTTCCAGTTCGAGACGAACTTCTCTTACTCATTAATTATTACATGCAATGGCCTAAAGGCAATAAATAAAGAATTCCAAGGTTTTAGCACGGAAAAGCAAGAATTCCGGTCTTTGCATATGCTCTGATCATGCGCCGAGTCGAAGACATCGTATCCTACATGTGTTGGACTCTTGAGTAGCATGCAATATGGATCGAGTAGAGCCTGCTTTAAGATTGAAGCGAATTCGGACAGAGCTAGTGGTATTATATACATCTGTCCAAGATCCCGATGATTGTTATATGAGGGATAAGAACTCATGTACAGTCAAGAGGGACGATTAGTTCCAATCGTCCCTCATTATAAGTACTCGGGAGAGTAACTGGAAATTTTCAGTTACTCTCGCCAGTACTTTCCGTACTTTCCAGTTACATCACGTGATCTGATTCTGCACATTTGATTGGCTGGTTACCTCATGAATAATTAATGAGTATGAGGAAGCATTGATAAACACTGTCAAGCTTGAAGCAACAAAGAATCTGAAGATTAAGAAATTCTACAAACATCTAATACTATCCAAGAGAAGGCTTCAATAATATTACATTCATGTCTCTCACATTAACTTTATTAAAGGCCCACTCTGATGAAAATTCGTAAAAAAGAAAGAGCTAATTTTTGATTGCCAATTGAATCCCCTACCCATAATTAGTCAGAATCTGAAAAATCAAACTTTTTGTTCCATTTGTTGGCGAGAAATTAGCGTTTGAATTGCGATCCGCCATTAATTGCCTTGGTCACGGCCAAAAGGGCCGCCCCGCATGGTCCTGAGGTCTGTGACGTCATCTACTCAACGCATCATGACTACGATATGCCGTTCACGTACATTATCTGTAAAGTATACAAACCGAACAACAAACAACCCTCGGTTAGTCCGTCCGCGTAACAGCGACCGATATCGTGGTTTGAGACCCCCAACGGTCTTTCTGGATTTGTAAAGTAGAAGTTGATTGGCTCGTGATGATGCTCGTTCTAACGTGGAATCTCATTCGCTCCTTAGCTCGACCTGCTCGAATTTCACTGTTCACGTGTTATTTGAAGTAGAAGATATATAAAAGCTTTCTTCGAAAGTAGAAATGTATTCGTAAACTTGCCAATGGGCTGTGGAAAATCCCCGGGGGGGGGGGGGGGGTACTCCCTTTGTCCAAGTGGTAGGGGTGATCGGCGGTCGGTTTTGAAAACGATCCTAAAAAGTACGCATAAATTACAAGAGCTGTTGAAGCCATGTTCATTTCGACCCCTAAAAGGTACGGCCATATATGGCGACGGAAAAAGTGATTGTGCTGATATCGTTAATCAGTGACTGGACAATATCTTTCTTCTGTTCAATTGACCCTAAAAGGTACGGACTCGTGTTACGTAACTGACTTTTGTGTCGGAACCCTAAAAGGTACACACAGGAAATATTTTTAACCCTAAAAGGTCCGCCGATCACCCCCGGGGGGGGGGGGGGGGGGGGGGGGGGGGGGGGGGGGGGGGGGGGGGGGGGGGGGGAAATCTCTTATATCATTACCAGAAATTTGAGACATTTTACTCCCGCGATATTATGACCAGCGGTCTACTGGCAGTCCGAAATTCTCCTCGAATTTATATCAAAATAAATCAATTTATCAAAACCAAACTACTCTAAGTTTGTGGTTGATATATTTTATATTGAAGAGCTTGCTTACGCTCGGCACAGAGTACGAACGACTCACTCTTGGCACTTCATTTTAAAAAGAACACAAGTAGATATGAAATGGGGGTTCTGGGCCACGAACGCTCCGGAGCAACCGGAGCAGACACGGGCGCTCCGGTGCAACCGGTACAAATCTCCTAGGAGGTGACGTCATGCCGGTACGGAGCCTGGTGTCATTGGAGCCTATTGTTCTGAAGTATACCTTTTGTTGACAATCTATTTTTAGTCACCAACTCGAGGATAATTATTATTTTTATTTATTTATAATAATTATTATGTTTCTTGTTCTGAAGAAACCTATTGTTTTTGGCTGACTCCATCTTTTGTGTCGTAATTTCCGGTACGGACAGCCTATTGTTTTCTAACAGATATTTTGTTTACACACATGTCTATTTTAGAACGACCGTTTGGTCTTGTTTTTGTTTTTCCCGATTGTGTTTTTTTTTTCTGCGTTCCAATGTTATTATTCTAATTACTAAAAACGTTTTAACTTTAAAAAAGGGATAAAAGATCAAACATGACTAAAATAATCTATTACCCGAAGCATTTGTTCCGGCCGGCTGGAGTTCGTGACACAAACAAGTGACGTCAGCACAAATAAACAATAGGGGATTAACACCGGTCTGAACTTGCCCAGGGAACAACAACAGATATGTTTTTCAAAATCATTTTTATTCAGAAAACTCACATTAAAATGTTCTAAGTGAACTTGTCCATTCAAACTCGTTTCTAATATTTAACCGAGAAATTATAAACACAATATTTTGATTGTCAGTCAATAGAAACACCCGTCGCTCCAAACAATAGAGATTATTATAAAAAGCACTGTTTTTTTGCATAATTATAAATGATCAACGAACCACATGAATTATTATAAACAAATACTCAGAGAATACTCATATAAATCAGAGAATAACAATTATAACAAACTGTTAGAAACGTTCAGTATAGATGATTGACCTTGCAATACTTCCCAGCAAGGGTATAGTTCCATCGTTAGTTTCATTTCTATATACATCCACATCTAGGTCAGTATCAATATAATCATTGCAGTTAAAGATGTAGCGTCCAGCCATTTCCAGCCATTGAACACTGACGAAAAGTCGATCCATTCCATTCCAGACTAGTATTCACAGCTCAGAAGTAGAAAATTGAATCTTTCAAACATGTTTCTTTAACATCTTTGATGTGGAGTTGTTGACACACGCTTCTCTTACACCGTTTAGTAGGTTACAGTTCACTGAATACATATATTATAGGACTACACAGGAACCCCAACTTATAAAAATGCAAAAATAATACACAGGGATCCCAATTTCAATAGTTTCTGAATAAGTCAGGGTGGGGGTACTTAAAAATCACATAAAATCGGGAATATTTAGTTGTTTTCTAGCATTTAAAACTTTTTTCGGATTACACAGAACACATAGCTTTTAAAAGCTCTAGGTTTAGGTCTAGGTCTAGCTCTTGCCTTGGGCTATCGGCTATTGGCTATCAGGCTATAGCTATCGGCTATCAGCTATCAGGCTATCGGCTATCAGGCTATCGGCTATCAATTGTCAAGATTCGTTGTTGTTTTGGATCCATTTTGCGGCCAGTAGAATGAATTAAACGATGCAAAAATGTTCACAGAATATGTTATAAAGACTATATTTTACATTTGGATGTCGGCACCTAAAATTCAAAGCTGTATAAATGTCAAAATTTCAAATTATGTTTGAAGTCCCATACATTTCTTTGTGTTGTTGAGCGGCCATTTTGAAATGTCGATCGTACTGAAAACTAATACCGTGACGTCAGATGTCCGTAATTTCTGGTAATGTCCCTTGTTTGCCGATAGGACATTCTCAATATGGAAGGCCTCGTGACTGCTTGTGACCTCTACTCTGTTACGGGAGACGTCTGCGTTTCTTCAATTACGTACAAGGTCGGAAACACATTCTCAAGCTACACACATAACGGTCGCGATTAATTATAATGAAGAAGGAAGCAGAATAAGAGTTTGAAGTTCTAGACGGACGTTGCATTTTGCCTTTCCTTCGACTATAAATAATAAAATACAGTCTGTTGTGCAGTCTGTTTTAAGTTTATTTTACTAGTCTTAGGTTACGAGGAGTGAGTCCCGGGGGTTGAGTGAAGCAAGACGCTTTCTTATCTACACACAAAGCAGCCTTCTGAAACCACGAACGAATGTTCAATTTTCCTTTTCCTGACACTAAGAACCTATTTAACTACTGTTAACAATCTCTTTGTGGCATGTATATTGAAATACATACAATCCATCGTTCAATTCAAATTCGGCAGTCAAATCACAACGGTCGACAGTTCAAAGCATCCGGTACAAGAGACTGGATCGAGCTAAGGAGCCAATGAGAATTCGCGTTAGAACGAGCATTATCACAAGCCAATCAGCATCTACTTTATAAATCCAGAAAGACCGTTGGGGGTCTCAGAACACGATATCGGTCGCTGTTATGCAGACGGACTAAACGAGGGTCTATTTGAATGTAACGCAGGCTATGTAAAGTATGGCGTCTAATCAAGTGGGATTTTCTCGATCAGAAAGCGAAGAAAACTATGAATTAACTAGTTTTTTTCAGCGATACAGATTATCTTGAACCTGTTGCTACCGTAGATGAAATTAATCAATACGAAGACGAAGCAGAACAAGATAGAGAAGTATACATTTTCTGAAAGCTGAATCAATGCAGAATTCAATAAAACAATTAGTTTTTAGAACAAAAGCAATATGCTTGAAATAGGTAAAAAGTTCAGATTTTCACATCACTATCATCGCCGAGATCCCATACAGCCGCAATTTATCGGAAATCCTCGACTAATACCTTTATAAGCTCATGAGATATAGCTTACAAAAACGGTGTCTCCGTTTATTGATAAATTAACCGTTGCGTTTTCATATGGTCCCAGCTAAACTTCAAACTCTGCAAAAACTGGAAAACACTTTACAAAACAAGTTATAACTTTTGAAGGAAATTGAATATTGAAATTCGGAGATAATTTTTGGAGAATATTTATCTGATGAAATGTCTACCAAATTTCAGCTAAATCGGATAAAATCCCTTTGACCCGGAGCTCAAAATGTTTGCTTGATTCATGGCTATTTTGTTTCCGAAATAGAGGCAAAAACATTTTAAAATCAAGTGGCTTTGTTTACACGAAGCGTCGATAATCCACTACAAATATGTGATCCAATACCTCATGACATATGAATGGCATTCATAAGAAGATCGCCTAACAGTTCGTAACGACGTAACACAACAGGAAAACAGGAAAACAGGAAAACAAAGTTACTGCTGGCGGGATATATGAGTGGTTTAGCATCGTTATTCAAAGATATTTTGAGTGAGCAGTTACGATGTTTGGATCTTTGGATCTTTGGATCTTTGGATCTTTGGATCTTTGGATCTGAATCTTTGAGGAAAGTCTGTTGCGTGAGTGCTGTTGACAGCTTGCTTGTCAACATTTTTTTTTGCATGAAATGAAATCAAAAATTATTATTTTTAAACTTTTTAGGAAAACAATATTTTTAGATTCTGTTTTTTGGAGATGGTAGATAATATTCAATTTGATTTGGAGCTGTCAACAAAAATCACAACCGGTGGTTTGAAAGGTTTTTGGGGTACCCTGATACCTTAAGGTGTGCCTGCTCTAACTGTTCTCTGGAAATGGTCACTAAAAGCGAGGAGAGCTTTTGTTGCTCAGAATTGAAATAGACCGGTGTTGAGAAAAGTTAGAGGAACTTGACGAAGAAGAGTGGCATGCGTGTATATGTATTTCCGAACAACCGGACTTCAAAACAGTGTGCTTAGATATTTGGGTATTAGAAACAGCAGCAATAGGATTAAAAACTCGCCAGAAACGAAGCTACGTAGAACTGAGAGAGAAAGGTGGAACGAGAGAGTCAGAGTGAGTATATATTTTGACAAACTTTTCATTTGTTGTCAATATACCATATAGAGAGTCGTCAATATACAACTCATGAACAATCCAGTCTGAGGAATCTGTAGTTCTGTTGGTGTTTGCACTTGGAGGTCTCTCTGTTTCGTCTATATCATTGTTTGCATTTCTTCAACTGCAAATGAAAATTCAATAATATTCCATCTTGTTGTCCAATATTGTTTGTCTAATTATATTAGCCTTCATTGTTTACCTGTGCAAGTGGGTGGACAAATGACTGTTTGTTTTTCCTTTCTGATTTTAAATCTCCGTATGGCATCATCTTTATTTTCTTTCTCAAGCATGCAATGTAATGGTTCTGGCACAGTGGCTTCCAGATCTTCTTTCACCTCATTGAGATCTGACCTCTCTGTTATGAAAAGTGTCTGATATATCTCAGCAGCATAATCTAAATAAAATAGAGAAATTAAACTGTCATCATTCATTAGAGCCCATGTACATTATAATTTTGTACTCTATTTACCATAATTTTGAGGTATTTTCACTTCTTTCACTGTGGCGTCCCCATATTTGTACTTCGCATAAGAGACTTTTAATAGGGTATTGCCATGATCATCTTTCTTGCATTGGTACCTCTACTTAGGTTATAGTTAAAATGTACAGCAGCCAGTATTGTCCTGCAATGATGTAAAGATGACAGTTCATTAATTAATGATTGTTTTAATTAATTTTCTTTCTTCCATAGGATATTAACTACAATATATATGGACATTGTACTCAAATTTCATACAAAGTTACGTTGTATGATAAGTTACTTTACTTCTGTTTCGTACAATATGTAAATGTACATAATTATTGTAGTTTATTCACCAGCAGCAAATATGTAAAATTTTATCATCTTGTTTTTCAAAGCCTGTCTACATTCCATATACATGTATGTACCAGAATAAATATTTTCCTTATAATAACTAAAATGTTGTCTAGTTTTAAATTTAGTATTTGTATTACCATAATAAAATATGTAGTTTTTCTTTTAAATATACCTGCTTAGCATTCCAAGGTACGAAAATGACAGCATTTTAGGCGCAAACTGGTTAGATTGGCTTCCAGGCAACTAGTCTGTTCACTGGAGGAAGCCTGTTTAATTGCTTCACAAAGACGTCGATTTTCCAATGTGTCGCTTAATTTTTCATATGCCTCTGATTCTATGACAGTACAAAAAAATAGAGAAGTCATGTTGATTAGGACTTTGAAAATAAAAAGACTAAACTGTGCTTTGCTTACTTTTGCTCATCCAAACTTTTTGAACAGTGATTTCCCCATGGTGACAAGCGTTGAACAGTCTGTTTGGCAAGTCTTTATGCTTGTTTATAACATGAGAGAGAAAGCTTAGAAATTATTCAAGTTTCACCTCTCTCAAAAGACTATGGGTTGACGTCACAGAACAGTATAAATGGCATATGCAAGCTTTCCGCCAACGACCAATTATTTCACATGATCATTCTTTGCTTAATTTTAGGAGGAGCTTTTGTATTTCTGGAGAATGAAAATGACAATCGAAAATATTATTGCCGTCGGAGCGAAGCGGAGATGGCCTACTATTCTTTGCCAATACATTTCTAAAATGTTCGAGGTGGTTATGTACACGCGCCTGCAATAACGTATGACAGCGGACATTACATCACGTGTACATCACATGTTAAACCCAAATCAACCAATCAGAATGGACCGTTCCCATGGCCGACAAGAAACCATCGCGAAATCCCAATCCAAAAGGTTTTGCATGGAAGATTGTAAAACCACTGAGTGAATAAAATTCAAGAATCAGAATCTCTATCACGTGCATATCTCAAAAGCTATGAAAAGTGTCGCAGTTTACTGGGAAGAGAAACAATATTCACGTTACGTAAACATTGCAGATGACAGCGGATCACGTGTACATCGCATGCATCACGTGTACATCACATGTTCGCCCGTACATATAACGACAGCGTACATTTTTGGATTCCTCGTTGCATTGGCATTAATTACCCTGGGTGCCAGAGGTTTTGAGAAGTTTCACGATTTAGAGAGAGTAATTTTTCGTGCTAAATGTATATCGTTGAGAAAGTTCACTCCACAAACCTCTGGCCACTCGAGACATCTCCAACGGGCAGCCTCGATTTAGAGTTCACTTCCTGTCAAACCGGTTTTATTGCCAGGACTAATTTGCATTTGTCATGTTTCACGTTGGTGTGCAGCGAATGAATCAAAACAAACATAAACTCGTTCGAAACGCCAGAGAACGTGTTCTGTTTATTGGGGGGAAAAACGATCATTGTATTATTTCTGCCGTTCTTGATTCAGTAGAGTAACGCAGTGTTTGAACTAGGCCTGAGGGACTTTCAGCTGTGCTTGGTGGCGGCGTTATGCGAAGAGAAAACATCTCGTCGCTTGATGAACTGATCAAGTGAGACTTCGTGAACCGACTTCAGCTTACTGACATTAGGAAACTCGGAGGCTAACTCGAACTGAACGGCGCTATAAAAGCCTACATGATCGAAATGTTCACTATCACTCGACATGTTACGTTGTTTCCGCTCGATACTCTGAAGGTTTGAAACCGGTTTTTGACGGTTTGTATGTGAGAGCCAATCAAAATAGATCGTTGGTGGTTTCTATGACGATCTCATGAATAGCCAATCAGCGAGCGGATTAATTTTTTCCTGGAATGTGGAAAAATTTGACTCGAGAGGCCAACTAATATGAACAACTAATATAAATAAATTTTTTTTGCATCTTTGAGTTGTTACACTGTTCTTGATCTTGTTACATATCGTTATAAATAAAGTTAAAAGTTGTGTTCAGCTGGTTGTGTTATATAATTGTTTGACTCTACACCACATTTTCTTTAAAATCACCATGCAAAAATATACGACGGCACTTCATTGGTTAAACCAACTACTAGTTTATTGACCAGTAACGTACTGTTAATATTAGTATTGCATACAAGTCATACAAAAATTGTGAAGTGCCATTGTCTTACAAGTAGTTTTTAACAAAATAAAGTTAGAGTGATGGCACTTGAAACCAATGAAATTGATATTACACAAAATAATGGACACTATATAAATACACCTTAATTCCATTGCTTGCTTTTGTGTCGTTTTGACTATTGCACGCTAACTATGAGTCAGTTTTCTTACCCAGGCTTTTGCTATAACTTATTTAGACTTTTTCAAGAAGAACTTAATTTTTTTAAATGGGGAAAAAGCTATAAAGTCATTTATAGAGACTGTGGAAATATTCTGTAAGTTTTCAAATGTAAATAATTAACACAACGGCGTTTTTGTATAATAAATGAAGCCTGGGTAGACGTCATCAAATTTGCATATTGAGATTTCAATCCTCTATAACTCCTAAACGCAAGGTTCAAATTTAGAAATATTAAACCATCATATTATACACATCAGGAAGAACTGATTCACAAAATATTGTATTATTTATTAGGGGCACTTTAAACTTACTTATCATGAAAAAAAATATAGTGATAAATCATCAACCAGAGTTGAGTCACTGATCCCTCGAACATTACGCTCAATGCCGCTGATCCATTAGACTACCTGACTGCTTGTTCGATTTTGACGCTCTCTTTAACAAAAATAATACTTGCGAGGTGACTCATTAGGCCAAGACACAAATGAAAAGCAATTATTATGTTCTTCTCTCAGGACGCTCGAGAACAATCCAGGTAATCATTCGTTATTAATTCGTTTGAGAAGCCATATCAAAAACTCGTGCTTCGTGTTTCATTAGGGGATTCAAAACAACTCGAAACAATAATCGTGCTTTCATTAGTTTCTCGGAGTTTTGAACCCCTGATGAAACAATTGCACTCGTTGTTGATATATTGCATCTGTGTTTGATTATATTATTGCATAATCAATTGAAATATCTCAAAGATGAACACCCCGGGGACCTCAGGGGCTAAGATGTAGGGGTTTCACATTTGAGATAGATAGATAATCAACATTGGAATCACTAAAATCAGACTCTCTCTCTCTGGCACACAGTTTTGTTTTTTGAAATAGGCTTATAACTAGTTTGCCATATATGTATTTATAAATGTATATTGAAGTGAAACAACCTCGACTGTAGATAGAGCATCATACTAATATAAGCAGTCCAGTATATTTACCTGTACTACAACAATATCTATTATTAAGTCCAAAGTGCAGCAAAACGTGGTATGCGTGTCATACTTTGCAGATTAATGCCCCATGCTGTCACGGCGACTATTACCTGCAAGTGTAACCTCAACTCCCCTTAGCCTCTCCAGAATTATTTGCTGATATTTCCTCAAACAAATCACTATTGCTGGCACCAGTAAGTGTTTCTGGTGGTAATAGTAGGTGCTCTCACGGTACACCAAGATAATGATGTGATGAAACACTAGCATAACTATTTTTAAAGAAGCACCAGCAGATAATATACCAAAGCTAAGTAGGAAGTTTCCAGCAGGGAATTTTCCAAGCAATAGTGGTTGACTTTTCCATGTCAATATTTGTTGGCATTTTTTGCAGTGTGTTAACTAGTTCCTGATTGCTGTGTTGCAACAGAGGGATTTGGATGGTAACAAAGGTGACAGAACTGGAAACAGTATTCATTTTATAATATTATTAATAATATTAATTATTAGTTGGGGATTTTATTGTATATTTATATTGGGTTGGTAGGGGTATATACTTTTTATAATATTAGATTTTAGATTTTTTAGCACGTGCACGTTCTTACGAGTTTTATTGTTTTTGTGTTCTACGTGAATAAATAAATTAGTATTAGTATTAGTATTAGTATTAATTTTATAAAAATGTTGTAAGCATAAAATCTTACCTTTGGTTTACATTTTGGTTTTCTCATTGTCGTCTTCTTGAGTTGTAATCATAGGTTCCTCTTCCATTGGAAGTTCATTGTTGCTCATATCAACATCTTCATCTTTCAGAGATCATGTGGGGTATGAATTAAAATTTCCAGGTTGTATTTTGTATTTCAATTTCAGGAAAATCATCTAGCAATGTAACAGCAGGTTCCTCTGTCTGGCAACCTGAAACAAAAGCAACGTGCTTAGACCTTGAATGTATGATTATTATAGTATTAGGATTCCCTAATAAAGGAACCCCAAACACTGGTATGAAGTTGTTCATTATATATTCAGCAGTGTAGGTTGTAGTACCTATTTCCATTTGACTTTTTTTGTCCAGCAATATTCAGTATCACATATTCTTCTTTCTCCATTCTGTTCAGTTTCCTTTTCAGGGTCATCAGTAACGGTTGACTTTATCACAATTGGATGTTTTGGTCATACTTGATTTATATTGTGAGTAAATAAGATACATCTTAATGTGAATCTTATCAACATTATTTTATAGCTGATAATTTTGAACCTTTTGTGTAAACAACATTTTCTCATATCACCAAATAAAATAGATTGAAAGACATACCTTACAGTATGGTGCCCAGTATCCGGCCACTTTAGTTTATAATCATTGTATCTTGGCTTCTATTAGCGGAAAATGTCTAATATGTCGGCTAGGAACAGTTTATTTACTGCTCTAAAAGAGTTCCAAAGATTGACCGCTTTAGTCGAGTATATTTAAAATTATTTACTTTTTAGCGAAGCTCCTTAGGTGCCCAGTATCCGGCCAAGAGGCCCAGTATCCGGCCATCGACATTAAGCGAGTAATTCATGTAAACAATCGAACTAAACTGACTCGTTTACCTTTTTTGTGAATACTGATTTTGTTTTGTGCCTCTGGGTGGCCGGAAACTGGAACACTATGTCGAATTCGAAACGAAACTTTTGACTGCTGAAATTCAATAACATTTGAATTCTGCCTGATATTGAAAGGTGCTCCAAGCGCCGTTATCTTTAGTCTATCATTGCTGTTTAAATTGAGAAATTTGGCTAAGCATTTCCTATCGAACGAGACACTAGTTCACCTACGGTAGTTTTACTGCGCAGTGAAAAGCGTAAAAATTAGCATATGAAGATTTACTCACCTGAACAAAACTCGTTCTCGCTCGAGTCTCCTCGAGCAAAAAGCCTGCCAAAACTGACAATGAAAAGCTGGAATGTTCGGGTTCTTATCTGAATACTTTGGTCGGCGATGAACAATAACCCCGACGAAAAAAAATCGAATCAAAGTTTTTTTGGCCGGATACTGGTACCGGCCGGAGACTGGGTAACATACTGTACTCTTTGATTGGTTATGAGAGGTGCTGTTGCTTTCTCCATGTCCAGTACTTGCCAAATCAATAATAATTGACTGATCTCTACCAATTCCACTACAACTTTCCATGACAATATCTTGCTCAAGTTCAATAATAATTGACTGATCACCACCAATAGACCTTTTTACCGATACGGCGGCCATCTTGAATTATGGAGAAATTATGGGATGACAAGGGTGCAAGCTAGTAACCAATTGGCCATGAAAAACTACGAAAACCTAATTTAAAGCAATGAATTTGTACAAAATTATACAACAATACACAACACATGTAGATATTAAGTCATACAACACTATGGCTAGAGTGACATAGTAAAAATATATATATATTGACGCGACTCCATGCACTCTTTACAGTTTTTGGGTCATTTGCACCCTGAGCATCCCATAATGTTTGACTGACCTCCACCAATTCCACTACAACTTTCTGTGGCAATATTTTGCTGTTGAATGATAATTGACTGGTCGTCACTAACCGACTGCTCACTGCAACTTTCTCTAGCTGGTTCTGTGTATAGCTCACGTGCAGTTTCTGTGATTACATTGAGCTCTTGACCTTTGTCTGTGCGCAGCATCGACTTCAGCACCTAAAGGAAAACCCCGCATTAAATACCGAATATAACAACATATATATTTGTTTGGGAGAAATTAGTATATATTCGAATTACAAAGTGTTTTATCTCAACAACAGCCTGGGGTTTTGTTGCAATTTATACATACATGTACAATGTCATATCAAAATGACGAAAATTCACAACTACTACTGTAGGTGCAAACTTATCACATGGCAAAGCCGGCGATTCTCACGGTTCGTATCGCCATGAATCGTGATTCATTTTCATTTAGAAACTATTTATTTATCTGGCATATCGCCATATATAATTCTTTATATTTGAATTTTAAATGTTTTACCTGACGTCGGCTTCTCTCGCTAGTTGGTGCGGTATCTTTGGCTAATCCTGCCTGCCAAATTGTTGGTATCGAACCGGGCAGTAGTCTTCGCAACGTGCCCTCGACGTGGACGATCCTGGCAAAGCATTTGCTCTCAAAATGGTTAGAGCAAACCAAATGCAAATCTTCTTTCGAGAGAGAAGTTTGTTAAAATGGAATCGCTTCCATTTAGCGTTTTCGGCCGAATTCGCGGGTGACAGATACAGTTGTATTCCGGAATTCCCGCATTTTTATCGGCTTTATTGCAGCATCCGTACATCACACAACGATTTGGTGGCATTTCTGACGACTTCGTACTATTATGATTTAGATCAATCGATATTTTCTTTCAATTCTTTTTTTAGGAGCGCGAGTATTAGATACATTAACCACGAGTGTTGTGATTTGGGTTGAGTAGATGACGTCACTGACCTCACTCGTCCCATTCTCCCTTTCATTTTTACCTGAGACAAGCGAATAATGGCAGACGCATACAAAACCGTAAAAAAATAGTACTTCCCTTTGAGGCATCGACAAATCATTTTTCAAGATGACTTCAGCAAGTTGTCAAGCCATTTCAAGTTTGTTCAAATTTTTACGAATTTTCACCAGAGTGGGCCTTTAACATATTAAACAAAATAACATTTAACAATCCTTATATATAATTCCTTGCATGCGCGCATATTAAATAAACTATTTTTATTGTTCCTTTTGATCACACCCTGACCACAGGTGCCCATTAGATATATACTGCATAACATGCCAGGAATAAGGCTACATATAATCACCTTAATTACATCAAGTGTACCAATTACTTTTAATTATAATCAGTACATTAAGATCAGTACAGTAAATGTTGAATCATAAAACTTACACAACTGAGTAACAGTGATGTTGTGCTGGTCACTACCAACAACATTGGTTGCTATGCATCTATAAAGTCCATAGTCACCACTGTCTTGTCCTGTCACTACCATCGCCTCACTACCACTAGTAATACTGTGTACATTAGAAGTGATACGGTCACCATTGGGTTTGTACCAGGTAAAGTCTGGATTAGGGAATGCACTAGACCATTTACACATTAGAGTTATTGTGTTTCCATTCCATGAC
Organism: Actinostola sp. cb2023; assembly: GCA_033675265.1. NCBI lineage: Eukaryota > Metazoa > Cnidaria > Anthozoa > Actiniaria > Actinostolidae > Actinostola > Actinostola sp. cb2023. Next base: position 146,800 of record JAUJYZ010001592.1, on the reverse strand, counting down.
TTGATGTTATTAGATGAAGAAGCAGTGTCAATCTTTGGTTTGTCTATGACTGAAGAAAATAAATAACACAATGAATCCCGCCCTATCGAATGCACTGATTGTGAATCATGGTTGTGCTGATAACAAAGATTTGATCTTCAACTGTTCATGACATTCAACTAGACAGATGCAAACATTGAAGGTGTATTGACAACTAGTGTTGATGACAATCTGGCAGATTGCAAGTGAGAAACAATCATCTTAATTACATGAATATCTGCAGCATTATGTGTATTAATTATTGATTTTATTGATCCAAATCATGTACAAATACATACAACTATGTACAAAACATTATGTATATTTTCAATAATAATTGTTATTGTTTTAATGTTCTCCACAATTTGATCTAAACTCATTCAGTGATGGTCAACATTTACAGTGACGTGATGCTATTCTATTGCTAGCTGTACACTTGTATGTCCCTGTATCTGATCTCTTGGCTGACAAGATGGTGTACACATTTCTATAATATTAACTTACATTGTACAGTAACTTGCATACTGGTCATAGCATCACTTAGTATTCCATTACTAGCTGTACACTTGTATGTCCCTGTATCTGATATCTTGCCAGTGGCTGACAAGATGGTGTACACATTTATACTGGTCATATCATCACTTAGTATTGCATTACTAGCTAGCGCTGTACACTTGTATGTCCCTGTATCTGATCTCTTGGCTGACAAGATGGTGTACACATTTCTATACTGATTAACTTACATTGTACAGTAACTTGTATACTGGCCATAGCATCACTTGCTATTCCATTACTAGCTGTACACTTGTATGTCCCTGTATCTGATCTCTTGGCTGACAAGATGGTGTACATATTTCCTATATTGGGTTTAGTAATGGTTCCTGGTGATTTGGTCCACGTGATGGTTGGTTCTGGATAACCATCTGCTGTACATGTCAGGTTGAGAGATTCAGTCTCTTTGATTCTCTGGTTTATATTAGAATAATGATCAATGGTTGGAGGATCTACAAGATGAAAAAACATGTATGTAATGAATGTACAATATCTAACATAATTATGTAATGTATGTGTATATATTAACATAGCTGTCAGGTTTAATTGATAAAATGACACTTTAATTATTTGCAATAATTATTGACCAAATTCAAATGGCCACCACTAATTAGCATAATTATAGTAAAAAAACTGTTAATACCGGTAGTCATAGTCATAGCAAATGTTCAAAGAAACTACGTCTTTGAATTTGAAATTAAAATATTCAATAATTCCTGGAACAAGACTTGAAAGGCCTCAGTTGATAAACAGGTACAAAACTCTTTGTTGTTTTTCAGTCAGTAATAATTTATTGAATATTTTGTCCATATGTACTGCATGGATTGTATATGTACCCTTATGAATACGGTCGGAGGTAAATAACTTTTAGGGGACAATGAATAGAATGGATAGTAAGTTACAAACATGTGCAGTTCAATCTGTAATAAAACAGCAATAGTAAGAAAAGTCCAACATTTTAAAGGGCACACACATTTTGTCATTACATCTTGTAACTATACATAAATTGTACTTACATTTGACTGTCACATAAGCATGTGCTGTTGCTGTATATGATTGTCCACCATAAACATTCCTTGCTGTACAGATGTACTTGCCAGCATCAGACTTGACTACATTAAGGATTGTTAATGTACCATCAGATATCGTATGTCCAGTAAGTACATTATTCGCTCTTGACCAGGAAATAGAGACAGGTGGATTACCTGATGCCTGACATTTTAGTATGATGTCATCACCTTGTGCGACTGTAGTATTATCAGGTGAGGTGGTGATGTCTGGTGGATCTGTACATGGTTAAATTCATAGGATCAAATGTAGCAGTAATTTATATTAACTTAACCATGTTGATTTAATTGTTTATTTTACTTACCAGTGAAGATGGGAGATCAAATCAGAGTGATCTTATTTTCACAGAATATATATGATTATATAGGTAAATTCATTGGCTGACGAGAGAATTCCACGTTGAATTCACGAGAAAAGGCGATATCGCACAAGTCGCGAAGCGATCGACGAGTGCGATATCGCCTTTTCGAGTGAATTCCACGTCGAGCCAATGAATTTTCCTTGAATCCCATTGCGTTCTCTTTGTTTTGAAAAACAATAATTTTTAGACAATTCAGTCGCTTATATCGCGCGTCGCAAAGAAAGCCAGTATAGTGTTCAGTCTTTCGCTATACGCTAGCCAATAGGAATCAAGCGAAGTGAATACTAAAATCTGCAGTTTATCTGCATGAACTTCAGTCGTTTTAACGTCTAGATTTAGGGACAATCTACAACAGAAACACAGCCATAGAGTAGACATGGATAATCAGTTCATAGTGAACGAAAACTTACAACCAAAAAGACTAAAAGTGATCAGTGATCAGTGACAGGCTCGAAATGTAGCTGTGCAATTTTTCAAAATCATATTGAATCACTGTCTTGTCAAACCTGTAAGTAAGTTTATGCTTTTCTGATATTTTTCTGTTAACAAATAAGTTAATTGAAAATACACGAAACTACGGACTTATTCTATCCTCATAAGACTTTTAAAAATAAACCGTTCAAATGTTCTCAACTGACGTTTCTTGTTGTACTTCCAATCCGATCAGAACTGCCGCTTGCACGAGAAGTTGAAAGTGAACTTCAACATTTCACAGGACATTGATGGATTTGTTAAGAGGGCGTGCCTGTTAGAATCGAGAATCTCAAATCAGTTGTGAAATTTCGAATTTGTTTTTATTTCACCAAAACATCCCTTTGGGTGAACTGTTTTAGGAAATCATACTAAAAAATCCCAGCGCGTTTTCAATTTTGAGAAATTTACAAAAGTTTAAAAAATCAATTAAATTTCCGATTTTACCTCATTAATATGCACGAATTATGAGCCAACTTTAAAGCGATGGCGAGAGCTCGCAAATGTTTCAATCAAATTGATGTTGCTCACACATTGCAAGCAACTCACTAGCTTCAAGAATTGCTACAAAGCTTTGAACAAAATCCTTTATGAATATGTGGTTTTGACCTTGATCTACACCGTCTTATTTTACGTTCTTGCAACGGCCAAAATAAGGACCACGTTCAACCTTCCAAAATCGATCCTCGTACCTAATAAATGGGTAAAAAAAATACAGTGCATGAAAGCACGCTTATTCTAGTTTTGACAGGCAAAAAGTCAGCTCTGCAAATGAAAACGCGACCGCGCAGTGAAATATTAACTCGTGCCATTTGAACGTCTTCAACGAGATATGCGATACGCAACGAAATGCCCAAACTAACCCCAAAGCGAAGTAAAGTACGAGAGAACCCAAAAATCGTTTGTAATACCTTCTAGCTATGCTTTTAGTTGATAAACTAAGAAAACGGAAGTTGTTCTCTGTGAAACCGTATCAGATAAACAACGGACGGTCACGCTACAAAAAACGATTAAAAACATATCAGTGACAATGTTGTTAGACGAGGCTTGCAAGTTCCACATTTTTAAAGATTGCAAGTTCTAGTTTGCCACTAACGGCTCTAGATAGGTAGATTTCTGATATTTGAAAAGATCTACAATGTTGAGAATATCGCATGATAAAAGAGTGAAAACATTGTCGACCTTTCAAAGACAATCGGAAGTAACCGGTTAATTAATGAAATTGATCACGAGCCGTTTAACTGCCGCTACGCATTTTAAAACAACCATTTATTCGGTATTCTGTTACTGTGCAACTACATTCAACCAATACGATAAACTTTTGAGATACTTACAACTGACTTCTGTAACTGCATGAGTAGGCCACTCACTAAACATAATGGACTCACCGTACATTTAAGGCCAAGACTTGTCACGGTATAATTGTTTGTATCCTGTTGTAGCAGTTTTTGTATCCTAAAATAGCTTACATTGGCCTTTGATCTTCCCTGAATAGCATACTTTTGCGATACTGCCAACCTGTTGCACATATTCTAACGACAAACTGCAGGCCTAGCAGTAATATATGAAATGTTCAGTTAATCCAGTTATCCAGTTAAATTTTGAATAAATTATCTCTGGATCTTTGCACGATGTTTCGTAATTTGAAGTGACATTGCTCAATCCAGTACTGCACTAGTTGGAAATGGCGTTGTGTAGCTTTTCGGCTCGTGTAAAAAGCAACGTGTCTTGTGGAGTTTATAGTCCAGAATATCCAGACCAGTTTCAACCCAGGGGGGTACTCAGGGGTATCAGTGACGGGGAGGTGCGAAGACCTTTTTGGGTTTGAAATCTGCGGCTTGGGACTTTTGGGGGATTAGCAATTTTCCGGTGGACTTTTTTTTTCAGAAATAAAGATTCTGGCAAGGACTTTTTTGGGGTTGATAAAATTGATATCCTACCGTTCTCGATTCAGTATGTGGAGAAAAATGGATGTTGGACTTTTTTTGGGTCTTGTTTTTGCGTTATAGACTTTTTTGGGTTAAAAAGTTTGGCCTCATTCGCACCTCCCCGTCACTGATACCCCTGAGTATCCCCCTGGGAGTTTCAATGTGTTCCTCTGGCAGAATGCAATAGAGATGTGTCGAGACATCTAGAAATGAATGGGATTAGCGAAGATTTGTCCCTGAACAACGAAACTGATGAAGTTGCTGCTTGCAAGAGGAGGTATTGTTTCTTTGTATCGTTTATACAGTACCATTTCACTGATCATGTAGCTGATGAGTTAAATTCGTTGCTGACTATATGTTCTCGACATCGAGCCGAGTATACCCTGGTTCCAGAGGCTACTATTAGTGGGGAGGCAAGCAAAGAACGTCTCGTCCTTCGGACTCGACTTGGTTCCAGAGTCTCCAAAGTCGGGTCTAGGAGGGTAAGACGAGTATGGCATTAGATGGCGAACACGCAAAGTCAGATGTTCAGTACCGCAACCCTTAATTGCGCACAAATCTGCTACTGTGAAAGGGTTACGCAGAATAAACAGCATGCACTCACGTTTAATTCTCGAGAAAACGGAACAACTTATTGCAGTTGAGAAGTATAACCTGACTTTCAGGCTCAAAGGGGAGGGGATGGGAAATAAGGAGGGGGAAAGGATAGGAGAGGGGAGGGAAAGGACAGGGGAGGGGAGTGGAGGGGGAAAGGAGAGGGAAGAGGGAAAGGAGAGGGAAGAGGGAAAGGATAGGAGAGGGGAAGGATAGGAGAGGGAAAGGATAGGAGAGGGAAAGGATAGGAGAGGGAAAGGATAGGAGAGGGAAAGGATAGGAGAGGGAAAGGATAGGAGAGGGAGAGGATAGGAGAGGGAAAGGATAGGAGAGGGAAAGGATAGGAGAGGGAAAGGATAGGAGAGGGAAAGGATAGGAGAGGGAAAGGATAGGGGAAGGGGAAAGGAGAGGGGGGGAAGGAGAGGAGAGAGAGAGATATAGGAGAAAGGAGGAAAAGGCTGAGGGGAGAGGAAAGGAGAGGGGAGAGGGAAAGTATAGGACGGGCGGGGAGGGAAATGATAGGGGAGGCGGGAAGGGAAAGGAGAGGGAAGAGCGAAAGGATAGGAGAGGAAAAGGTGAGGGGAGGAGAGGGGAGAGGGATAGGAGAGGGGAGGAATTAAAGGATAGGAAAGGGGAATAAAGGATAGGGGATGGGGGAGGGGAGGGCAGGGGAAAGCAGAGGGGAGGAAAAGGATACTGAGGAGAGGGGAGAGGGAAAAAAGAGGAAAGGGGAGGAAAAGGATAGGAGAGGCCTAGGTAGGGGAAAGGAGGGGAAGGGAAAAGGGGCTTTGGACCTGAAACTCAGGTTATAATTACCACCACGTGCGCTACCTAGCGGTATCTCCACTACTCTCCGTTCTTCTTCTTTCAATTTCCTTGTTTCTTCTTATTGTTGAATTACCTTCAAATACTCTGAGCACATATAGCATATTGCTAGATCAAATAAGAAAACATGGATCTCAGCAATTTAGGTAGCTGCTGTCTCAGGCAAACATGAAATGATTCACGTAAATGTTCTCGTTGTTACTTACGCGATCCAACTGCAATAAGTTGTCCCGTTTTCTCGAGAATCAAACGTGAGTGCATGCTGTTTATTCTGCGTAACCCTTTCACAGTAGCAGATTTGTGCGCAATTAAGGGTTGCGGTACTGAATATCTGACTTTGCGTGTTCGCCATCTAATGCCACACTCGGCTCGATGTCGAGGACATATAGTCAGCGACGAATGGGACTCATCAGCTACATGATCAGTGAAATGGTACTGTATAAACGATACAAAGAAACAATACCTTGCAAGCAGCAACTTCATCAGTTTCGTTGTTCAGGGACAAATCTTCGCTAATCCCATTCATTTCTAGATGTCTCGATACATCTCTATTGCATTCTGCCAGAGGAACACATTGAAACTCCCAGAGGGATACTCAGGGGTATCAGTGACGGGGAGGTGCGAATGAGGCCAAACTTTTTAACCCAAAAAAGTCTATAACGCAAAAACAAGACCCCAAAAATGTCCAACATCCATTTTTCTCCACATACTGAATCGAGAACGGTAGGATATCAATTTTATCAACCCCCAAAAAGTCCTTGCCAGAATCTTTATTTCTGAAAAAAAAAGTCCACCGGAAAATTACTAACCCCCAAAAAGTCCCAAGCCGCAGATTTCAAACCCAAAAAGGTCTTCGCACCTCCCCGTCACTGATACCCCTGAGTACCCCCCTGGGTTGAAACTGGTCTGGATATTCTGGACTATAAACTCCACAAGACACGTTGCTTTTTACACGAGCCGAAAAGCTACACAACGCCATTTCCAACTAGTGCAGTACTGGATTGAGCAATGTCACTTCAAATTACGAAACATCGTGCAAAGATCCAGAGATAATTTATTCAAAATTTAACTGGATAACTGGATTAACTGAACATTGCATATATTACTGCTAGGCCTGCAGTTTGTCGTTAGAATATGTGTAACAGGTTGGCAGTATCGCAAAATTATGCTATTCAGGGAAGATCAAAGGCCAATGTAAGCTATTTTAGGATACAAAAACTGCTACAACAGGATACAAACAATTATACCGTGACAAGTCTTGGCCTAGTACGGTGAGTCCATTATGTTTAGCGAGTGGCCTACTCATGCAGTTACAGAAGTCAGTTGTAAGTATCTCAAAAGTTTATCGTATTGGTTGAATGTAGTTGCAAAGTAACAGAATACCGAATAAATGGTTGTTTTAAAATGCGTAGCGGCAGTTAAACTGCTAGTCTCCCTCGCAGCCGTGCTAAGTGTCGTCACGCAACGCTCTCTCCCCTCAGACACGGCTGCTTACCCAAGCTAAACATTCCGTTCCAATTGTAAGTGTTTAGCCAATCATATCAAGTTATTCGATATTCATGTTCACTGGTTGTCAACAACTCGACACTCCCAGGCTCATGTTTCGTTGTTTATTTACCTAAGAACATTGCAAAGTTAGGAAATGAATTCACATACACGATTTACTAGTCTTCCTGGCAGCCGTGTTTAGTGTATTGGTTTAGTGTATTGCCCAGTTAAACTCTTTGATACTCGTTCATATGAAATTATTTCGCTGCAAGGCAAAACGCTTCGGCAATGGACGTCATCTTGTTTGTCACTGGTCTTTGGTATGTTCGGTATGGCGCGAACCTTGGCCTGTTTTCGGGCAAAGAGCTCTGATTGGCTAATTCTGTGGAACGGAATGTTTAGCTCGGGTAAGCAGCCGTGTCTGAGGGGAGAGAGCGTTGCGTGACGACACTTAGCACGGCTGCGAGGGAGACTATTAAACTGCTCGTGATCAATTTCATTAATTAACCGGTTACTTCCGATTGTCTTTGAAAGGTCGACAATGTTTTCACTCTTTTATCATGCGATATTCTCAACATTGTAGATCTTTTCAAATATCAGAAATCTACCTATCTAGTGCCGATAGTGGCAAACTAGAACTTGCAAGCCTCGTCTAACAACATTGTCACTGATGTTTTTAATCGTTTTTTGTAGCGTGACCGTCCGTTGTTTATCTGATACGGTTTCACAGAGAACAACTTCCGTTTTCTTAGTTTATCAACTAAAAGCATAGCTAGAAGGTATTACAAACGATTTTTGGGTTCTCTCGTACTTTACTTCGCTTTGGGGTTAGTTTGGACATTTCGTTGCGTATCGCATATCTCGTTGAAGACGTTCAAATGGCACGAGTTAATATTTCACTGCGCGGTCGCGTGTTAATTTGCAGAGCTGACTTTTTGCCTGTCAAAACTAGAATAAGCGTGCTTTCATGCAGTGTAATTTTTATACCCATTTGTTAGGTACCAGGATCGATTTTCGAAGGTTGAACTTGGTCCTTATTTTGGCCGTTGCAAGAACGTAAAATAAGACGGTGTAGATCAAGGTCAAAACCACATATTCATAAAGGATTTTGTTCAAAGCTTTGTAGCAATTCTTGAAGCTAGTGAGTTGTTTGCAATGTGTGAGCAACATAAGCCAACGGGATAATTTGCAGTTTTGTATGATTACAGGTACATATTTTGCTAGGTGTAAATGCTGAATTAATTTGGACTGATTTTGTTCTTTATTTGTTGGCTTAATCTATTAGGATTGTGGTTGTGTTTCATTAAGTCAGTATACACCTATTTCAAATAACGTTGTCGCGTTCAAAGCAACAAGCGTCAAGCCAAGACCGAAGTGAATGCTGGTTTTGTGTTGGCAATTATTTAAATCACAATTGTTTCTATAAGTAGTACTAATTACAAAATGTGAACATTTCCACGTGCTTGTTTGCATATCACACTTCGTTCCATAGAAAATAGGTCTGATTTAAGTAATTTGCCAACACAAGACCAGCATGCACTTCGGTCTTGGCTTGACGCTTGTTGCTTTGAACGCGACAACGTTTTTAATGTATATATTAAAGCTTACTCACTCACTGAGCCAGTCTGAAATTGTATTTCGTTCGCCATGATTTGTTAAGTTGTCGTTGTACTTCGTGGTCTCTTTTTCAAACTTCGACTCAGTAGGGCACGCGCGCGCTCAAAAATGCCGGGGTTTGGTGTAACAGACGCCATATTGGACGGGAGACAAATATAGAGGTCTGGGAACGAATTAACGTTTTTTCACGATTGCGAAACGGCCAGTTTTTCGGAGCTTCGTAGATCGTTCGTTCTCTTCCGATTAATAATCGATTGGCGGCAAAAGACCGAGCTGTGGTTGCTGTTCATTTTGATGTCAAAGATGGCGGCAGTTTGACAACAAAACATTTTTTTTCGAGATGTCGCTTTCGCGAGATTCCTTCAATCTCGATATTTGTTAACAGAGGGCATGTTTTGACCCTTGTTTTAATTTTGTCGTCTGAACTGTTATCAAAATGAATTTATGCTTGTTCGAAAGCTGAAGATATGTCTGTTATCGGCTTTTTCTTCGGGTAGAAGAGCACAGAATGCGTCATCAGAATGGAATTTGAGGGAGCTTAAATGAGTAGTGATACTGACTGCATACTGAGAGGTAATATTGTCATAAAATTGCCAAATGTACATGGAAATACGACATGGAAATCTGCGGGCAATGTGGAAATCTGGCAATGTGGAAATCTGGCAACGTGGCAATGTGGCAATGTGGCAATGTGGAAATGTGGAAATCTGGCAATGTGGAAATCTGGCAATGTGGAAATCTGGCAATGTGGAAATCTGCGGGAAATGTGAAAATCTGGCAATGTGGAAATCTGGCAATGTGGAAATCTGGCAATGTGGAAGTCTGGCAATGTGGAAATCTGGCAATGTGGAAATCTGGCAATGTGGAAATCTGGCAATATGGAAGTCTGGCAATGTGGAAATCTGGCAATGTGGAAATGTGGAAATCTGGCAATGTGGAAATCTGGCAATGTGGCAATGTGGAAATCTGGCAATGTGGAAATCTGGCAATGTGGAAATGTGGCAATCTGGCAATGTGGCAATGTGGAAATCTGGCAATGTGGAAATGTGGAAATCTGGCAATGTGGAAATCTGGCAATGTGGAAATCTGGCAATGTGGCAATGTGGAAATCTGGCAATGTGGAAATGTGGCAATCTGGTGGAAATGTGGAAATCTGGCAATGTGGAAATGTGGCAATGTGGAAATGTGGCAATGTGGAAATCTGGCAATGTGGAAATGTGGCAATGTGGAAATGTGGAAATGTGGAAATGTGGAAATCTGGCAATGTGGAAATGTTCAACCGGTATCCCTGTGGCTCGATGAAGACACGCACAGACTGGTCAGCGGTAGTATTATTGTGGCAGCCATTTTGTTTGTTTCGTAGCCTGGCTTCAGGCTTTCTTATTTGTTTTGGTTTGGGTGTTCGGAAAACTAAGACCCCCGAAACTAAGACCCTAAGACCCTAAGACCCTAAGACCCTAAGACCCTAAGAAATTATAAAATGTCCAAATCAGGCAAATCCAATGTTCTGTACTTTAATATTAATTGGGTGACGTTCAGCTCAGCTAGTTCAAAAAAGTTTGAGTGATAAATTGCCGGGATGATATGCCGAATAGGACTTAAAACATCCTGTCTTTTCGACCTTTTCGGCTTTCCATGAATAAAAGCACCCCCAGAAAAACAGCTTCTTACTTTGAGGAGTAAAATTCACGTATCCATGATATCCAGTGGTTTTCCAGTGGCAGTTTTTCAAATCAATCAGTCAAGATAAGTCATGTCTTACGGCGGCGACAAAGCAGCCGCCATCTTTGACACAGGTAACCCATACACACAGGGATATACAAGAACTATTCTTCCAATTAGTTAATTTCATTCTTGAATGACATATTTACATATTAAATCCATCTTCTTGATGTTTTAAACCCGCGTATGGTTCTTTTGGTTGATAAGTCACGGCGGGCCCGCGCGCTTCGAAAAACAGCACCCTAACGTGTCGCCGGTTGCCATATTGGACGGGCGCATATTTTGGGAGTCTGGGAACGAATTTAGCGAGTGCAAAACGACTTCTCTTTCGGAGCCTCGTGTGTCGATCGTGTTATTCCGAATAACAATCGGAAGACAGGAAGAGACGAAGCTTGCCTTGATGTCCATTTTGGTTCCAAACTCGAAGGGTAAATATTGAAAAGCGATTTTATATGATTGTCGTTTTCTCCTGGTTTTTGAAAAACTGAAGATTTTGACTTGAAGGGCATATTTTGACCCTTGGTAAATTTTCGCCGTGTTAATTATTTTGCAAATGAAATAACGCATTTTGAATCCTCGATAGTTGTTTGAAATTGTTATCGTTTTAGTTTTTTTAATTTAGTTTTTGATTTTCTGTCATGAGCGGTTGTTTTTGGTCAATTTTCACTACTTTAATTGTAAGTTTCAACGCTGCCGCGTTTACAAGTCACCACATTACGAAGACATAATGAGTCATCGCTAATCAAAAACACTGTAATGGAAAAGTCTAAGTGGCAAGAAGTAGAAAACAAAGAAAACAAAAAGAGTTAGAAGGCAAATAAGCTTAAGCAGTTAAGGGAGATCCTTCATCTTTTTTGTGGAAGATGTATAAAAGAGCTAGTTCTAGGTCTCTTGTGCTGTTGGTTGTGACATGCGAAATCAGCTTAGTTATTATAAGCTTAAAAAGCTTAAATTTAAATTTCAGAATATTAACATGATTTATTTCCATTTCCCTGCTGTAACTTTAGCCATGCTGCAGTTTAGGCCATGGTTGTACCCCGAACCACCAAGGAAATGAATGATAAGAATGTGTATCGATAATAAGGGTTATAATATTGATGAAAAACCTAAGCTTATCTTCTAAAGCAAAACTGTATACATGTACTGTGTATATTTACTGAAAAATTGAACTGTACTGAACAATAAATGTGTATATTCGATGTACTAGTATGTACTATATGCCTGCAGTGACAAATTATATTTTTATTGAAATAAAAGTAATTATATTATATTGTCATTGCATGTATATAAGCCTTAAATGAGTTATTCAAAAATACAAATATGGTAGTCTGAAAACTTGATATACTAGAAACAGGCTGACAATGACATAACTATTGTTTCACAGTGAAACTCTCTTCACCCCATGAACACTTCTACTGCATGTGAGACCAATACTTAGCCTGGTTTAGAACTAATAAATACTGTTTTAAATAATTCCACAGTAAAGTAAGGTAAAGTTTGATCTATTGGTGTCGACCAATTATAGTTATTTGGTTACATGTAACTGCAGAAATATCAAATCAACTGGCATAAGTATGACAAGTTTTCATCTAAATAATGATTACAGTAACTAACAGATAAGTTATCTGATAAATTATATTTAATTATGTACTCCATTTATGCTGTTATGATAACAGCATAAATGGAGTACATAATAATTAAATATAATTAATCCATATAAAAATACCATTACATACAATACCTTGTGTACTATTTGTAGAATATTTGCAGTTTAAATATAACAATAATTGTTATTTTGTTATTATACCAATCATTACAGTAGTCTGTGGATTTCCATTAGGACACAAAGTCCCCAAACTAGAGTACAAACACTTATACCATGCAACATAAATATAATAATATTAGTAGTACTAAATACTGATATTTATATTCTCGTTTAATTAGTGCTATTTAGTACAAAATGTTGCATGCATATAGTGTATGTACTCTATTGTTATAAATTAATTAAATAAATACAGTCCCCGTCTTGTTTTAGGATTGTGTGTTCTATTTACTCATATGATAACACTATTTGAGGCCATTTTCAAATATTCGGATTATACCAGTTGGTCATTTTACCTTTCTCAATATTTATTTACCTTTTAATCAGTACTGATTAGCAATTCGTCTAACTTGTTCAGTTGACTGTAAGCTAGACAGTGTTTAAGTCCACAGACAGTGACATCAAATTCAAGATTCATTGCAGACATGCATGACGGCAACTTACAGTTACAGTCTATACAATAGCATTGACTTAAATATACATGACTGGGGTAAAAAGAAGTATATTATAGGAGTGTGACACAAGCAACGTATGACTAACTTATAATGATAAGTCTGTTGTTGCATACTATATGTTTCAGGTTGAAATGGAAGTATTCAAATACTATGGTAGTAACGCTTGCATCACACAGTGAGCCCTACACATAATGAAACTTGTCATCACTCTCTAAAATGTATTTAACTTTATTGAAAGTTGGGAATGTTTGTACATGTACATGTAAGTACAGATGAATCACCTGAACTCAGAATTTGAACACCATAAACAAAGACTAAAGGGTACTGTAGAACCCATTAATTGCATAATAATAATTATTATTATATTATTATTATTGTAGTACTATTGCGTTCATTCCGTCTGTGTGCACGTACATATACATACCAAGTGTTTACTCCTTAAAAAGAGAAATTGCCATACTACTCATCTACTCATTCCAACAATCAAATGCCTAATTAGGGCATTATTACTGTGCCTGCTAATCTTATGATTATAATTTTAGCCACCGCCACTATTTAATAGTCAAGAACATAATGTTGAATGTTGTCGACAATAACAAACAATAACATATACATCATCACATGTACCATCACTCAGTTGCAGAACATAAACCAATATTTTTTATTGAATACAACAAAAAACTCCAATGTAAGCTTAATGATTATAAAATTATATATTTTCAAAGATCATACAAGTTTGTACACTCAAGTTCTTGACGTTAAGGGCCAACAGTACCTAAAAGAAAAACAACGTTAAAAAAATCACTCATGTCGCTGATGAACTTAGAGATAAACAATGTTATTATTACTGTACAGCATATGTAGTGTCATTTCATTTGCTAGGTTTACAAGAGCAAAATATATTTAACGATGAGTTAAATCTTGCAACATGAAACCCCTGAAATTACTGTAGGGCATAAATAAAGAGGAGATATTTCAGAGAAACTTACCTTCTATTAAATCGAGTGTTCTTCATGGAAGTACCGAAGTATATTTCACGATCGATAGCAGAAGTCTGTTGCTTTTTCCTTAAAAAAAATACACCATGGAGGCCTATTTCTTTCCCAACCATATCTAACAACAAACTCAATTAACTGTTTCACCATTCTTCATCAAAAAAGTATTTTACTCGTTCATTTTCCGGTCAGTTTCGCTGAACAAATTGCTCTAAGACCTCACCGCATGTTTATACACGACGCCATTTTGTTTACATTTATGCGCTAAACCGCTGGCCAATTTGTCTGGCGAACGTGACGTTTTTTCGAGGGTCTGGGCCCGCCGTGAGTCTAAAGGAGGAACGCTGTTTCCTTCCATTAGAACCGGCTCTATGGGTTTCCTGTGGTAGGGCATAATTGTGTTTGGGTTACCTGTGTTAAATATGGCGGCTACTGACTATCCGTAAAAACTTATCTTGCCAACTGATTTGAAAAACTGCCACTGGAAAACCACTGGACACGTGAATTTTACTCCTCAAAGTAAGAAGCTGTTATTCTGGGGGTGGTTTTATTCATGGAAAGCCGAAAAGACAGGATATTTTAAGTCCTATTCGATATCATCGAGCCAACTATCACCGGCTCAGACGGCAGAGAAACTCATGGAATTTTGAAGCTAAACGTGGTGCGAACACAGCCTTTCCTCTGTTCTCTTCTTTTTTTTATTAAAGTACAGAACATTGGATTTGCCTGATTTGAACATTTTAAAATTTCTTAGGGTCTTAGGGTCTTAGGGTCTTAGGGTCTTAGGGTCTTAGGGTCTTAGGGTCTTAGGGTCTTAGGGTCTTAGGGTCTTAGTTTTGGGGGTCTTAGTTTTCCGAACACCCGTTTTGGTTTTGGCCTTTGGGGCAGGCTATTTGTTTCGACCAGCTGATATTCTAAAATACAAGGCTTTCCTTTTACATTGTACAATATAGACGTTCATGATACGGAAATAATTTAATTATTCAAACAAAAGGTACGTTGTTGTTTTCATTGTACGATTTTATATTGTGTTACATCCACAGTACAATTTTTGCTTATGCCTTTAAATAATATGGCTACACTAAGCTTACATGTACAAAGCTCTCAGCTACTGTAGCTATGGTATTAGTAAAGAAAGGGACTACAAACACGAACTGTAGCTATCAAATCTCAAATAACGGTATCTAATCTTTGGAGGAGATTAATGATTGTTTAAAAAAATACTAACGAACTTCAACAGTCGATTATTGACATGACAAGCTTAGCATTGTAACGTGCAAGCAGTGAGAGTGATTTTATTTAACCTGTAAACTACATACTAAATATATTATGATCTTTTTGTTTACTTTTATGTTACAAAGCACTCTAAAGCCTGCATCAAAATAATTGTATTAGTTTTAACGAGTACTAACTAGTCCAATATAGAGATTTTGTGTGTGTGCGTGTGTCTGCCAAGTGCACACACTTAAATCTAATCACATCAACCACAATGCCTAAAAATAATTTTAAAAATGTTCTCAATACTGAACAACAAGATCAGGATCATTGTATCCACAGCCGATTATTGACATGGGGGTATGTACAAATACATGTACTAACAGTGTAAAGTCTGAGAATATATACAATGTACTAACATGGATACAGAGTAATTTACATCTAACTTTGGTTTAAGACATTGATAATAGCATCACTTTGACTTGATGTTTCATTTTTAATGAACACTTTTAATTCCATCTGTACTGTTATTCAGTCCACTTCCTTGCCATTGCTTGTCAATAGTACAAAAAGTAAAAAACAAATTGAAGGGAAGTTAAAGCATTTGACCCAGCAGGCAACCCTCTTTAGAGAGATGTACATGAATCAAGTTGCAATCAATCTACAACACCACCAGTCTTCCAACTGAAGATGAATGATCAATGAAAAAAAATGGGCAACTTTATGCCATTCACCTTATGATAGTCATTTTCAACAGCAACAGAAGGAAATAAGCAAGGTTAGAGCTATTTCATAGTCTGATTATCACAGTGTTGCATGAATACTAGAGAGCCCACATTATATCCATGAAACAAAACAAACAAGTATTGAGTAATTGTTTTTACAGGGTTGTCAAAATAAGCCGGCAACAAGCACATTTGACCTACTACTCCAAACTTTGAGCTGCAATCCCATGCAAAATAAAACGTGCCACCATGAAATCGTAAGTCTCACCCCCCCCCCCCCCCCCCCCCCCCCCCCCCTCCCCATTCCAAAGTTGATGTTTGGGTTCAAAATTCCCTCAAATATTACAAACCATCACTGATCAACATTGTGGAAGGGGAAGGGATCATAGCTAGGTGTCTCGTTTATATTGCAGGAGATTGTGGCTATTCTGAACGTTAGAGGTTTTCAAGACATTCTTTCATATAAGCAACACATCACTTGCCGTTTTCATACTAGTTACTGACTGGACTGGGATTCCAAATTTTTCAAGTGCCAAGAGATGGTGACTGTTTATTTACATCCATTATCTTGCAGTTGGAACAAATGCTTGTAAACAGCATGTCATATGTGCTTGTTAATGCTTGAATTCATAATTTTCAAGTTGTGTTATTTATTTAGAAGATGATAAAATACTTTATACTCTTACATTTTGTTGTTGCTGTTACTTACTATTTCATGGATACATGTATAATGTAGGCTCTCTAAGAATAGCAGAGAAAATTGAAAATCGTGTATAAATTACATATATAAACTTATTACTATGCAAACACACACCCCTAGGGGTGGGGGGGGTCAGTTAATTGATGGCCATTTACAATAATGTTGTTGTCTGTCCCTAATACTGTTGGCACTTTGGAGTCACTCCTCTTTCCAGAATATCAGTCGATCTGCAGGAGACAGAACTTATTTCTCTTATAAATTATATATAATGTTCTCCTGGGAGGAGGGGGAGGGGGTACTCCAGAAAATTTGGGTAGTGGTGATTACTTAGATCTTAGATTATTATTATTATTATCTCTGTAAAAAAAAATATATCAAGGGAGTATATATACCCCCTACCATACAGACACACATAAACATACATTTCTACATGTTGTACATCAGTGGATGCAATGATCCTGATCTTGTTGTTCAGTTTTGAGAACATTTTATTAGTTAGTGTTAGGCATTGTGGTTGATATACACCTATTCCAAAAATCGTTGTCCGGGCCGAAAGCAACAAGCAAGAAGCTGACGACCGCAAAGGGCATTGGGACTTTCTCCTTATTCATTTATTCTTTCTTAGACATTTTGACAACATGCATTTTCAAATTGCCAAATAGTTCCAAATGATTGCTATTCAATGCTCGTAGGAATAACTTCTCAAGTACCACATATAAATAAGCTAATTAGGAGATTCCCAAAGTCCTTTGCGGTCGTCAGCTTCTTGCTGGTTGCTTTTGGCCCGGACAACGATATTTTATTTTATTTATTTTATCTATTATCTATATTGGACTAGTTAGTGCTCACTAAAACTAACTAGTATATACAGTCATTCTCAAAAAGGTTGTCCAGATGAAACGACTACAATACTACAATAAAGTCAGGTGATTCATTATGTATTCAATTTCTGCGCGCGAAACTGCGAGTTGATACCAGTGCCATTACATTCAGTTCTCACAATGCTGTGTACTTTTGCATCTCAAAAAAAAAAAAATTTTAAATTTATTTTTAAATTTATTTTTTTATTTTTTTATTTTTTTATAAAGATACTAGTGAGCAGCACGGAGAATGTATAATTGCAAACTTTATTTCCTACGCGTTTCGACTGGCTACGCAGTCTTCATCAGGGAGTTTACAATAGATGCTAAGTTACTGTATATATAGTGTATTGTACAATAATAACCATACTGTATAGGCGTTTCAGCCGGAACAGGATATACGTAACTATGACTACATATAGAGGAATGTTTGGGTTGGGGGCCGGGAGTTTAGCGCTAAACTCCCGGCCCCCAACCCAAACATTCCTCTATATGTAGTCATAGTTACGTATATCCTGTTCCGGCTGAAACGCCTATACAGTATGGTTATTATTGTACAATACACTATATATACAGTAACTTAGCATCTATTGTAAACTCCCTGATGAAGACTGCGTAGCCAGTCGAAACGCGTAGGAAATAAAGTTTGCAATTATACATTCTCCGTGCTGCTCACTAGTATCTTTATAAAAAATAACTTTTTGAAATCAGAGTTTAGCCCTGACGTTTACCACCAAAGCTTCGGTATTGCAATGGGTACTCCTTTCGCGGTTACCGCCGCTAATGCGTTTATGTTTTACCTTGAGAAAGACATAGTCACGCAATACTCAGAGTATCTCATGGTCTCTAAACGGTTCATAGATGATATATTTCTCATCTGGACGGGCCCCAGGGACGCCTTATTGCAATTCCTTGAAGCTCTTAATTATACCAATGATCGTATCAAACTTACTTTTGACATTAGCGAGACCAATATTCCATTTTTAGATCTGTTTATTTACAAAGACAACACTCAGCGTAAACTGATGGTTTCTACATATCAGAAACCTCTTAATAAGTATCTCTATATACCTTTTGAGTCATTTCATCCTACTAGCAATAAGAAAGCATTCATTAAAGGTGAATTAATGCGGTATGTTAGAAATAGCTCCACATTTGTTTCCTTTAAAGAAATTAGGGACAACTTCTGGAAGAGACTTAGAACTCGTGGTTATCCTTATAAAATTTCTATTGCCTTTATTCAGAGAGATAAGATATTCTTGTCGCTCTAAATGGCTCAAACGGTTAAATAGTAACAAAAGGGTTGGTTTTGACAGTACAATCGTCTTTAAAACCACCTTTAATTGCAGTCACGCGCATATTAGACGTGTTATCAATAGTATAATGCCAGATCTTAACTGTGTGGTTTGTTACAAATCCACCACTAATCTCGCACAACTATGTTAAAATTTTTGGGGGCCGTGAGTTTAGCGCTAAACTCCCGGCCCCCAACCCAAACATTCCTCTATATGTAGTCATAGTTACGTATATCCTGTTCCGGCTGAAACGCCTATACAGTATGGTTATTATTGTACAACACACTATATATACAGTAACTTAGCATCTATTGTAAACTCCCTGATGAAGACTGCGTAGCCAGTCGAAACGCGTAGGAAATAAAGTTTGCAATTATACAGTCTCCGTGCTGCTCACTAGTATCTTTATAAAAAAAATAAAAACTCCCTGATGAAGACTGCGTAGCCAGTCGAAACGCGTAGGAAATAAAGTTTGCAATTATACAGTCTCCGTGCTGCTCACTAGTATCTTTATAAAAAATTATAAAAAAAATAAAAAATAAAAAAATAAAAAATAAAAATTAGATACCGTTATTTGAGATTTGATAGCTACAGTTCGTGTTTGTAGTCCCTTTCTTTATTAATACCATAGCTACAGTAGCTGAGAGCTTTGTACACGTAAGCTTAGTGTAGCCATATTATTTAAAGGCATAAGCAAAAATTGTACTGTGGATGTAACACAATATAAAATCGTACAATGAAAACAACAACGTACCTTTTGTTTGAATAATTAAATTATTTCCGTATCATGAACGTCTATATTGTACAATGTAAAAGGAAAGCCTTGTATTTTAGAATATCAGCTGGTCGAAACAAATAGCCTGCCCCAAAGGCCAAAACCAAAACAAATAAGAAAGCCTGAAGCCAGGCTACGAAACAAACAAAATGGCTGCCACAATAATACTACCGCTGACCAGTCTGTGCGTGTCTTCATCGAGCCACAGGGATACCGGTTGAACATTTCCACATTGCCAGATTTCCACATTTCCACATTGCCACATTTCCACATTGCCACATTTCCACATTGCCAGATTTCCACATTGCCACATTTCCACATTGCCACATTTCCACATTTCCACATTTCCACATTGCCAGATTTCCACATTTCCACCAGATTGCCACATTGCCAGATTTCCACATTGCCACATTGCCAGATTTCCACATTGCCAGATTTCCACATTGCCAGATTTCCACATTGCCAGATTTCCACATTGCCACATTGCCAGATTGCCACATTTCCACATTGCCAGATTTCCACATTGCCAGATTTCCACATTGCCAGATTTCCACATTGCCAGATTTCCACATTGCCACATTTCCACATTGCCACATTGCCAGATTTCCACATTGCCAGATTTCCACATTGCCAGATTTCCACATTTCCCGCAGATTTCCATGTCGTATTTCCATGTACATTTGGCAATTTTATGACAATATTACCTCTCAGTACATATATGCAGTCAGTATCACTACTCATTTAAGCTCCCTCAAATTCCATTCTGATGACGCATTCTGTGCTCTTCTACCCGAAGAAAAAGCCGTTATCGGCTTCTTTTTATTTTTTTGATTTTCGACTTTGATTTCGCTTGGTACGCGCTTGTAATTTCCTGTAATTTTGCTGTAATATTCATTGAATTGTTACAATACCACGATTTAAAGTCGGAGACTACGTGAAGAAGATGGAAATGTCTCTAGACGACCTCGAGGCTAAGAAGCGGTTGAGGAGTTCTAAGACAAAGTAGATTGACCAGAACTGGCAGAAGAACAGAGAAGTCGAAGTTCAATGCAAAGAAAATCCAGCTTCAAAGGCTGGATGATAAGGTGAGCTAGACCTATACGCGCGTATGATTTCATAACTTAACGGAATATATAAGCTTAAGGTTACTACATATCAGGAAATAATATTAAGCTTAAGCTTTAAAAGATATCCCCTGTAATTTTTATTTATTTATCATTTTATTCCCCTATGTATGTCTTGCAGTGATGGGTAATCCCCCTTTGGAGGAACCCTAATGTAGATGTACATGTAGATGAATGATGATTTGCATAAGTATTAAGCTTAATATATGCGTAATAAATACATGTACATGTATATGTCGAGTAGTAGCAGCAGCAGCAGTAGTAGTAGCAGCAGCAGTAGTAGTAGCTGTAGTAGTAGTATAGTAGTAGTAGTAGTAGTAGTAGTAGTAGTAGTAGTGGTAGTAGTAGTAGTGGTAGTAGTAGTAGTAGTAGTAGTGGTAGTAGTAGTAGTGGTAGTAATAGCAGCAGTAGTAGTAGCAGTAGCAGTAGCAGTAGTAGTAGTAGTATAGTAGTATAGTAGTAGTAGTAGTAGTAGTAGTAGTAGTAGTAGTAGTAGTAGTAGTAGTAGTAGTAGTAGTAGTAGTAGTAGTGTAGTAGTAGTAGTAGTAGTGGTAGTAGTAGTAGTGGTAGTAATAGCAGCAGTAGTAGTAGCAGTAGCAGTAGCAGTAGTAGTAGTAGTATAGTAGTATAGTAGTAGTAGTAGTAGTAGTAGTAGTAGTGGTAGTAGTAGTAGTGGTAGTAGTAGTAGTAGTGGTAGTAAAGTAGTAGTAGTAGTAATAGCAGCAGTAGTAGTAGCAGTAGCAGTAGCAGTAGTAGTAGTAGTATAGTAGTATAGTAGTAGTAGTAGTAGTAGTAGTAGTAGTAGTAGTAGTAGTAGTAGTAGTAGTAGTAGTAGTAGTAGTAGTAGTAGTAGTAGTAGTAGTGGTAGTAGTAGTAGTAGTAGTAATAGCAGCAGTAGTAGTAGTAGTAGTAGTAGTAGTAGTAGTAGTAGTAGTAGTAGTAGTAGTAGTAGTAGTAGTAGTAGTAGTAGTAGTAGTAGTAGTAGTAGTAGTAGTAGCAGTAGCAGCAGCAGCAGCAATAGCAGCAGTAGTAGCAGCAGCAGTAGTAGTAGTAGTAGTAGTATTTAGTTATTCATTTACCAATTGGCAGGCTAGTACCATACAATTATGCACCAGTCAAGTGAATTCCCCGCCCCCCCCCCCCCCCCCCCCCCCCCCCCTTGAATGAGGATACAACATGCATGGTTGCTATAGAGATCAGAGAAACTATACTAACTCTTGCTAATTTTTATCTTTATAGGGATAAGTGAGTTTGTTTGATTTGGAGAGCCGTACACGTTCCATTATACTTTTGGAGGTGATGTGGCTAGAAAATGATACTTGGAAGCAATGGAAATACCAGCACCAGTTGAAAGTTGCTAAATAGGTGTCGAGAAGCTAAAATCATGTCTCATGTCCATGTTGGAATAATAATAGCTTTAATAATAGTTTGATCCCTCTACTTGTAAGCTAATGTCTCATAGACATGTTGGAATAATAATAGCTTTAATAATAGTTTGATCCCTCTACTTGTAAGCTAATGTCTCATTGACATGTTGGAATAATAATAGCTTTAATAATAGTTTGATCCCTCTACTTGTAAGCTAATGTCTCATAAACATGTTGGAATAATAATAGCTTTTAATTAATAATAGATTGATCTCTAGCTACTTGTAGGCTAATGTCTCATTGACATGTTGGAATGATTGTGAGAGTGTGTCTATTTTTGACTATCAACATTAATTTTCATGGGCTAAGTACAAACCACTCTGAAGAAAAAACATGTATAAACTCAAGTACAATGTATACATGAAGTCAGTGAATAAAACATGTTATAAACATTTCTGGTTGTAGTTTCATTGAATGTCACTAACCGTGAAGAAGTAGAGTAAAGATAATAAACTCATGAAAAAATAGCCTTTTGAACTACATGTTCATTTGTACCATATTATATTATTATATAATATGGTACAAATATTATATTATATTATTATAAATTTTTTTTATTATATGTGCTCCTGGTCTTCCATTTGGGCATGGATGTTGTGGGTAACTAACAGACACAGACACAATCAGTTTCTCATTATGGCCATTAACCTACTTGGATTGTTGAGTGTACAACTGAATTATTTATTCACCTCTCTAGAGCTCATTTCTGTCAGCAGTTGG
Organism: Actinostola sp. cb2023; assembly: GCA_033675265.1. NCBI lineage: Eukaryota > Metazoa > Cnidaria > Anthozoa > Actiniaria > Actinostolidae > Actinostola > Actinostola sp. cb2023. The sequence goes on along the minus strand of JAUJYZ010001592.1, from coordinate 124,043 downwards.
AAAAGCTTTGAACAGTAATGAGCCCAGACAGGTGAAGGAAATAACTTCCCCTTTCCTGTTTTTGGCATGGTAGCATAGTGGTTCCTTGACATTCTCTTGAATTGCTTCGCCGCAACAAGGGGGCGATTTCATTGATGAGAGTTACTGGTATATTTCTTCGTAGCTCGACATGATAAGGCTGCCTTACTGATACTCTGCCAAGCGCTTATGAAGTATGTTAAGCCACAGTTTTCCCTCAGATAGAAGTAATGTACAGATGAAGCAGTAAAAACATACAATTACATGTAGATATCTGTGTAGAAGCTAAACAAGTGTGAGCAAAATCCGAGCCACAGACTCATTGAGCTTCTACATACATCTAATATAAGTCTTAATCATCAACTTTAAAGTTTATTGAATTTAATTTCATTGCAAATTGTTCTTGAAATCTCAACTTATAAACATTGATATTCAGTGACACTAAATAATATTAAAATGGTACTCAAAACTAGATTTCAAATGCTAGAAGTATAAATAACTCAATGAAAAGTAAACCTTACCATCTGATCGAGTGTCAGATGTTTAAAACTGTTCAATGATGGACAAGAGAGCATCCAGTGACTTGGCAATAAAAAACTCTTTAATATCGAACCCTTCTCTACCGGTACCTTCATATTTTACGAGAAATTCTCGCAGTTTTTCTCTCTCACTGTCTTCCTCCTCGTCTACTACATCGCCTTCCTCGCTAATGTCATCATCATGTCTAAAACTCTGCCCAAAAATCTCTTCTAAACCTTGTTCAGTGTTGAAACCTGCCGCCATTTTGATTTTTCAATTTCAGCACTCATGAAGTCTACCGCTGTACAAAAGATATGGCGAACCCCGGCATTTTTGAGCGCGCGCGTGCCCTACTAATTCGCTGTTCTGAGATTTCTCTACATCCAATATATTTAGTGTTAGAGATGCTAAAGCCAGATTCAACCATGATTGGCTTTGATTTCGTGTTCAGTTTAGACCTTAGTGATGAGAAGAGCTAGAAAAGCGTACACTGCAGTGCTGCAACCGATGTCAGTTGTAGATGCCAAAGTTAAAGCCTTTTTCGGTCTTTCAATCAAAAAATTTAAATTTAAACTCAAATGTCGGGAAAAAGTCTTCGGTGCATCGATTTTAAGTATCATTCATTTAGTGCGTTAATATAAGCTTGCAAGGTACGCGGTACGTTTTAATTGTTTTGTTTTCAATGTTGTTGTTTTTAATACGAAAACAGTCAACAACATCAAAAGTGCGGGCTTCCATTATTTCCATGCAATTCAGCTCTTCAAATGTTTTGATTTTTTAAATCACATTTTCAAAACAAAAAAACATTATTTATGTCTGTAAATTTGTTCCTTTTTTAAGCAATCTCGATGTTTATTTGTTTTCTTGATGAGACACAAAAAGCATCCGGTTTGCTTCTCAGCCAATCAGCGCGCGAGTTTCATGTGAGATGTGGGATTGTACAGTAAATCTATTGATCACCTGAAATTCTACATCAGCAAAGGAAATGTACTTGATGGTACCATGCATGTTTACTTTGTCAAATCTTGTTGGTGATGACCATATTTACAAATTCTAAATATTTGAATACAGTGAGTAAAGTGGTGCATTTCCTACATGAAAAATGTAGCCATGTGACTCAATGGAACACAGACTGTGTACTCATAAAGTGAAGAAGACTCACATTCAGCTATGTCATTATATTTTGCATCAGATTCGGAAGAAGAATATCTATGTTTGCTCAAGGAAATATTTTATGAGTAAAAATTATATATATAAATACAAACGAAATGTTATGAATAAAGATGTGAAGCAAACAAAAGGTGGTTAATCGTCATGTAAGGTGGAACCAAGTACTTCATCTTCATAAAAAAAAAAATGCGATTGTCAGTCGTTTCAAACTGTTGGGAGTGTGATTTAAAGGTCACCAAAAAAAATTATGATGAAATCTGAAGGATGTCTTCATGTTAGTACATGTATTTATCATCTTGATGCACCCAGGACTCCTCCTTTATTACAACAGACTTCAAATGTACATTTGTACATGTCTCACAGCACAGCTGCCCTCTAGCAAAGCTAAGCGAAATAATAAAAGTAAAGAAAAATGAAATAACTTGTGTCTCTTAGCTAATTAGCATAACATCGTAATAAATTAATTAGTTTTACTATTTGGTGGAATATTCTACCATTCAAGCTAAAACCTGACCACATATTTTTCACTTCCATGTTTTCTTGAAAATATCATGTTCATAAAGTTATAAAGTGTGTCACGTGACATGTGATTGGCTGAGAGCATGCAGTTAAATATTGATAGCATGTGAACTTGGCAGGATAAATCCATCTATTATCTGCTGCATATAACAGATTTATCCTGTCAAGTTCATTCAAGGTCATAAAGAGTGGTACGTTTGCAGTGTCAATGGCCATGGCAGCATTTATTTACCTGATTATAATTGTGTTCTCACTTTAAACAAAATGTTTAATTGCTTATTGATTGTTTGTATTTTTTTTCCGTCATCCTTTTATATCTCTTACTATTGCTCTTGTTTGTACAAATCATTTGTGAAAGCAAAAATGTACATGCTCTTCTATCTGGGAGTTCAGTACAAGATGTACATTGTACGAGCAGGAGGGAATTCTGTTGCGCGCATGCGCGACCAGTTGTGAGTTCAAGCGAAGCTTCGACTTCAGGCCATCGAATGCGAGTTAACTTAGGATTTTAAAACGGTTTTATTGCTACTTCCAAGGCTGACATTGGAATTAACTGCCACCAGAGGCTATACGAAGACTTAGATATTTCAATTTATCATGGAAGAACGCATTTGGACTTGAATAGATTGTTCTAAAGCACCGGCTTAAATGGCGTCTTGGTATTTACCAGCGATGGTTTCGCGTTTAATTATTGCAAGCACTGAAGAAAATCTTCTACTGAAGTAGGGACGATGATAAGTACACATGTGATAGTGACTTGAATATACAACTTTGATGAAGATCGAAGACGAAACGTTCATAGAATACATTCTTAAACCTAGTATAGTTTCATAAAACTTCTTGTATTAGCAAGTTTGATGCTTCATTAACTCGAAATCTACTATAGATCTCACAAGTTTTGTGAGCAGAAATATTAAAAGCTATGCTGTCTAAAAAGCTATCTAAAATAGTTTTGATTGGCAAAAATGGGGAACATTGTGTTTTTGACCGATTTCTTCGGCATGTTGAGCCCAAATGCATATTTAACATAACTTTGCTCCCCAAAAAAAACTGTTTGGAATTGCTTTTCTCACAATGTCTTCGTATCTTTTATAACTCCACAGTTACTAGTTGCATAACATAACATATCACTGAGATCGGCTGAGGTTTATGAAGTGAACTATGTGTATGGAATATGACATATTTTTACTCGATTTTTGAACATGTTGTGTTTTACTGTTTGAAATATATCTACGATCTCCCAAGAAATTACTATAAATATTGCAAGTTTATCAGACATATTTTAAATGTGTGCACTTGCTTTTCATCTAAAAAATGGGGAAATGTTCAAAAATCACAATTTTAGTGTTGTATCAACGGTCCTTGGCCTTTATTTACCTTTTCGGATGCCTGTGTAATTTATCGCTTCGCTTCAAAATAAATTATAGGAGAGTTTGGAAACCTAAAACCTTAAAAATAAATGCTTAGAAATAAAGTTGGATAGTTTATGAAGCTATTTGAGTAATTTTGGGGCAATTTGTGGTCTTGAAACGGACTTTCCTGTTATTGATTACCGCGATCAAGCCATTACGGTTCAGCGGCCGAACGCATGCTCGTGTAAATTTCCCTCCTGTTCATTGTACGCTTGCTTTCTTAATCTGGACAGTCTTTATGTGCTTTGATCAATTAATTTTTAAATGTCATTTTAATACAAGGAGAATCGTATGAATTCTTGAGCAGTTTGAAAAAAAAATTACTTGTGGAAAGCGCAATCTTGCTTATGCAATTTATTTGAAAACTTTGCATTTACTGCTCTTGTGATTTTTTTTTTCAAACTGCACTAATCAGCCCATACAATTTCCTATACTAATAGCATATAATTGGCTTGTATGTGATATTTGTGATAAATATATACCACACATATTTCAAAATTGCTTGTTAAAATTTGGTACATGAAAATTCACTCACTGGTATTCATCCCAAATACATGCACCACTACTGACAAACGACGATAATTTATAACATAGTCTAGACTAATTCCATGGCTGTGACGCAACAAGTTTATGAAAACTTCACGCATGTACATGTACAGTAGTACCACCATACATGTACATGCATCTTAATTTAAGCAACTACAATTTGGTCATACTTACAATATACGATGACCTTTGTTTGCGCAGTAATTGGATTCTGGTTTGGGTTGTTGGCTGCCTGACACTCGTACGTCCCATTCTGATCTCTTTTAATGTTTGGTATACTTAATGTAGCACTCCCTACCCCTTGAGTTATGGGAACCTTGGTAACACCTTGTACTTGTACCCACGTGACTTTTGGTGTTGGGGGACCAACCGCTGAACAGCTGATCCTCAAGTCTGAGTGTTCATTGATTGTTGTTGATGGATTTGGACGTACTGTGAAAGTTGGCATTTCTGTATATATTTAATGAAATACTTAAATTTAGTTTAATGTTAAATAAACTAATGTATAAAGTCATGTTACAAAATTATTTCTGCTCGGATTGATGAGTCATGAACTACATGTATCTATCAATATATATGTAAAAGCCCCCAAATCCTACTTTATAGACTTGCACACAAAACAATAATTCCAGGGATGTAATTAACAAAGGTGGGCATACAGTATATATTGACAAGATACATTGTACATAATATGGAAGATGATGAGAATGATGAACCTGAGGGTGAGGAAAATCACAGCCCTAAGAATGTTTGTGACTCAATTCAGTAATGTTTTAGATTATACTTCTGCAGCCAACTCCAAGTCAGTGTTTGATGATCTTGTTGCCAAATATTCAACGGCTGCCATTAGAAAGTGGTCCTCTATAAATTGATAAGAAGTTGACTACTGTGGTTCAAGACCTTGTTCAAGTTACCCAAGACATCAGCTTGAAGAACTTGTGAACTAGTATGCCAAGATCTTGACATTATGCCAAACAATTTTTGCCTCGCAAGTTATGTAGTGTTCTATCCGCAAGGTACATTGAACATGTTTGGGCATTAGCTTAAGGTGGCTCGAAGTAGTTATTTTACTGACCGCACTTCTGCTTTTCATTCGGCGAATTGATAGACTTATCCTAGACCGATCAAAACGACTTTTTCAGCTTGATCGATGTTTCCTTGGCAACGATAAACAAAGATCGTTGAAATCAGTTTTTCTAAAATATATCTTAAGATTTCGATGAGCTCTAGACAAGCGATTATTTGCATGATAAACTACTATGGAGGGGCATTACGGACAAAAATGGAATTAGATCGTAACTTTCATGGTATTTGACTGTACATCGAATTCGGTCGTACATGACATGCAATTGGGATTTCCTGTGGTGCAACATCTACTTCCGTGGACAGCAAACGGGAACTCCGGATGAAAATGGCTGTATGTTGTGGATTCATCGAAGAATTCGAGAATGAATCTGATGCCTTTTCTTGTCGTGACTCACTGTCGAGTTATCCATATTGATCAATCTTTCACCTGAGGTCGTTTGTATTGATGGGGAATACATTTTCAGGAGAGAAATCGAGGAGTATCGATCGTGACCTGTAGTGATTTGAGACTCCATGTTTCCGTCCTTCTCATTAATTATGGAGGGGAGAGTTAGAGCAGCCAAAACATGTCAAAATCGTCCGAAACGAGGAAAAACGAAGACAGGACGGTATGTACATGCAAAATACACATTATTTAGAAGCTATCATTAATTTACTGTATTTTACTATAATATACGTAAAGTCAGCCACATACTTTCTTACCAAATACCCAGCACAGATACATAGCCTGGGTTTCCTGTGGTATTAGGGGGGCACAATAGAGTCGTTTTCGTATGAGTGGGAAACCTACGGTACAGAGTTACGGTACGGTACGGAATCGAACACATTGTATTCAACCAATCACAGCGCACAAAATAATTTCTCAACCAATCAGAATGCTTGAATACCGCACTATGATGGCGCGATAAGGTCACCGCATGGCACGAACCGTACCATAACTACTTCCCACTCATACGAAAACGACTCTATGACAAGCGGCGAAGTCACTATTAGGATTAGATTAGGATATAGATTAGGATGTATATGATACAGTGTACATGTATATATGTTTTATAGATTAGGAGGGCCATAAGTTTTTCAGCTTAAGCTGTAATATGTATTACACCCTCTTGAAATAAAGTGTATTATTATTAGTCATGTAGTTCGTAAGGTTTCAGCAAGCGTATAAAGACTGAAAATACTGAGCCCAGACGGGAATTGAACCCGTGACCTCCTGGAATTTTAGCCAGGCGCTCTAACCACTGAGTCACTGGGAACTCATGTGATTAGGCAGGTCTTGGTTCGTGTTAATACCCAGGTCACCGAAGGCTCTAACAACATGGTTTATCGCACTCTTCGCAAGGAAGAAGGCTATGTCGTCTTATTTTCGAAATAACCACAATAATTCATAGAGATATGGATTTATCAATCCAGTACTAGTACTGCATGCAAAGGGTTTATAAATCTTTAGAACTTAGAACGAAGTGAGTTGATACACGCAGTGAAGAGAAAAAAGCAATTACGTCAGTTTTGAGGTTTTACACCTAGCTAAGGTAAACCCATATTTATACTTCATCCAAACATTGTTTAATCACTCTGCGATGTCTAGTTTATGTATACGGTATATGTATTTGTAGATATATTTGTGATACCAAATAAATAAACTATGTCATTGTCATTCATGATTCGCTGAGTTTGTGAAATCGCAGTCGGTACTGAAATTGCAAGGAAAGCATGTTCAAAAATTGCAAGAAAAGCATGTTCTACCGAGTCACGCAACGAGCGACCAAACACTGTTTTAATCGCACTAAGATCTCTACGATAGATAGATAGATAGATAGATAGATAGATAGATAGATAGATAGATAGATAGATAGATAGATAGATAGATAGATAGATAGATAGATAGATAGATAGATAGATAGATAGATAGATAGATAGATAGATAGATAGATAGATAGATAGATAGATAGATAGATAGATAGATAGATAGATAGATAGATAGATAGATAGATAGATAGATAGATAGATAGATAGATAGATAGATAGATAGAACACGTTCCAAAATGACTTCGGATATTCCAAAAACAAAATTTCAGCAAATAACATTGAAAAATGAAATTCCTTGCCTAGAAAATAGAAGATCGGCAAATCAAATAAGATTTCTTCAATATTTGCTAAAATGGATAAAAATAACCAGCAAAAAATTGAAAAGTCTCTCGAAAAGTGCTGAGAAATCACTTTGGAATATCCGAAGTCATTCTGGAACGTGTTATAGATAGATAGATAGATAGATAGATAGATAGATAGATAGATAGATAGATAGATAGATAGATAGATAGATAGAGACCTTTATTTAAACTCAAATAAAATCGCAGGGTAGTCCAGTCAGTGGCTAGTAGCCTCTGATATCAAAAGGAGCCCTGCGAAACATATTCAATATACAATAAATGTATATACATGTATATTTAGTTCAAATAGTTCAAATATCAGTTAGAAGCCCGACTTCACGCTAGTAGAGCGTCTAGTTATATACATACTGAGATTTACTCACTATAAATCCATGTAGTAAATTTTCGTTCGTTCACTGAACTGCTAGCCAATCAGAGGCCGCGAATGACGTTTTTCACGTGTGAGAAATATCGTTCGTCCAATCAGAGGCTGTGAACGACGTTTCTTCACTGTTGATGGGTTTCCCGCCATCTGTGTCGTGTCTCAGTGGTGGTTGCTTGCTTCATTCAACAAGATTTGTTGTTCGAGTAGCTAGTTGTTTTTATTAAGTTATTTTCTACAAATGTGATCTTAAATTTGGAAAAATGGAGGAGAATCGATTCGCAAATTTCGATATTTCAGTGGAAGATTACGTTGATGGCCTTGAAAACCGAAACATGAATGAAATAGCGAAAAGACTAGAGACGTAAAACTCATTCAACGAGGTCGTGCGAAGAATGAAGATTTCGAGAAGAGCTTGACAAGTTTAGATGTTTTAAACTAAACGAAGAAAAGATGGACAAGAATACGAACAGTACTGAGTTTCCGAAGTTTAACTTGCAAGCATAGACAAACGTTACAGTGTCAAAACTACACGGCAAGTACCTCGCTAAACTGAAATACAGTAGACATTATGCATAGTGACGTAATATGACTACAACTACCAGAATGCTTTGCGCATCTTCTTTTGTGAGATAATTATTACCCTTTGTCTTAGTGAATTGTGAACTGTTTATGAAACATTACTTGGCAGCTAAAACTGATTATGTAATTTACAATTGAATTAATTACCTCACGAGCGAATACAAATCTAGAGAAAAAAATTCGCAAAGCATTCTGGTAGTTGTAGTCACATAACGTCATTATGCATATAAAGGTCAATTGAGAGAAAGTTTTGTCTCCATTGAAATAAATATTTACTTATTCCTGAGGGTTGTCCAATACTGCTACCGGTTTCCGGTGGGCGAAAGGATTTTCCAGTCGATCTGTTGGATCTGTTGGCCACTAGAGAAGACTCTCACTCCGCCCTCCCCTCACCAGTAGCCTGCGTTAGCTGACTTAGAAAATTTTAAGTCCAAATTTTAAAAGGGGGTACCATCGTAAGCAAGCGGAACAACCCGTTCCACTTGCCGAAGTTGAGGAGCCATGCTAACCCATTTGGCTCACCTGACTTAGATTTATTTTACTAATTATTTTTAGAGGGGTATATAAGCAACGGATTGTTTGGTACCACTGGCAGCTAACAGAAGAGGGCCCATGAATGTCGGCCACCCGTTCCGTTCGCTCCGGTGGCGATTTTGACCGTTTGGGAACCCTGTGCCTTACCCTGCCCGGTCAGCCACCCCTTAATTTTTACTATTTTTTTATAGAGGGGTGTATATAACCAACGGATTATTTGGTACCACTGGCAGCTAACAGAAGAGGGCCCATGAATGCCGGCCACCCGTTCCGTTCGCTCCGGTGGCGATTTTGACTGTTTGGGAACCCTGTGCACATTCACAAAGGTTACGTGACATTGATACCGTTTCAAGATGGCGGCGTTTTTTGTACCTTTTTGTGTAGTCGAAGTATTTTAGCCTTTTATGATTTAAACTCTACTCAATCTTTAGTTGATTTTATTGTAAATTCACGTTTATGTAATCATCATGCCTGGAGAAAATTGTGCTGTGGATGTGGCATAGGAATATGGAAGTTCTCTAAGTTCCATTCGCGCGAATAAATAGAGAAAGACAGCATGGCTGAAGGAGATCACAAAGACCAATGAGACAAGAGAAGTTGATAAAGAGTCACGGGAAAGAATCAAGAATGACAGAGTCTACATTTGTGAGAAACATGTTCACCCCAAATACATTGAAATATGTCAGTAAGCTTAAACATTGTATGTTTTGAGAAAGTTTTCTTTGTATGTGGGTTCCTTCCTTTCTAGACTTGATGCGAAAGCGTTGTCTAGTATTGAACGTAACCTGGTTCGTAAGCTTATATTAGCTTGAATATCACCAGATATTAAGCAAATAATGGCCCGAGTTCACACTAGTAGAGCATCTAGTTTAGTATAAAAGAGGAGAAAGAAAGATAAGAACTTGGAGGCGAAAAATATTAGTTTTCATTTAATTTGTTCTTTTAACTTTTTAGGGCTCCGCGTTTTCCACTTTGGACATTCCATCTCCTGGATTAACACCAAGATCCTTGAAGTAGAAACAAGATGGCAGCAAAGGAAGTGGTCAGAAGCATGCCACATTGCTAAGAGTACAAATGCCATTAGTAACAGAGACACTGGCAGAATTTTGCCACAAAATTACACTGCTCTATTTAAGAAATTTTAATCTGTCATCTATTACACATTCTTAACTTGCTAGTTTCCTTGCTCGCGCATATTGTCCTTTTTGTTTTGTTTTTTGTTGTTGTTTTTGTTTTGTTTTTGTTTTTGTTTGCGCGCGCTATTTGTTTTCAACGTAATAGCCGTTAGTTTTGACGAATTACTACCATTTTACACCATGAAGATGGACCATGTGTCCGAAAGCTTGGTTTTAGAATAAAAATGTTTTGGTTGAAGAAACGAACAAACTCATTAAACTTAGAGTAGTTTGGTTTGATAAATTGATTTATTTTGATATAAATTCGAGGAGAATTTCGGACTGCCAGTAGACCGCTGGTCATAATGTCGCGGGAGTAAAATGTCTCACAATTCTGGTAATGATGAGTTTGTTGTGATGTGGATTACATATGAAGTGAATAGTGGGATGGTTCAGTATTTTGTGATTTGAGCTTCGCATTTGCGAGTTATAAAGGTTTGAAATCGTGATATGGTAATTCAGTGACGTCAACGTAGGCACATTTATTATACAAAAGTGCCCTTGTGCAAATTACTGACATTTTTAATCTGGCAAAAAGATTTTCTACAACTTATATACATGATGCTAAAAGAAAATTTCCATTTCAGAAAAGAGTGCTACTTGAAAAAATATAAATAAGTCACGGCAAATGCCTACGTTGACATCACGAAATTAGCATATTAGTCCGGCAGCAAATGTCATGAAATAAAGTCCCGTGGGAATTTCGTGATGAAAGCAAGCCACTAGTCTAGATGTGTTAAGGGGACCCTAAATAACATGAAAAGTGTTGGTGCCAACTTTGCAACTTGCACGGGCGGGATTTATGGGAGGTGGAAAATGTGACGTATAAATCCCAGCATGGAAACGAGGCTCAAACATGAAATTGCCTATAACTTTCCACAATTTGTGTAAAAGCTTACCAAAATCACCCAAGTAATGTTACTCTGTGTTCCAAACACGAACATATGGATTTTAGGGATTAGTGTGGTCACGTGACCAAGCTAGCATGAAAACGAGGCTGACATAAAAGTTGCACTGGAGACCCCTGTTAACATCTCCAGAACAGCACAAAAAGTGACTTATTTATAAGTATTGCAGGTGGATGTCATGTATGCAGACAGACATCCTTATAGGAAAGGGTTGTCACGTGACTAAGATAGCATGAAAACGAGGCGGAGACAAAAATTGCATTATCACATGGAACTATTTAATTAAGCTTTAAGTTATTTTTAGAGATGATCACCAAGTACTTCCGTCAATCTTCGCAAATGACATAATGAACTATGCACGTATGATTCCTGTGTATATACCTTGCTGATATGTCATCTTTGAAAGAATCAGATCATGCACACATCTATGCAGAGTTCATCCAAGGAAACTGGGTAGTGAACAAGAACGCCAAGTGCCGTTCTGCACAGTATTTAGGAGCCAACAATGCACTGCAACACATCAACTGCTCCATGAAGGCGTCTGGAGGATTGATTGGCATTACGCTAAATCAAGGTGCTTAGACGAAGTTCTTCCTGATATCCCCAGAGCTTGCAATGCTAGTTGACTGACAAGCAAAGAACAAGGTGCCGGGTGTGTCTTACGAGACTTGCATAAGCAGGTCGCCATCATAGCCTTGCCACTGTCTTAGCACGTGAAGAGAAAGGCATAGAACATTCTCTGATGCAAGCTGATGCAAGTACCAACCTGTTTAACGTTGTGACAAAGGTGGTTATTGCCAGAAATGGTGAAAGAATGATTTGTATGAACAAAGTGAGATTGGCTGGACACTGTTCGATTCTTTTGTTGAAGGAGCGAGTCAGAGAAAATAAAATTTTGATCACCACTGAAGAAGCGAAAACGCCTAACGTGGAAAACCGGTGCAAAGGTCGTGAAGGCGAAAGCAGCAGACAAAGTCGATCGTAGAACTTAAGAGGACAGGTCCCTTTTCGCACGTATGAATCGATATCAAGGAAACTGTTGGCAAATATTTGATAGTCTCATGATCGTTGTTTGCTGCTGATGGCACAGTGCTGCACTGTTCAGCCAAAAGTACTAGATACTGTAATGAACATCCTAGAGAAGTTGAATAATAGGGGGAACAACATGATTGTATAGTTAGTCCAAATAGTGAAGATCAAGTGAAAGTCGCTATAAATTTAGACACACTAGTCATGCACTTGACAAAACCAGAATGGTTGAAAAATTGTGCACAGCTCAGAAGCTGAACACTTCAGTAACCATATCATACACGCACAGTCAAAGTAATGAAGTGCGTTTAATTTTTGATAGATACGATTTACCACTGTCCCTCATAGCGGCCACCAGGATTAGACGGCAAAGATCAAGCACCATGCCGTGTATTATCGCATCACCGACTCAACTGATACACATAGCCAAAGTCCCAATGAAGAGACTCCTGTCACACACGAATACCAAGATGGAGCTCACCGTCTATCTGGGCCAGAAGATTAAAGAGTATGCTGAGCGTAGTGGAAAGCAACTAGTGTTGGCAAGGGGAAGCGAGTGCCAAGCAACACACAAGGATGTCAGATATCTACAGCCGAGTAACCAAGAAGAAGCTGCAGATACGAAGATGATCGTGCGATGCCCTTGATGCTACTGTTCATGGTGCAACCCAACTGCAGATTCACTCTCCCAACACAGATGTCTTTGTCCTCGCTCTAAGGTGTTACCCGGAACTGTGCAACAACACCTTGTTTGTCACGGGAAGACGGGGCGTGCTGCCTTCTATCGTGTGATTGAGCTGCGGTCAATTGTTGAAACTCTTGGGCCGGAGAACTGAGACAGCAGCGCTTTCAGCATTTCACACCCTAAGCGGAGCTGACAACACAGGAAGTTTTTTTGGAAGAGGAATGCTTCTGTGTTGGAAGGTATTCACAGAAGCTGACCAATCCATCACCACTTTCCTCGCGCATCTTGGGCAAGCTGCTCAGTCAGATGACGAGATCGCTGCAGCCATCGAGAAGTTTCTATCTATGTTTCTATCTATGTATTCCCGCGTATATACATGTTTCTGACATTTAATAACTGATGGATTTCAGTATATGTCACGTCATTGATGGATTTCAGTGCTATTTCACACTCAACCCTCAGATAATCATTTTTCGTGGGGTTATTATTTCTTCTTTAGCCATCGACAAGTTCGTCTGCCAGCCGTATATCTGTCGAGAACAAGCATCACCACTTTCAAAGAGCTGCGATGGTTCTTCTACAGGAAGAAGCAAGCACAATCCGACAGGTTGCCACTGTTAAGGGAGGCTCTAGGCAGAGGTGGTACGAATCGTTGTTTAATCAAGCTCTGGCTGGCTAGGACTCATTACAAGTTGTGGTGCGGTCACCTTTATAGTGACGCACTAATTGTCTATCATTATATCAATGTCAGTATAATCTAGGGTTGTGATTGGCTATATCCTGTGCTTCTAGATTACAATTATCAATTACGCAGCTAAGTTGTACAAGTAATCTAAAGATTCTAGATAGTTAACTTCTGCAACACTGCAACAAAGTTACACTGTTGGATAGTAATAATTATAAGTTATCTGATTGTGTCTAAATATTGTAAGTGGAAAATAAGAATAAGAAGTTCTGACTAAGTATAGTGTCTTGGGGTGTGGTAGATAATTATGTGTGGTCTATGCCAAAATAGGAGGAGACTAAATGATAAGATTATAAGAAATTGCATGATCTGGAATACAATCTGGTTCTAGAGATAATGGAACTAAAGTCTTAATGGTATTGACTTAGCTTATCTAGAAGTGTTTGAGAATATACAGCAATTAATAGTATCGGATTAAATCAGTGATTCTGTTGTGTAACACCACCACCAGGCTGCGCTGCACCAGGCGATCCTGCGAGCTCATTATCAAATGATGGTCTTGAACAGAAATAAAGTCGGTAACAAATCCAGAGCTATCATCATCACAACACTATGGATGGCAGATGGATCAAGATGAATGGCTACTGGTTATGACAAAGCTGCCACCAGTCCTTGAAGCCATTCAACTAGTTAAGTATGGATGTTGAAAGGAAACGGTGTTCCACTAACCGTTGTCAGTGCCACAAGGCTGGGTTAAACTGCACAGACCTCTGCACCTGCTCCTACACTGGGAAGACCAGTGATAATGATTTTCAGGAGGAAGATGTACATTACTGGACACAGATAAAGACATGTCCGATAGTGATGATGACTAGTTTATAGTCCAAGAGGATAATGTACATGCATATAATATGTACATGAGTGAGCCACATGGAAGATCAGTCGGCAGCTTTAATAAATGATAACCAGGCATTTTGTATGTTTGAAAGATTATTGCAGATTTTGAGATACTTGTAAAAAAAGAAAACGTTGTGCACAATATAAGGCTGTAGTTTCGTGCTATATTGCATCACTGTTCTGAATAACTTATTTAATAACTTTAAATAACTTATTTAATAATAATTTAACACAATGTTTATTATATTAACATCTTTAAAATCATTATTTAAAAATTGGTGATCTTCTCTAAAAATAACTTAATGCTTAATTTTAATTAAAAATAGTTCCATGTGATAATGCGATTTTTGTCTCCGCCTCGTTTTAATGCTATCTTAGTCACGTGACAACCCTTTCCTATAAGCATGTCTGTCTGCATACATGACATCCACCTGCAACACTTATAAATAAGTCACTTTTTGTGCTGTTCTGGAGATGTTAACAGGGGTCTCCAGTGCAACTTTTATGTCAGCCTCGTTTTCATGCTAGCTTGGTCACGTGACCACACTAATCCCTAAAATCCATATGTTCGTGTTTGGAACACAGAGTAACATTACTTGGGTGATTTTGGTAAGCTTTTACACAAATTGTGGAAAGTTATAGGCAATTTCATGTTTGAGCCTCGTTTCCATGCTGGGATTTATACGTCACATTTTCCACCTCCCATAAATCCCGCCCGTGCAAGTTGCAAAGTTGGCACCAACACTTTTCATGTTATTTTGGGTCCCCTTAACACATCTAGACTAGTGGCTTGCTTTCATCATGCAATTCCCACGGGATCACACATGCTGCCGGACTATATCACGATTTCAAACCTTTATAACTCGCAAATGCGAAGCTCAAATCACAAAATACTGAACCATCCCACTATTCACTTCATATGTAATCGATTTTTAAAATAAAAAAATAAGCGTCATAGGCACTTTAAGGACAGCATATAACATACACTTGGATTCTGATAAGTCGCATAAATTTTCCACCGGAACGAACAGTACCGCTCGCCGACTATTAGCCCAGGCACCTCAAAATCTCACAGAAAAAAAAATATCATGGGATTCCTGTGGTAGAATGTGGGTTAATGGGAAATTATCCACCGGAACGAACAGTACTCTTGCCGACTATTAGCCCAGGGTGCCGTTGCACAAAGCGCGCGTAACTTACGAGTAGTTGTAAACTCGTACGTAAACCCTTCGCAGCAAATTTGACCCGTTTCACGAAGCAAACGTAATTTACAAGTGGTTGTAAACAAGCATCAAAACTGTACGTAACTTACACAAGCTCAGAGGTGCAATAAAGGTACTCGTAACTTACGAATTCTGTCTCTTGTGTTTCTCTTTGTGATTTGAGGGAAATTTAAGATGGCGGCTTTTTTCAGTGTAGTTTCATTTCAAAACAAAAGAGCAATAAGGCGAGAAAGAGTTTTTAGAGACAGGACAAATGTTCTTGACACGTTAGATAATTTCTCCATAATAGAGCGATATCGTCTTTCAAGAGAACTGATATTTCGCTTGATCGATGAGGTGAAAGACAAGTTAGAACCGCCAACGAAGCGATCCCATGCAGTACCTCCTACCCAACTTCAAGTTCTTGTTGCGTTGAGGTATTATGCAAAAGGGGGGTTTTTATCAGAAGTAGGCGACATTCACGGAGTTAGTAGATCGTCGGCTAGCCGTGCCATTCATAGAGTTACAAATGCTCTTTACGAAGTTTACAAAGACGAGTTGATCTACCCAGCAAATGTAGACGACATCAAAAGTGGTTTTTATGGCATCGCTGGTATGCCAAATGTAGTGGGCTGTATTGACGGGACACTGATACCAATTCAAGCCCCCTCTATTGACGAACACGTATTTGTATGCCGAAAGGGCTTCCACGTAATAAATGTTCAGGCTGTTGTCGACTATAAACAAAGGTAAGTTATAAAACGTCTAATGGATATCACGGCCATTTTAATTTGATTTGCATGAAATATAAATATAAAATTAATTGCTCTACTAATTAATTAATTAATTAATTAATTAAGTAGCATATCATATGTAGACTAATAGTAGTATTTTTATATAGAACATATGTATGGTCCCCCTTTAGGCTTTAGATATAGTAAGCACAATATTATTGAAGAAATAAACATTATTATTATAATTATAAACCCAATTTAGGTTTTACAATGCATGGTAGGGAAGTGCAAAAACATAAAACCAACCAAATGTCAATATTTTGAATTTAAAAAATATTTTTAGGTTTATCAACTGTGTATGAAATGGCCAGGTTCTGTGAATGATAGCTTTATCCTACAGAATAGTGCTATATTCGCAAGCTTTGAATATAGCACTATTCCATCCACATAGATGGATGGCTATTAGGTAAGAATTGAATGCCCATTACAACCCATACTTGATTATACAGCTGAAATATTAATCAATATTTTTATCAGGTGATAGTGGATATCCACTCAAATCCTGGTTACTGACACCAGTTAGCATCCCATAGACCAGTGGTGAAGAAAGGTTACTATTAAATAAATAAACTTACTGTATATATTAATAAATTACTTATACAAAACAAAATCATTATTTATTTATTAGATACAACACCACACATAAGAAGACTCGCAATGTAGTGGAGCGTGCCTTTGGAATCTTGAAGTCTAGATTTAGGTGATTTTAAAGTTTATTACAATATATCAGATATACAAATTTTATATACACTATACAGTATAATTAAATGAATTCAATGATAAAACTGTAATATAGTCTGCATTTAGTAAATCAAATCAAACAATTAAGTTTCCCTTTTTGTTTCACAGATGCCTGCACAAGTCAACAGGGTGCTTATTATTCAATCCAGAAAGGAGTTGTAAAGTAATCTATGTGTGTTTCATTCTGCACAACATGTGCACAAACAAGAAATTGCCTTTACATGAGAATGTAGATGTTGTTGAGGAAGAAGAAGATAATGCCCTGCATGAAGATCAGCAGGATGGCAAAAGTGCTAGGGAGAGCCTTATTCAGCTACGATTCACCAAATAAGTTTTATAATGTAATTAACTGTATATAGACCCTATGCAAAAATGGCTGCTTCTAATTAGCATAATAGCATAATAGTTGTATATTTATGTTTAAAGTAGCAAAATGGTTCACAATGATAGCAAATGCTCCAAGAAAGTTAGTCCGTGAGTTTGAAGTTGAAATATTAAATTACTGCGAAGTTGTGAGTACTTTATAGTGTGAAAAAACATGAAAACGAGGCTCTAAAGGCCTCGGTTGATAAACACATACAAAACTCTCTGTTTTTGATCCGTAATAAGTTCTTGAATATTAGGTCTATAACAAGCCAACTTTCCAATTTTGTGTATTTTGAAGTACTCTTTCCGATGGCTGAAACAATTTGTACTGTTAAGGTTTTAGTTTGTCTATTTTAAAGGCACGGAATTATGCATCAAACTGATAAATGTACTAATCATATTCATTCTGAAATCACTAGTAAATCCTGCAATCTGATTGGCTAAAAATGGTGATGCAATTAAATCATTTATCATATTCATTAATAATTCATGAAGAAAACATGTAATATAATTTAATAGTTTGTATGTCTGATACTAGACTGGTCTGATACAAAATCATCCTGATATCATAAACTTTAACTTGGATTTTCTCGGCCAAACTGACTCGCATCTTCAAAATAATAGTTTAAAACATGAGGGCAGACATCTGTGCATTTGATACAAGCATCAAGAGTTCCAGATTTCCAGTATGCACGCAATGCATTGTGAGATTATTACAAAGGAAAAGTGAGCACCAAATGAGCAAAAACGTAAATTGCATACCGGAAGTCTGGAACTCTTGATGCTTGTATAAGTAATATACAATATTCATATAATACATGTACAAAAGGCTCACAGGATATAAAACTATACATGCAATTAATTAGTTTTTACTGACATCTTACATGTGATTCTCTGGGAGTGATTAGATAAGGGTACATCAAATCAATTATACATTCTCTCTGCAATAAATACAATTTATTTCAAATGGTACACAATAAATTGTTTGTCAAAACACAAAATGTTCAAAACTCAAGTGGAACCACATTGAAGCATAGCGAGTGGTTTCACTGCAAAGTTTTGAACATTTTGTGACGTCAAATCCATTGTCAATAAGCCGGTACAGACAATGAAAAACCACTTGCGATTTCTTTTTTACAATAACAAAGTCAAAAAAACATCCAAAAGCAAGGATAACGTTTGAAAGAAAAACAGATTCAAGCGAGCGCTGGATCCGTCCATGAGCTATGTGTCTGTACTCTTATTGCCAATGGCTGACAGCCAATCAGATTGCGAGATTACGCTCTGTTATTGTAAAAAGGAGTACAGACAATGAAAAAACCATGTATCATATATAATATACAAGAAAAACATGGAAAGTTTATACATCAGCTAAAAGCTGCAAAAAAAATCCATCACTTCTAGTGAGGACAAAATTTTTTAGGAGGTCTACTTTTTCTTGCTCCAGCCCCAGCATTTTTCTTGGTTGGCAATTACTATCTGGAGCAATTCATTTTTTTGCCTTTTCAACTGGAGTTTTTTCTCTTTCTATTTCAATAAGGTCCTCTGCAAATGGCTCACTTATTTTTCTATGTTTTCCTGAAACATTAATATAAAATTAATCACATCAAGATGAATAATTTACAGTGTATTCATGAGCATATTAAGAAATTTTAAAACAATTAAAATCACGCTACTTTTAAGTGCATGTTGCAGCTAGCTTAGTTCAAAACAAAAAAAGTACAAGCTGGTGATAATATTGTTACTGATACAGTGAACAGAAAACCTGTATGAATGCTTCATGAATCTTAAGTAGATTACTATCATTTATATAAAATAATTTCTTGTCCATACCATGGAGGAACTATATTAGCTGCATCCTGCAAATATACCTCTAATACCAGTAGTGAGTTAGAAATAATAAAGAATAAATCACATACTCTTAGCTGGCTGCTTGTCTGATGCTTTTGATGTTGAAGGCACAACACATGTATTATCTACAGAATTGTATACATGTTGCTGGTTTTCCTCTGAAAGTGTGAATACATATTGGCTTTACTATCCCCTCACAAGGGTACAGCATGTTCAAGTCATTATTGAATCCATATATATATTTGTTTGTTTCTAGAATGATTAGAAAGTAAACATTTGGGAAAGCATAGTATTGCAAAACTTAGAGAATGGAAACGTCGCTCAATAAATTGTATCCTTTCTCTAAGTTTTGCAATAGAATGATTGGGAAATAAGTAATATGATCTATTTCCAAGTTGACACAAATTAATCAGTCCATTAAGTACCTTCAGGTTGTTCAATGCACCTTGGGCAAATGAACTGGTCATCATCGGCATATATCCGCAAAACACCACTGTTGGATTCATGTACCCCAGCTGAATACAGCTCAACCACATACCCACATTTTGGGCATGTTTCCTCCAGTATTTCACCTTCTCCATATTTGATCTTCAACTCTTCTCCTCCAACTATCAAAAAAATTATTTTAAACAATATCACTACTGATTTATAAAATTCATTAAAATTATAATTCACGGGGAGAACACTTATCGGTAGCAATATTATTATTGGACGAGGTTGAGCAAAATATTGTGATTTGTCAGTGGCGAGCAGAATAATTTGTTATTTGCCGAAGCCGAAGGCAGAAGCAAATAATTATCTGTGAGACACTGACAAAATCACAATATTTAAACTTGAAGGTAGACATCCATGCGTTTTGTTATCATATACAACATGGACACAAATATTCTATATTACTATTGTATATTTATTATTATATTGCTTCATATACATAGTTGCCTAGTGTAAACTATAATCATATAATCATACCACAAGATTCAGCACCACCACTGATACCATCGATTACAATGGGAGAAATCATTGTAAGAACCTATCGGTAGTTACAAAAATAATAGCATGAATTGTTGTCTCAGCATTTATATTATACTTGTTTGTCAACAAAGTTATAATATATCATTCTTCAATAGACTGAATGATTTCAGTCTGTAATATCTTTCAGAGGTTTAATTAATCAGCATCTCTGCAACTTTACTCAATATTTAAATACCATTTACCTTTTCCTGAACGTCTGTCAAGGGCTTCGGGGCCTCCCCACCACCTGTTCCTGTTGCCTCTCGCTTCCTCGCACTTTCTTTTCTCCTTATTTCGCAGCACAAGTCTTGCCATTTCCGCTTGACCTCCTTTTTTGTCCTCGCTACTCCTTTATTCATAGCATTCACTCTGGGGAAAAACATGAACTCTACAACATTAAGCTAAATAGACAGCATCAAATAATAAACTAAATTTAGTTAAGCTAGCAATATTTAACTAAGCTTTTATTTTCTCAAATCATGATCAGCAAGACAGAGTCTGAGAGTTTGAAACCACAAAGTCAAATACTGTATACGTTTTCATTTTAGACATTTGATTTAAAACCCGGGTTTAAAAGTGTCGACGTCGTTCGCGCGTATAAAAGTTCCCGAAAAGTTGTTGTTGTCATTCGTCTTTTTCTTATCCGTAGCCGCATATCTTCAATTCCCACGATTAAATAAACACTTATCTCATCTGACTGCTTATCCCGCCTCCTTCGTCCCTGTACATGTACTTGATTTACGTGTATAACAATCGTATTTGTATTTCAGAGTTCAATTCTTCTCCTTCATGCACCGGCGCCATTTTAAAATTATCAAACAAATGCGCATGACACGAAAGTCACCTGACTGTCTAGACAATACCAATAAAAGGCCTATTTGCATACTGTGTGCTTTTATGCATATGCGATGCTATACTAGTGTTTATAAGCTAAGTTTGATTTTTTTATATAAGCTTAATTAAAATTAAGCTTATATTAAATACAAACACAATCCTACTTACTTTTCTGTTATTAACCGCCACAGCTCATCTTTTTTTGCGTTTGTTACCGTTGAAGAGAACTTGCTTTGAAGCAGACAAATATTTGTCTGTGTCTCCTCAACTAAAACAGATACTTTCTTCTCTGAAAAATGTTGTCGTCGTTTCGCCTTCTTAGCACTCTCCTGCTTTTGCTCCGCCATTTTCACGACGGCAACAACAACAAAACATGCGGAAAAACTCCAAGTCATGGCAGCGCGCGCGCGCGCGACCGAACTTTTGGCGCGAACTTTTGGCGGGAAAAAGTTACGAACACGTAAGTTACGGAAAACTTACGTATAGTTTCGTGAAACACCACACACGTAACTTGCGCACGCTCACTTACGTACACGTAAATGTTTACAACTACTCGTAAGTTACGCGCGCTTTGTGCAACGGCACCCAGGCACCTAAGAATCTCACAGAAAAAAATATCATGGGATTCCTGTGGTAGCATGTGGGTTGATGGCAGGGCAGGGGAGGGGAGGGGAGGTCCGCCAAGCCGCTGTACAAGATGGGTTCCCTGTGGCCAACAGATCCAACGGATCGACTTGAAAAACGTTTCGGCCACCGGAATCCGGTAGCAGTATTGGACATGTATGCTGTAAAGCCGGCAAACAGCTACGAATAAAAGTAGAACCTGGCACTATGAGTTCATTTTATTTGAATGTTATTGTCTATTATCAATTTTTGATCAAAGTTACTTTGCAGGTCATGTTTTTCTCTTCTAATCTAAAGATGAATCACAAATATTTTGCTCATCAGTCGACAAAGTATTATATATGTAAATGAACAACAACAAGTTTCGCCGAGAATTTCAAACAGTTTTCATGTGGGTTTTGAAATCTCAGTATGTATATAATAAACACAATACAGCATGGAAAATGCTTTGTACAGTTTTTATTCACTCGTTATGAAGTCATGGCAAAAAAAATCGTACGGTCAGCGGACAGTAATTGCGAGCGCAAGTATCAGTCAAGATCATAGAAGGGCTATTTTTAAAATAGTTATAACTCGCTCAATTCTCGTCCAAATCGCTTCAAATCTTCACATGTAATAAAGGAATGATTGGAAATTATACAAGCAGTTTTTTTAGAGGATTGTATTTATCGTTATTATCTTATTAATTTTATTGACATGATTCACATACATTTTCTTATAATAATGTACTGACATATAGCTTGGGTTACCTGTGGTCATCTTAGAAGAGTATTATGGGTATACAAGATGGTGGACGAAGCCTCAGTTCACAATGTTTGACGAAAACGATCAACTTTTTGAACTATTCCCGTGCGCCAATTGTTTTGTTACTCGACACAAAGACGAATTCACCATTTTTCTACATTTTCAGCTGATTAGGGAACTAAGAAAGTCATTTTGTAAGTCATTTTTATGTGCCTAAAAACTTTGTTTTGCTCAATTAACTGTATTTTTGTCATGAATTTCATGATATTCTCGTGGCGGCCGTTATTTTTGATTAGCTCAAAGGCAAAAACTTTCATTTAGATTTGGAACCGTTTAGAAAACATAGTTCTTGTCTTAAAAACATCTCAATTTATCGATATTTGTTCAAGGCAAAATAATAGATATTTGGGAACTGTGAAGGGACTTCGTGATCCAAGTAATATATCAACAACGAGTGCGAGTGTTTTATCAGGGGTTCAAAACACCGAGAAACTAATGAAAGCACGAGGCCGTAGGCCGAGTGCTTTTATTGTTTCGAGGTGTTTTGAATCCCCTGATGAAACACGAAGCACGAGTTTTTGATATTGCTTCTCAAACTCATTAATAATGAATGATTATCTGAATTGTTCTTGAGTCTCCTAAGAAAAGAACATAATAATTGCTTTTGTGTCTTGGCCTAATGAGTCACCTCGCAAGTATTATGTTTGTTAAAAAGAGCTTCAAAATCGAACAAGCAGTCAGGTAGTCTAATGGATAAGTAGTGAGCGTAATGTGCGAGGGGTCACTGATTCAACTCTGGTTGATGATTTATCACTAGATTTTTTTTCATGATAAGTAAGAGGTAGTAAGTCTACTAAGTTAAAGGTAAGTAACATAATGGTAAATATACAATAATTTCAGTGTCTTGATCAGTTCTTCCTCCGGTATCAAGATACATCCACCTGACTCGAATCGTGAGAGCTGATTGGTTATTGAGCTAATGAATTATTAATGAGTTTGAGAAGAACATATCAAACTTATGTTATACAAAAGGTCATTGTTTCGCAAATGCTAATGAGGCGACGGCGGTCTATCAATAAAAACTCAGCATGATTTTGGTACATTTTTGCTTTTTACTGCATTGTTAAAATACAAATCAAAAACCTACCAACAGAATATAAAAGACGAATATGTAAGGAATGAATAAGCTAGCAATTCAAGCAAAAATAAATAATTTGACTGTGTCATTTTCCGTTTCTTCAAAGTCGATCGAACTGAAATCTCTGAAGAGACATAGGAGAGCGTGACATACGCTACACACAAATACCTTATGAATTCCTTGGGAATTGTGTCAATCAAAAACCTACCGCCAGATTCTAATACTCTGTAACATGTATATTGAACTTAATTAAGCTGTGTCAAAATGAAATCTAAAACAATTTGTTTGGTAATTGTGAACATCATATTGGTGCTCTGTATCCCGGTCTGTATGTAGAAGCTAGGCGAATTCGCAAATAAATTATGGCTCGGAAAGGACGTTTTTTGAAGGCAATTTCCAATATTTACACACGAGATCAATAAGTTAGTTCGAATTTGTGATATATTTTCCCGTTGAGGAAACATATGCAGCTTTTCCATCCTCTCTTATATTTTAGCTACCTGATTTACACATTGTTAAAGGAAAAAGTTGAATTCAGAAATGATAAACCAGTCACGTACGAATCTGCTTTATTTAGCGGTCATGGTGAACAAATTGCTGGATCAATCGGGCCTCAAAACGTGCTTTAGTAAACAAAGCATTAACAAAAAAAGTTGTCGGCGTGATACTGGATCACAACAAGAGCAAATGTTCAATGGTGCAGGACATAAGTTTGATATGAAGACGAAATTCTCTGAAGTGACCAATGCTTTTAAATAAAATTTATGTTACTTTCTTTGCTCTTTAAACAATCCTGATCACGATTTTCAAGTCACTTTGTTTTATTTTGAGACGTCAATATTTTGTGGTATTGACGTCTCAAAATTACCGCGCGTGATTGGTTCACAGGATATGATTGACAGCGAAAATGACATTTGTGCGAACAATTGAATTTTTCCCGCCACTTTTCAAACTCACGGACAATTACCAGCAATATGCTAATTAGTTTGTGTTTTGAAACAAATGTCCTTGACCGAAACATGGCTGGCAGCAACGAAATGCCATGTTTTTTCACAGGCAGCCCAACCATTGCTTTTGAGGCTATTTAATAATAAATATAAATATACATTTATATTCGTGCGTCTTTTTTTGATGGGTTTTCCTGTGGTAGAGCGCACGCGCGATACGTATTATATTGGGTTCCCTGTGCATAGAAATGTATAATGTTGGGATCCCTGTGGTCGTCCCGCGCGTCCCGCAGTACATGTGTATATTGAAACAAGGTATGAAACTCGGTCAAGTGACAAATACGTTTTTGCCCCTATTTTTTGTCAAACCAAACCAAAACATCTACCATATACTTTATTTGTTTTCTATTTTGATTTTATAAAGTATTTGTTTTGTGTTTTGATTTTTATCGATTAAAATGCTTTAAAATTGAGGCATTGTGTTTTATAAATGCAGAATAGTCTCAATAATTATTTAGTACTGTACAACACAATTTTGCTAGAGTGCAATTTAGAAAAGCGTGAAATAGTACAAATTTTAAATAGTACTAAATAGTGCTATTTCTATTGTTTCATTAGTGCTATTTAGTACTAATTAGTTATTTAGTTTTAAAGCTTTTCTAAATTGTACTCTATCAGTGCTTATAAACAAAATGACAAACAAACATATTTATTTCAACAATAAATTAAAACAAGTTTACTAGCTTTTAACATACTGTTTTGCCGTTCTTTCTGTACAATTCATTCACTATATTGATCAGTAATACTATATGGACATTTTTTCGTAATTAATAATACGAAATTAATAAATTTTATGCCTGTCGCCACAATCGATGGCCATTGAACTTCTGAGTCCATGTAATAGACTGGGAATATATTGAAACCCTCTGTAAACACCCAAACTACGTGTAGTGTAAGATTTTTTAACTCCTAAAAGGTATGATGAGCATCCCTATCACTTTTACATGTACTGTAACTTATGAGTTATGTATGACATTCCCTGAACCCTCCATGCACATGCACTAACATACACTGTACATTTTGTAGTAATGCAGTTGCTCTCACCTGATACTGTCAAATTCACTTGGAATTTCGCAAAATTGCCACCATCTTCAATTATTCTTGCAGCATATGTGTTGCTATCATGGAGTGATAGCTTTGTTATAACGAACTCAGCACGGCCTTGTGCGATGTTCCCAATGAAGTGAACTCGGTTTTTGTAGCGAGATGCAACATTGTCCAAGTCGGGATAGAATGTAACTCCAGAAGATTTTACAATGATAAAGCGAGGCGAGACAATGTTATTCGTACGATCGTACAATCCCCATTTAGCTTCTAGAATCTTAGCTCTTGTTGTGGTCCACAAAAAAGTCGCGTTTCCACCGACCGTGCCTACAAGTACAGTGTCTTTATTGGGGCCGTTGATAGTGCAGACGACTACAAAAGATGGCAGCATAACATTAGTCATTGCTACAATTAAGTTATGTATTCTGCCGTTGTTATGCGACTACGAGTTAGCTTACATACCTCCTACAATAGAAACAAGAAAAAAAGAAACCAGCGATTTTCCAGTCGAAGTTGATTCCATTTCAATGCACACTAAGTCACTATACTGTACATTTGATATAATGATTATTTTTGGTTCACTTTCAAGAGATTACGGCAGAACGGCCCTGGGACTGGGACTGGGAGGGGCTGGACGAAGGACCGTTAATGGCATTTACTTCTATGTACCTACCTAAAATTAACCCCATGCACGGAACTACATGGAACTGGAACTGACACTCTCTACTGGGAAGAGAGGTCTACGAGAGAGAAATGTTTCTGTTAGACTGAGAAAGCATATCATTTCTAATTTGTACTTTTTCTTTATTTGTAAGTATCTTGTGTCCTTCTTCATATGGTAAGTTTTCCAAGTTTTGTGCAACACGCAGGCCAAGCTTGCAGCTTTATTAGACTGGGTACAGTGTACATAACTTTAAGTTAAGTCTTACATGTATGCTTAGGGCGCGTTCACACTGTAGTTGTAGATCGATCTGAGATCGATCTAGGTCAAATGCGAGCTCAATACCGCGGCTACACGAGTGATTATTTGCTTGCACAGGCGACGCGATTTTTTTTGAAAAACTGCCGTATCACCGTTTTTCATTTTTAATTTGTTGATGCCAGATATTCGAAAATTATCATTTCAATTTCTGATTTCCGGTTTTTTAACTCATTAAAATCAGAATTGAACTAGCAATTTTCGATTTCCTAAAAAATCGCGTCGCCTGTGCAAACAAAAAATCGCTCGTGTAACCGCGGCTTTATACAGTACATTATTATTATTATGTTTGTGTACTTATAACTCATCGATAAATTTTCGCGCGCCCATTGGTTAAAAAAACGGGTCACGTGGTACAATTTCACTGGATGGATGTCAGGTAATATCCCCCAGTTTTGAGATGATATCCCCCACTTTGAAGAAAAATGAAATTATCTGAACTTTTTTAAGATTGTAATGTATTTTTAATAGGTAAATTAGCTTTAATAACATACATATGGTGTACTTTTTCCCTTTTGGGGGATTTTAACGTCGACACGACAGGTATTTGAGGTATTTTTATAATTTTTCGATTCTTAAACTACGAACAAACGTCAAAATCGGCGCCCAAAAAGTCACCCAAATAAAACCCAAAATATCAAGAAAACCACTCAAAAAGCTTCCAAAACTATCAATCTTTTATTTTCGAATACGTTTTTAGAAGTTTACACATGAAAAGATCTCAAACGGAACGGATATTTGAACTCGATCGACACTTGTTTTCTTCATCCGTCATTTTGTTTCGGTTTCTTCAACATTGAAGTCGACGTAGAAAATTTATCGAAGGGTTATAAAATAAATAAACCCCTTTCTGGCTTACAGGTATATCGACTGATAATGTCCTTGGCTGAGAGATGGTCCTCAAAATATCACAGTTGCCCTCGAAGCTTCGCTTCTCGGCCAACTATTCATTTTTTGACCATCTCTCAGCCACGGACATTATCAGCCGATATACCAGCCGCCAGAAGGGGTTTATTTACTAATTGTATTTATATGGGCAATTCTACATGAGAGATGGAAAAAAATGCAACAAAACTGAATGAAATTGTTTCAAATTATAGTCTATGGTGTTAAATGTTTATAAATTGTATTAACTTTTCTTGGACTGACATTCAGGGGGCAACAACACAGTGAGAACACATGATATTTTTTGGATATAATTTGACCTTAATTAGCGCAATTTGAATTTTCTTAAATAAAAACAAATAAAACCTACAGCTAGGAGTTATATGTAAGATTGGTAAACATTTGTGATGGTCTTTCAAAATACATAATCTTGGGAATACTCCTCAAGCATTAACAATATTTGGGGGGTAAGAATTTACAGACGTTACATAGCCAGACTACAAAAACATGATTATTTTTGTATTGCAAGCCAAGCCCAAGTCTTCTGATTGTGGCTTCCCTGGTTCTCTTTTGAAAAGTTATAGGAAACAAAAATATGACAAGAGATAAGGTATAGCTCTTTAAAAAGTTACTGAAATCATGTTACAGACGTTACACATTGTGTGTTACAGACGTTACACATTGTGTGTTACAGACGTTACACATTGTGTGTTACAGACGTAACACATTGTGTGTTACAGACGTTACACATTGTGTGTTACAGACGTTATGCAGATATGTTACGTAGTAAAAGTACATGCTTTCTTCACTGTTTTCATATTGTTTTTCTCAACTCTTATTTAAATGCATGTTGTGAAAAGCATCGGCAAGATTTTCATGCAAAAATCTTAAATATTTATTTTCAATAGAACCTTCAAAAATATAAGTTCTGCATTTACAAATGATCCGATTGCAATAATAATAATAATAATAATCATTATTATTATTATTATTATTATTATTATTATTATTACAATGGTTGCCATTTATCTATTCATAGAACAATGGTTATTGTTTTTCAACTAAACTTATTCTTTAATTATGCGCATTTTCAATCTTCATTTGAACCTGAAGATGTTGTCAAGATGACAACGCGCGAAACGTCGTTCGTTAATATCCCTAATTTTTATTGTAAAATTTAAATTATTATTATCTTTAATATATATACTAGCCATCCTACTAATAGTGTTACACACTTCTAGATCTACTGTCTTATATATTTCTTTGTCTCTTGAAAGTATCCACTGCTTTAATACCTTTTACAATAAATGGATCACAGCCTTCTACTGTAGATGAACTGGACCATAAACCAAACAAAATGGATTTAAGTAGTA
The DNA here is from genome assembly GCA_033675265.1 of Actinostola sp. cb2023. Lineage (NCBI taxonomy): Eukaryota > Metazoa > Cnidaria > Anthozoa > Actiniaria > Actinostolidae > Actinostola > Actinostola sp. cb2023. Next base: position 95,153 of record JAUJYZ010001592.1, on the reverse strand, counting down.
GTCAAATGAGAGTTCTAGATCAGAGCGGCGGAATATTAATTAGGTGATAGGCCCGGGATGGTGCAATCAATCTAAATCATCAAAATTGTGCTGAGGTAAGACTTCGAGAGTTCGGTAGAACATACGTCAGCAATATTATATATTGCTAAACTTGCATTAAGTGGTTGGGAGGGTTTCTAGTGATCGTAATTGTTTTATTGTCTAGGTTACAGGTGGTGTTATTCTTGGATTAGCATTTAGCAATTGACAGCGCCAGGCTATTGTTTAACACGTGTAATACATGAAAACTGTATTGTGTTTGAAAGAGGTTTATTTTCTCTTATCCATATTCTACATTTCAAATGATATTTCTCTACATTAGTATCTTATTCCTTCCTTTCACGAAATACATTATCATCTTCACTAAGATTGTCATTACTGTTCACTGAATGATCATTAAAGTCTATATTTCGACTAGATGTATGTTCTTCACCCATACTCTGCTAGTATTATTATTGCACCATCAAACCGAGCATTGTTATTCGCACGTGTCATGATCACAGTATGTGGTTATCTATATTAAACGCATTAACAACCATGAAAAATGTGAAGTAATGTTTAAAGGCCGACAATGAGGACTTGACGGGATTTCAAAGTCCGCGCAATGAGTTCAAGTCCGAGGCGAAGCCGAGGACTTGAACTCATTGCAAGGACTTTGAAATCCCGTCAAGTCCGAATTGGAGGCCTTTGAACGACTTCAACTCCTCATTAATTATTCGGGAGGAATCAAAGACAAATAAAAGTTGCTGGTAGTTTAGTATTTTGCAAGGAAAACTAAAAAATATCGAGAAAATAGGGCTACAAATTCTTTTAATCACTGTTATTATGAAGAGCAAAGTTAATTGAACAATCAGTGCTATTCAATTGCCTTTTGTTCATAATGCAATCAAATATTTTTTAAAGCATAGTCTCTCGGGATATGTTAGCTGCATTACCTGTTACAGTTACTGGTTTCAATTAAGCTAGTTCAGTGTTAATTGAACAAAACTTTATTGAGCAATCATAATAATAATCAGTGCTATTCATGCCATTCGTACATATTGCTTTCAAGTAATGATGTTTTCTAAAGGCATAGTCTCTCGGGATATGCTAAATCAAGCCTGAGTTGCGAGTTACAGTTTTCCGGTTCAGTTCAGTGCAAATCCAGCATGGCGTCAAGAGCAACCGATTCCTCTGACGAGTTTGAGCCTCCACTAAAGCGGTTCAGAAAACCTCTAGCGCCGAAGGAACAAGATTTAAAATTGAAAAATGCTATCCCAAAAGCAACATTATACAAGAATAACTGGGCAGTGAACATCTTTACTGAATGGCGTGATAATAGAGAAAACAAGATGGCCACTTTTGAACCCAAAAGTCAGTCAAGATTTGTACCTCACGAGGAAGTTGAAAACTTGGATATTAAGCCATGGGAAAAAATGAGTGTGCCGTCACTTAATTTTTGGATTTCCAAATTTCTCCAAGAGGTGTGCAACAAGAAAGGAGAGAGATACCCGGCAAAAACTCTGTATCAGATTGTTGCTTCCCTAAAAAGATATTTGGAGTCGAGAGGCCGGTCGGATGTAAATATGATGAATAAATCAAATGAAAGGTATGCTGTATACATAGTATATTATATGCATGTTCTATTAGAGGTATTACTCATATTATAGAAGCTATTTTTTCATTGCATAAAGATAACATGTTATTTTCTGCTCTCAGTTTCAGCTATCTGCGTCAAGTCTTAGATGCCGAGATGAAAGACGTGCACAAAATGGGGATCATAAACCAGAATACAGAAAAACTACCAATGTCTGACATGGAGGAAGAGAAGATGTGGGAAAGCGGACTATTTGGACCTTTAACAGCTAAGACTATTCTTAATACACTTTATTTCTATAATGGGAAATTATTTGGAATGAGATCGAAGGAGCATCGTAGTTTAAGGCTTTCTGATATTATAGTAGACTCGGAAACCATTACATTTAAGGAGAATTCATCTAAGACGTATCATGGGGGGATCTCAGACTTGAAAAAAACACCAAGGAAAGTAAGACACTTATGTCATAGTGTAGGGGAAGAGAATCACGAGCGATGCCTAGTTTCTATTTATAAGCTTTATTATGAGAAAGTCAATAGTTTAGCTGTTAAGAATAAGGCGTTTTACTTTCAGCCATTTGAAAACGATATATCGTTTAAGAATGCTCCAGTTGGTATTCACAGTTTAAATGCAATACTCCCTAATTTGTGTGCCGCAATAGGAGCTCCTAGAAAAACGAGCCACAGTCTTCGTGTTACAACTGTAACTAAATTGTTTAATGCTCAAGTAGAAGAGAAATTAATTCGGAGTCGTAGTGGCCACACTAGTAATGCTCTTTTTGCATATGAGAAATCGAGCAAGGAGCAGGAACAAAATGTTTCAGAAATTCTGGGTCCTGTAAAACCCAGTAAGCAGGATTTTATTGAAAGTAAGCCTAAGCCGAGTGCTTCTAGTAGTTCAACTGAACAAGAATTGCCTGTTTTTGAAATAGACGAATTGGATAGCTTTTTTGATGAGATTTTGGGAGAAGATGAAAGCTTAAGTATGTCTAATAATGTAGCACCTCCACAACCGCCCGGATGGAAGTATGCTTCCGATGGGCCAATTAAGATAAGTGGCAATAATTGCAATGTAACCATTAATCAAATCAGAAAGCCTTAAATTATCATTTACAGTGCATTCAGCCGAGAGAGAATCTTCTTTTGTGTTAAGTAAATTCATATAAATAGATATTATATCCAATGTATCTTTATCAACGGACGGATGATTGATTGATGTGCAAGTTTCAGTTTATTTCATGGTTTAATGCACTTGGATGATAATCTAACTTAGTAAAAGAGGTGTATCCACCTCATAATGATAATGAATGGAATTTGAAAGGAAATTGTTTAATCTGATCAATAAAAGAGTAATTATGCATGCCATGATGTTTTTCAATAATTTATTCGTAGTAACTGGAAAAATTTCCAGTTACTGGAACAACTTGTTCCAGTAACTAGAAACTTTTCCAGTTACTGCTAGGAGGACTAGACCAGGTATCCAGTGTCCTCAAGGGATTAAAATCAGACCATTGGATTGGCTGAATACCTCGTGAATAATTAATGAGGATTTGAACTAACATTCAAATACAATAACATAATCATGGATACACTACCACCGTGGGTTCAAGTAATGAAAAGAGTTCAATAATCTAATGAAAAGATTATGGAAAATATGATTGAAGCTTTCAACCTGTCAGCTCAGACAAAGACTGGATTATTCTCTTTGTTGAACAACAACCCACTCCTCTCAAGAAAAGGCCTTCATCTAAAGATTAAAGAAGCAGTCAAAATTATACGCATGTACTAAATAAAAAATATATAAAACAATATTGAAAAAAAGACGAAAATAAATTCATTTAAAGAAAAATGGTTGTGTGTTGTATTTCCATCTTTTGTTAACCCTAATCCGTAAATGACAACATTAGCTCATGGACATTATAAAATCAAACCAGAATTATCAGAGTTTGATATGTAACTTGTAGGTATGTTATTGAACTAGATAACATTTAAAACATGTACTTAAATAAGATGATTAAGTGCTTATTGAGAAGAATAAAATAACTTGAACTGAAACAGTCTTGTGTGTCTAGTCATGCACATCACTTGCGGTTGCTATGAAGCTAATACTCACATTAACCCTGTTATAACCCCATCCTCCTCAAATTTGTGAACAACCCAAGTGTAAACATTAAAACCACCTCATAGAGGTGCATAGAATTCATCTCATTTATAAGACTTTCAAGCGGAATGAAATTCACCCCTAAGAACATGGCGATTTCAACTAAAACAACAACATGAAACCACTGAATAACATGTGGACTCATAAATCTAAAAATAGTTTGAGATTGGAGTTTCTACAGTTAGAACATGCCCTGGCTCTCAGTCCCTACTGTACTATTGGCTTATTCAAAATCCTATGAAAAATGCCCCGATTGCCCTGACCTAGAGCTTCAAAAATTTTAAAGTGAGTGAAATCCTATGATAAATGCCCTGATTGCCCTGACCTAGTGCTTCGAAAATGTTAAAGTGAGTGGAGAAATCCTATGAAAAATGCCCTGATTGCCCCGACCCAATGCTTTGAACATTTTAAAGTGAGTGAAATCCTATGAAAAATGATCTGATTGCCCCGACCCAATGCTTTGAACATTTTAAAGTGAGTGAATTCCTATGATAAATGCCCTGATTGCCCTGAGTTAGTATAGACTTTAAGAATTCATATATGTTGGAAATCGCTAATATCAGAAGTGTATACGCTGGCTGTTACGCTAAGCGGATTTTTTAGTCAAAATATAAAATATAAAAAAAAAGTACCCAAATTAAAGATTAAATATTTTATTTTATGGTGAAAAAGAAAAATATTGTACCCAATTTAAGGATCTGGAGGTTCAAAAACCATACCCTATTTGGGGGCACATACTCCTATATAACATATGGGAAATATTCTAATATCTCATTTCTCTCACAGAATTCGATATGGTAAGGCGATATCCTAAAGATTGTCCTATAATTGGATGCCAATCAAGAAACTTGATTCAATTATCAAATCATTTAGCAGATGTTCATTTACTCAATTCAGAAGAAAGGAAACCCTTGTTACAAATAGCTAAATTTCAAGCAAGTGATGGAAATAAATACTCACACTCATTAAACAATCAATTAGTCATCAATCAGCTTGTGACAACGATGGACGTCAGGTTTAAACACCCTACCAATATCCAAGTGTGTGGTCCGACGTTCTGTGGAAAATCGTATTGGACGGAAAACCTTTTACGACATGTCAATGATATGTTTTCAGAGAACATTGAAAAGATTGTGTATTGCTATGGGGAGTTCCAACCCCGGTTTCTCATCATGGAACGAGAAATTCCGAACTTTCAGTTCGTTCAAGATTTTCCAGAAGATATCTATTCTCTGTTTGATAAGAGGCCTGGGGTATTGGTTTTAGATGACCTTATGAATGAGAGTACTAATAAAGACTCGATGGTGAATATCATAACTAAAGGTTGTCATCACCATGGTATTTCTACAATTTTCTTGATTCAAAATCTATTTCCACCTGGAAAACATTCAAGAACCATCTCCCTTAATACTCACTACATCATTGCATTCAAACACCCGAGAGATTCGCTCGGGGTTTCTATTCTAGCAAGACAGGCTTTTCCGAAAGCAGTGAAATACGTTATGGAAAGCTATGAAGATGCAGTTTCTGAACAGTATGGTTACCTAATATTTGACCTCCACCCATCAACCCCCGAGAAGGTCCGCTTGAGAACATCGATTTTCCCAGGGGAGTGTCAAATTGCCTATCTCAAACGCATATAAACAGCTGTCATCTCCAACGTACCATCATCATTAGATGATGTCTCGGCGGATGAGAGAGAACGTAGACTTTCTCCGTGCACTGGCTAAATCAAACCCGAAATTAAGGCGTGCTATTTTAAAGTGTTGTCATAACGAATTAATCAAAGCGATCTGTGAAGTGACATTGAACGTCTTGAAAGGTTTAGTCCCCATTAACGAGAAACAGAAGAAAAAACTCAGACGATACAAAACAGTATTACGTACCTTAGCAGATAAGACGATCTCCGTCAAGAGAAAAAGAGAGTATTTGAATCAGACTGGAGGCAATTTTCTACCCTTCCTACTACCTCCAGTTCTATCAGTGCTCGCTAGCTTTCTTTCTAAAAAACTATGAAACATAGTAGAAAAATGTACTTGGTTCCCGAGGAGGTCATGAGTTTAATTCAACAGAGAAATCGGATTCAAACTTCACCTCATGTCAAGTCACTTGGTAATTTAAATCAACAAATGGAAAACACCCTTACTAACACGAGTATCCCCGATGAGATAAAAGCTAATTTATACGATCAAACGCTTCAAAGATTTCTTAACATACAAGAACAAAGAGAGAATCAAGTTCCCACTGTGAAAATTCAAAGTTCAACATTGACCCCAATTAACAACAACCACAGGGATCCCAACAACCCATATCTGATTCTGAAATAATGGAGACGATCCCCAAGAAATTTAAACAACAAGCACAAGGACTGTTAAAATGGATGAAAAAAAGTCCAGATGTGATTAGTTGGGATAAGAAGGGAGCAGTGACAGTAGAGGGTAAATCTCTGGAGGGGTCCAGTATTTCTGATCTTGTGAGTGACCAACTTAGAAAACGAAAAGGGTTTCAACCTCAGGGAAGAGATACATTTTCCGAGACTCTAGCCAAACTCAATACACCCGAGGATTTAATCAGAAACGAAGATCGGCGTAAGTTAATGGCTCTTTATAAGTCTGGGGCTCAACTACCCCCAACCACACCAGCACAAGGAGAAGTATTACTTGAACCACCCACCAAACCAAAAAAGGCGCTAAAACGAGGGAATACAAAGCAAGCTAAAACAAGAAGAGGACTAGACTGGATTTCTTATTAATTATTATGTAAACCATTGAGAGATTAAAATAAATTGAGTAAACTCATAAGTGTTTGGTTATTACTTTTATTTGATTATACAAAGTATTTGGCGATGAAACCATACACCTTTTCATCATTTAATATTTTATCGCTTGAAAACAGATTCACAACTGAGTTCATGCTCACACCACGACTTCTATGCATGAGATAAAAAATACAATATTCACCACACACGGCGCTAAATAGATTCTGCAATTCTTCACTATTATAGTTCCACACTGAGCTATTTTGATTCAAAAAATCAACAAACTGTTTATTGTAGTACATTGGAGCTCGACCATAACTATCAAAAAACTCTCCCTCATGTGGTGACTGGAAGTAGAAAGCTACCCAATGTTTGCCGGGCTTGAAAATAGGGTCAGTATTTGCGATGAAGCCACAGGGGTACTTTTCAATCTTATCAGGCAGTGTGTTTCTAGCAAAAACACCACAAAATGTTCTTGATGTGATTACATCTGTCTTAACCACCGCTTCGATCAATTCAACATCCATTCTTTAACCTGTATAATCGTAGATCACGTGTCGACCCTGATCCACTTGAATGATTGATTCAAATTCGCCGTAGATTATAAGATTGATAGCATTCACTAAGCCAGTGGTAAACTGTATCTCGAGAGAGATGTTTCCCTTCTGCTTCTGGTTTAAATGAGTTGATGAACTGCAGTGGTCTGGTGTTAAATCGAAAACTAAGAGACCATATCCATTGGAGTAATCCTCTCGTGATATATCATTTCCAACATTCTGATAGAGCATCCCAGAACCCGAAAATAGCCGAGTTTGATAGGCCTCTATGAAATTCTTTCCACCAGCCGCGGTAAGTTTGAGGTTGATGGGTTTGAAGGGAATCTGTTCTCCATCCACTGTGAGACTCACTGAGGTAGCCCCATACAATTGAAAGTTATATGGGTTTTTTGTGTATAACTACCATTAAATGCTGTACTATCTACCATCCCCAGAACGACTCTTGTTGGTATGTTCCCGTTAAACAAATCGCTTTTGTGTATCGAGGGGTTACCACTTGGAATTGTAAATGCTTTACATTCGGTGCGTCGAATGGGGTACTTAGCAGTGTTTCCTTTTTGCAGTTCACGGGCGTGCTCTAGTTTAATCACAGGGCTGACTTTCACTTGGCGGACTTTCAGCACTGCACTTTGTATAACAACTTTATAATTTGGTGCTGCCTCCCCCGACATTAGGCAGAAATGCACTGTTGTTTGGGGTTAATTTCACCGTGATATTCACATGATTCAAGAGTAGGCGCTCACTGTAGAACAGATCACAGTAGATGGGACCAAAGAGATCTACTAAAGCACTCTCTTTAATGAAGCTATAGCGACTTTTCAGCCCTAAATTTGCATCTGCATTTGTAAGTGTTGGGTCAGTGGAGTCCAAATTTCCAGCCGTGTCTTTATAAAATAACCCCGCTGTCAACTGTGATTTCTTCGCAGCTGGGCCGAAATTCAAAATAGTCTCGTAGTATCTTCTATAGCTGTAGGTCCCTGTAGATTGAGTTACTTGCACACCGTTTAGAAACACATCTACTTGTTTGAAGAGACTTTGTAGTAAGTTGTTCACTGGAGCAGTCCGTTTCTCCATCACCAAGGTCTGTACCATTAGCTTTAGTCACTTTCACTTTAACCACTAACATTGTTTTAGAAAGATCTACATAATCTTCCGTGCCAATAATGTTAAACTCTATGGGCGCTGAAGCGTTGATAGAAGAGACAGGTTGGTGATCGATCCATTGTCCTTTCTGTATGACAATCTGAGTGGGCGGTATTGTAAATAAATCTAACTCACTCTTAGAGCATGGTGTAGAGTTGGGGTGTACTGAAGTCATTTCTAATCCAATATATCTCCTCCACTTAGTTTAGCTCTTTTCCCTTTGCCTGTCTTTGTTGAAGTGAGTTGATTTTTAAAAGATTTCCTTTTTATGAGGGTTTTCTTTCTACGTTTTGCTCCACTTCCTGTTTGCGAGTTTATTCGAGTGAGTGCTTTCCTTTTGAGTTGACCCGCTGCTGCTTTCAGTTGAGTTTTTGCTGATGTTGCTAGATTATCACCAGCCATAATATCTTGTGCTATATTCATTCCTGTGGTCAGAGCTGTTTTTCCAATCGTTTTTGCACCTCTTTGCATGAGCGGCATTGCTGATCGGGCGAGAGATTTGAAAAAGGAACCTAGGCCGTACCCTCTTTGAAATCGTCCACCATGAAACACTGGAAAATGTCCACCTTGTTGGTTGCTAGTTTTCGGCATTCTTTAAGTGAAATAGGGTGATTGACGAAGTCGAAAGCTTAACGTTATCACTACACGCCCACGTTCAAATGGTATTTTTCTACCAGTGTCGTCTGTTATAAGGACTTCCACAGTCTCAAATTCTTTCATGGCTATTGGGACATATTGAGGATTGCCGTAGTTGATGGTTACTATTTCACCGTCTTTGCCTTGTGCTGAGACAATGCGTAGCAGAGGGGCTCGAACGTCACCCACGATTTGACTATCTACTATATTCAGGTAGATATAGAGAGATTGAAGGCTAATATTCAGATCACTTACAAAGGGTGCTGTGGTTGTCTTGGTTATGATGATGTTACTGCCAAACCCCAAAATCACTCCCAAGTCGTTTTCAAAACTAAGCTTCTTCCCTGTGTCTAGTGTTATTGTGACTTTTTGAGATCGAGTATCGAACTTGAAGGAAATACCCGTTGCTCCATCATTCGTTATCTCAGTCGTTAGAGCGGTAATCACATCCATCACAGATGTGTAATATCCTTCTGGAATCAATCTGACTGTCCACACGTCATTACCATCGTCGCAGAAGAACCTCCGATTTTCATTTCTAATGTTAAACCATGTGTGAGGAAAAGTAATAGAAGCAAGTCCTACATCCCAAGTCCCAATTAAATTCACATGCTCTGGTAGTTTGACTTTAAAATCAGTTAGAGTGTTATCAGGGTAGACTAATAGAGAGCTGTTACTCGGGAGTGTCATATAAAACTGACGTTGTGTTCCCATTGTGAGGTAAAGTGGAAATAAACCACACTACACAAATCACTGCTTATTATACTTTATTCAATTCACCACAGTTGATTACATTTCTATAACAATCATTTTTCAATGTCATTTTGTAAGACCCAGCTGTTGTACTTATTAGGGTATCCTAACCATTTCACAAAATATTCCATCTTTTTACCACGTTTGCGTTTTTTCAATATTTTTTCTACTCCATATGTATCATCACTCTTCACCACCCTCTGTAACTCATTTTCATAAAAAGTCCCCTCCAACTCATCACCGTCATATTCATTCAATTTATATACTCGGGGGTTTCTTGGTAATCGTTTTGATACGGTGAATATCTCCTCATTCCATGATTGTAGATAACCTTTATCAAATAATCGTTTTGATTTTGATATTCGAACAGAATCTCCGATTTGAAATTTATAGCCCTTACGAGGCGGTTCTTTTTCATATAGAGTATACCAAACTTCCTTCTCGTTGCTTTTGTTCACGAGGCTTGGTTTTGTTTTAATTGATCGATGGTAAGTATTGTTATACGAGTTCATAAGTTCAGGTAGAACATCTACATACTTCAAAGTGTTTTTCCATGTAAAGTACTTCCACATTTTATTTTTGAGAGTTCTATTAAATCGCTCCACTACACTAGCTTTCGTTTCATTAAACGTGTGAAAAAAAAGCCTATATTCTGTTCTTTCAGATATGATTGAAACAATCGATTGGTAAATTCTGTACCCTGATCAGTCTGAACTTTAAGTGGTTTTCGATCTGATTTCAATATTGTTTTAAACGCTTCTACTAGCGAAGATCCAGTCTTATCTTTGAGAGGAATTGCAAAGGCGAACTTTGATAGAATATCAATTACTGTCAGAATATACTTGAATCCACTATTGTATTTTTTGATTGACTGCACATCAACTAAGTCCATTTGCCATAGTTGATCTTTTGAACCAACAATCACTTTATTTCTAGGAAATTTCTTCCTCGCTGGTCTGTGTAGAGTATAAGTTCTTTGAGATCTAAGCCATTGTTTTACTTGGTTTCTTGTTATTTTCTTATTTTTCTTTTTAGCAACACGAAGTAAAGCAGCAACACCGCCGAGGCTTCCTCCTTGGTTTAGGTCGTAGTACAGACTTGTTAAGAGTTTGTTTAGTTTCTCCACCATCTATATGTGAATTCTGAATGATCACCTTTCCTCCACAACACGCTAGTACTACTCGAACTCTTTGAAATATATCCTTAAAGGAGAAGTTTGGAACAGAACTCAAACACCCACAACCCATGTCTTTATCCCTTGAAATCAAGCACTATACTAATTTCACACATGCAGAAACACAGCTTTTATTTATTTAAGTTGTCATACATGTTACAAATCTATCGAAATATTCCAATGGCCATTCACTATTGTTCTGCATGATGTCACACATGGTGATGACAGTATCAACTATTGTTTGTTCTATGAATCCTGATGGGAACATCATATCCATCCATATTGAGCAGGTAGTATAAGCAGACATGGAGGGGAGATTCAATACAAAGTCTCTCCACTCTTGGGTCATTGGTATGTCTGCAAGCTTGGTGAACTGGCCGCATAGATCAATCAGCATATCTACATCAACCTCTTGCTTGACATCGTCATAGTGATCGTTAAATATCTCATATTCAGTTCTGATGCAACATTCGTGGTCTCGTTGACTGGGACGATCCATTTCACATCCCTCACAGTGAAACTTCTTGTAAACGTTTCTCTGGCAGATTTCTGCATATAGATACGTCAGTACTTGGCGGACTTTAACGCGCCCTACTTGTTCTACCTCATCACTGACAATCATCACCACTGCACCGTCTACAAGTGAAATACTCTGAGCTATCATCGACATCGTGTTCCTCAGACTTGATTTTAGCTCTAATGTACCACAAAGGTGAGCGAAAAAAAGTGTCTTGTATGAGGCAGTAGAGGAGCGGTATTATAGTCAGAAGCATGAGTAACCAGAACATTTGAATAGATTGAAAGCAAATATATATAGTTTATACTGTTTTTTTCAAGAGAAATTACCTATTCTATTTTTAGATGATGATCTTTTCGGTTGCGTTATGATGGTGTAATAATAATACTAGCAGAGTATGGGTGAAGAACATACATCTAGTCGAAATATAGACTTTAATGATCATTCAGTGAACAGTAATGACAATCTTAGTGAAGATGATAATGTATTTCGTGAAAGGAAGGAATAAGATACTAATGTAGAGAAATATCATTTGAAATGTAGAATATGGATAAGAGAAAATAAACCTCTTTCAAACACAATACAGTTTTCATGTATTACACGTGTTAAACAATAGCCTGGCGCTGTCAATTGCTAAATGCTAATCCAAGAATAACACCACCTGTAACCTAGACAATAAAACAATTACGATCACTAGAAACCCTCCCAACCACTTAATGCAAGTTTAGCAATATATAATATTGCTGACGTATGTTCTACCGAACTCTCGAAGTCTTACCTCAGCACAATTTTGATGATTTAGATTGATTGCACCATCCCGGGCCTATCACCTAATTAATATTCCGCCGCTCTGATCTAGAACTCTCATTTGACTACTACTGATTTACTCTATCAATATCATCTCGCCTGGGCCAGTGATAGGTTGTAGACCCTTTGATTTGTGATGAATGCAGAAACTTAACCTTAGCCATAGCGTAAAATGAAAGGTCACTTCCGGTGTATTTCCTAATTTGCATATTATCTTGTCGTCAAATTTCAAGTTTCAAGCTCATTAACTCTGACATTTTACAGTAAACACGCGTGCAGCCGTACTTTCATAAATTTATAGCAAGATAACAGCTCGTATCGAAGAAAACTTAACATCGGAAAATAAAATTATTACGACAATAAAACAACTTAATTTAATCCGTACCTCTGAAATGTTTGTCTATCTAGCGATTTTCTTTGAGTGAATACGGCCCAGAATGGCCGTGTCTTGTATGGAAATCAGGCCGTCGGCGAAGAATACCAGCTTCTTGTGCTTTACGAACGTCCACAATAAAATACTTAACATCGGAAATCTGATGTACTTCTACAGCCATTTCAGAGACTTGTATTCGTTTGCCAATAAAATAAGCGTATCATGCGATTTTTTAAGCTTTTTTGTGGTCGCTGCGATATACGGACAGAACGCCAAATTGCCCAAGTTCGCGAACGTTTTTCTCTTGTCAGAAGGCTTTCTTCGTCTGCCATATTGGATAATATAGTAGCCAGGCCTCTGTTCCACAGGGAAACCACGTTTTCTGGACCCAGACTCCCTTAGATAATCGATTAAATTTGACTGAAAAAGGCTGAGAATCAAGAGGATTGGCCGAATGGGGACTGGGCCCTAATTTAAAAAATTCTCGCGGGATCTTGCGATTTCTGCCTCGGAAAAATACATAAACACGGTCTTTTGGGGGGGAAATACAGGATTGTTTTTCATAATGTTTTTACATTATTGAAATGTTTTATTTTTGTCATTCAACCAAAAACGTGGTCATGACCTGATTTATTGGGCAATTTTACGCTATGCAGCCCAGACTAAATTGACAAAAACCTACCGATGTAATACTTGTTTACTATGTAATCTATAATCAACTACAGTTTAGACTCTGGCTTAGGTCCTATGTACAATGTAAGCTGGGACTGAGTTTGGATTCTGCTCATGCAACTCTATAATCATTTCTTCATGGAATCCTGGCACACTGTATGGCTCAATAAGAGGATCACCAAACGCTACATGTAGTGCCCTTGCATACCGGTATACACACAAAAATACCACAGTCATAACCGTTCCCTTGTTGTAGAACATGAGCTATAAAAGCAGTTAGTGCTGTAGTTTGGTACCGAATTCTTGAACGTATGCCACACCCACGCACGTTTCCAGAGCTAATTTAATTGTGGGTTTTAGCCTTCCACTGTTAGAAAGACTGTCAAGGGCAACAACAAACCTCAGCTTAGGGTACAGTTTTGTATATGGCTACCATGAAGCAGTGTTCACTAATATGGTTCGAATTGCAATGGCAGCAGTACGAGATCACACTCCTCGATTTTCCATGACCGAAGCAATTTAACACTTACTAAGAAGGAACGCGAGTAACAGAATACAACAGACAATACGCGAGTAAACTATATACATATTAATGTAGTTTGTAAGGTTTTCTCAAGCGTAAAAAGACTCAGAAAAAATACTGAGCCCAAACGGGATTTGAACCCGTGACCTCCTGGATACTAGTTTTGCGCTCTAACCACTGAGCCACTGGGAACTCATGTGATTAAGCAGGTCTTGGTTCGTATTAATACCCAGATCACTTAGGACGTACTATCCAGTACGATCAGCTAAGCGGAAGAAATCTGTCAGATCTAAGTTGTTTGTAAGTTATATTATATTATTATACAATTACCAAGCGACAAATTACCATATAACTTATATACATATTATATCATGTTTGGCTTATTAATAGACCACTAGTTATAGCTAGAATAGTATGTGTTCCAGTGTGAGTGTTGTGTGTGAGTGAGAGTGTAAAGGGAGTTTTAGAACTGGGCAATGGGAGGGACACTAGGCGTATTCACACATAGTTCTAAGCTTATATTGTTATTGTCATTTATATTATAAGATTTTTACTAGATTATAGATAGGTCATCAATAAATCATTATTATTATTATTAAAGTCACCTAACCTTGGTACATTGGTAATTTCGTCAACAGAGCACTTTTCAAACCTTTCCCATGGAAGGGTTTTTACCACAAACGAAGCTAATGAGAGGATCGATATACACATGCATGTACATGATCTTCAAATTGAAGGGGTCCCTGCAAGAACGGATTAAGTGACTTGTGATCCAAACCCAAATTCTCCTTTGAAATACCAAGAATCTCGAGGAGAATTTAGATTTTGATGTCGAACCCTTCAATTATTATAGTTTGATTATATACTAATAGCCACTTGTCAGTGTCTTTATATTAAATAATTATAAGGTGGAAAATTAACCTATTCAATTAGCAATGGGTTGACAAGTTGAACAACAGCATAACACACACATTTTCTAGTGTTCATATTATTTTATCTTCATTGCATCTATATTTCGTACAGTGTAACGTCTGTAACAAAAGCTGTAACGTCTGTAACACCAAAATTTTCTTCATTGCATAGAGTGAATAGAATAATGCTGGAAAGAGAGACTATGGCCAACATACAATTTTTAAAAACATTTCATCGACGAAAAATTGCACGATCGCATGCATGACCTTAGTTAAAAATACGAATACATTAATTATGTATGCAATACAGGGCTAAATTAAATGTGCTTTATATTTATATTCAAGCCCGAGTAAGTGTGTTACAAGCAATGTAACGAGAATTTATTGAATATCAATTCAGTATTAGTGCCATTTTTTAGCTGCCGTTGTCCTCGTCGTCGCTTTCCTGTAGCGATAGTAAACTAAATTATAGCTAGCTCAAGATATAATAATAATTCAAACCCTGAGTACAATTCAGTCTAATACATCGTTCGATTTGTCTCCCAATAAATCAGAAAATGTACTTATATATGATAATAATGATACTTTGCTATCAAATATAATAAATATAATAAGCAAATTAGAAGTAAACAATTAATGTGTTCAAAATGACGATGAAATGGACTATCGATTGTATAACTGACCTACAGGCGGAAGTAACATGGATATACCAAGCAATCCAGCAACAGCGAGATACTGATAATAGCCACAAGACATGGTAGTGGTTGTAGACGATAAATGGTTGCTATTATTGTTAACAACGACTAGATAATGTCAACTGTGAAGACTGCAGGCTGATACCAAGCTGTTTATATCATGTACTATAATTATATTCATATCTTATTGTTTAGAACTCGATCACCTCTGACATTGGAATATAATTAGTAACGAAACTCATGAATCAATAAATAAATGAAGAAAAGATTGGATGGATGGGTTATATGAAGAATTATGTCTGAAAGAGATATGACATACTTAATGTTTCTAGTGAATTGTGTTACTTTGTTTTTATACCAAAAGAATACGTCTAAACTCGATCGAAGGTCAAACCATACAACACTGGGGTGAAGTTTCTCATTAGCATATTGTATGACTGAATAAGCAAGAGAGCTGCTTCAGTACTAAATTGCTGTCTCGTTTCTTTCTTTAGGTTTTCGTGGTTTAAATCTCTGGCTGACGAGGATCGATTATGATGACTTGTGGCTGTAGTTTGGTTGTTGTTGTGGTTATTTACTCTTTCAACTTGGGCGTAATGTTTATCGATTTCGAAATTCAGATCAACAACTCGTTTTATTATTCACATTATTTTCTCCTGGATTTTCATTGGTCGAGAGACGACTACACTTCCTACGAATAATAATGCTTTCATCAAAAATGGCAGATCGATTTTTTCCAGACTGATGCTTTATGTGAGAGAAAATTATGAAATAATGTGATGATAAAACAATTATTGAACTCGGATTTTGCAAAATATCGTGATTTGTCAGTGTCTCGCAGAGCACATATTTGCCTCTGCCTTCGGCATTGGCAAATATTAATTAATCTGCTCGCCAATGACAAATCACGATATTTTGCACAACCTCGTCCAATACTGATTGTTAATTATTTACAGCTACTCCTTTTATTTGCAGCATCTCCTTTTATTTGCAGCAACTCGTTTCAGTTTATTTGCAGCAACTCGTTTTATTATTTGCAGCAACTCGTTTCTTTATTTGCAGCAACTCGTTTCTTTATTTGCAGCAACTCGTTTCTTTATTTGCAGCACCTCGTTTCTTTATTTGCAAAAACTCTTTTTTGTTGTTGTAGCGACTCGTTTTATTTGTAGCAACTCGTTTTTTTTATTTGCAGCAACTCTTTTTTTTTATTTGCAGCAACTCTTTTTTTTTATTTGCAGCAACTCGTTTCTTTATTTGCATGCAGCAGCTCCATTTTATTTCAGTGCATCAACTCGTTTTTCTTTGCAGCATGTTTAGGGTGTATACAGCAACACATGATTATCAGAGTCTTAACATTTAGTCAACAAATCTTTGCAGTCAGAACTATAAACACGTTCCAGAATGACTTCGGATATTCCAAAGTTAGATTTCCCAGCACTTTTCGAGAGACTTTTCAATTTTTTGCTGGTTATTTTATATATTTTAGCAAATATTGAAGAAATCTTATTTGATTTGCCGATTTGCAATTTTTTTCAGCTAAAATTGTTTCTGTTCTCAAAATTAAACTATAAAAACTGCTGTTTGGACCACCAATGGTACATAGTTATTATATTGCCAGTCCTATTCACGATGTCGGCAAATGCATGCCAGCATTCAAAATTTCGGCAAATGCCAAGATTCACGATGTCGGCAAATGCAAGCATTCAAAATTTCGGCAAATGCCAAGATTCACGATGTCGGCAAATGCCAGCATTCAAAATTTCGGCAAATGCCAAGATTCACGATGTCGGCAAATGCCAGCATTCAAAATTTCGGCAAATGCCAAGATTCACGATGTCGGCAAATGCCAGCATTCAAAATTTTGGCAAATGCCAAGATTCACGGTTTCGGCAAATGCCAGCATTCACGGTTTTCACTGAGATAAGATTCAAACAAGATGTAGGAAGTCAGAGACAAACACTGCATAATCAATAAAAGATGTAGAAATATTGTAAAAGCTTTAATAATTAAATATAAAATAATACACGAGGTCATTTGTAGTCTATTCTACAGTTACTTAAATATATACAGTTATTATTATTTTATCCGTGTACAGTATGTAGTTCTATTCCACTGCATGAGCACTAGCTGAATGCTGCTATAGATTTATAGATTCTTATTAGGATATATTTTAATTACGACCAGTACAATTTTACGATGTACAGTCATTTGCAAAAATTCTGGCCGCCACGATATATCAATATATCAGGTGCATTATGGGTAATTAAATAATACTATTTTGAGTTTCCTAACTTATTAAATGAAGCAAAATACAAACGTAAGACTAAAATAAACATTATAATAATTATTTCTACCAACTTTGCTGGCGTTAACCCGCCTTAAGGGGAATTTTCGATTATTTAATTACCCATAATGCACCCGATATATTGATATATTGATATTTCTTAGCGGCCAGAATTTTTGCAAATGACTGTACATTATATAAACGGGTGTGGGTATATAATCAGTATGGGGTTTAAGTATACAAGGGTGTTGGGTTATATGGGATCTGGAGTGGTGGGAATGGGTACAAATATTTGAGATTAAGGGTATTGTAACTTGGGCCTAAATTTTAGTGAAGTGGGATTGGGTATTTATAGTAGTATTATACAAAGTCAGGAGCCCATAAGTAGGAGCCTCCATCTACCGTACTGGGTTTGTGAGACGACCTGTGACCGGTTCAGGCTATTTTTAGAACACCTTTTCCCCGCGAACTAATCATCAATCAATAGGAATCCCCCATGGGAATTACACAGAGCCAATCAGCATCAATGAGGTAGATGATTTGTGTTTATTTGTGATATATGAACAAAGTGGCGTACGAAGAAATTAATTGGCGAAATTGAAGAAACTGAAAGTGAAGAGAGCGAAAATGACAGTGATAGTTACAGTGACTCTTTTGCAGAGTTTAGTACTTCATCGGAAAGTGACCAAGAGTCTTCAAGTTCGTGTTCTGTTTCTCAAGGAACTAACAAAACATCAAATAGTAAACCTACCAAGCCAAAAGCTAGAAACTTCCGTAACAAAGCCGAAATCAAAAATCCCTGGTGTTAAAATTTCGCGGCAAAACTGGTGTTCTAAAAATAGCCTGATCCGGTCACAGGTCGTCTCACGAATACATCCCAGATGGAGGCTCCTACTTATTGGCTCCTGACAAAGTATATAGTTTTTTTATAGTATGTAATATTTTATTTATTTTAAATTATTATTTGAGGGCCATGAGTTCATCAGTGAAAACTGTTAAATGTAGTGTACCCTCGTGAAATAAAATTTATTATTATTATTATTATTAGACTCTCGTTGCATCCACATAAGTGCCCAGATCCCACACGACCAAACATGACACAGGAACTCTGTCAAGATTAGTTTCGCTGCTCACCTGGCGGCTCGCAGCAATATTAAGCTCTCGTAAGCGACCAACCTATGTTGTTTCAGCGCGCGGTCCGTCTCATTTAAGCGACAACAGCTCTGATCTAGTTATTACCACTTTTTCGAATTCCCGAAGTGGTCGCTTACGAGAGCTTCGACTGTACTATGCACTTGTGTCATTTTTTCCTCGTATTCATTCACTCGAACCTCATCTGTCCACAAAATCCTGATCGAGTGAATTTAAAATACAATGCATGTGTGTAAGCAACATACAGCTATTTCAAAAAACGTTGAATGACGATTGCACGACAAAAATAATAAGGTATAATATTAAGCTATAATTCTTAACTTAAATAAAAATATTTCAATACTATTTTGTAGACTGTTCACTTAGTGCTACATTGTAGCTATCACTTTTTTGACCTCTTTTGCATCCATTTGTCCAAGCACCATGATTGTGTTAGATTTGTTTATGCTTCACTCTATTGAAGAAAAACAGAAAAGTGTCAAATATGAAATCAAATTTGTAAATAGGCAAAGTGAACCATGGCATGTATGTAATATACAATTGAAATAGCATGGCTATACACCGAATCGAAATATGGCGACCAATTTGAATAACTTTGTTCCTGACTGACCAACCTCTCATTCATGTGAAAACGCTTTTGTCTTTCCACGTGAACACGAGGTTGGTCAGACCAGAACAATAGTTATTCAAATTGGTCGCCATTATTTCGATTCGGTGTATACTGTCTATACAGTAATTTGCAAAAATTCTGGCATCCACGTATTAGCAATATATCGAGTGCATTATGGGTAATTAAATAATACTATTTTGAGTTTCCTAACTTATTAAATGAAGCAAAATTTACAAACAACAAACGTAAGACTAAAATAAACATGATACTAAATATTTATACCAACTTTGCTGGCGTTAACCCGCTTTAAGGGGAATTTTCGATTATTTTATTTACCCATAATGCACCCGATATATTGATATATTGATATTTCGTAGCGGCCAGAATTTTTGCAAATGACTGTACATTGTATATACTATATCGTATGTATACTGTCGGTACATATAGCCTGAGAATTAAAATTAACAGCTGTCTCTCATCGCATACATTGATTCCACCTAGGAATTTATTGTTGTACGTGATGAGAGACAGCTGTTTTCTCCAGCTAATGTATACTGTCAGTGTACATACAGTACATACATGTACATGTATATGGTATGTGTCTATTTGTATATTCTGCAATTGTACATTTATACAGTATAGAGGAACGCATTGTAGTTTTAAACAGGCTTTCTGCATTGTTTTCACTGCTCTGTGCATCTATTACATAATAATACACGCTCAGCAACCAATCAAATCGTGCATTCTTGGGAGGTACACATATTTTATATTATTTATAAACAAATATATTGCAATCTCTATATACAGCACTAGTAAGCAGCATGTAGTGGATATAGAGTATATTATGTATATATACATTGTACATATACCACTTAATAGAGGTAGCAAATTTATGCAGAGTTTATATCCCGGCGTATGCAATCGATAAAATCGATGATCGGGAATGTAATCGATAAATCGATATGAATCGATAAAATTACATGTAGTTAATTGATATCGATTGGTATCGGTCAATCGATAAACAATCGATAGGTCACAAATTTTGTCTTCATCGATTGATGTCGATCATCGATTGGCATCAATTGGCAGCTACGGTGTTCAGGTTTAACTGCAAATAAAGTGAATTGATCGATTTTTCAATTGATAAAAGGTCACAAATTTTCGGTTCATCGATTACCTATTGATTATCAATAACAATCAATTAATTGATATCGATTGTTATCGATTGATATCGATTTTAGTCGATCATTGATTTTATCGATTGCATACGCCGGGTTTATATGGGTGAAACTCCACTGATTCGGGACTTTTAAAACAGGCTGCTTAATAGAGGGTGGCCACTTTAAAAGGTTGGTGTACTGAGTATAGACATAATAGACACTAGATGTATTCTACATTGTACATGTAGATGTACATGTAGAGTATAAAATGTATAATAGACATAATAGACATGCATGTATATGAGCTTGTTATCCACACTTTTGGCAGGAAATATATGTCTGCTGTATATTAAGCTTATGACGTTATGTATTAAAGCTTTATACAGTATTCTGAATGTGTATAAGCTTTATACTGCGATTATACAATCGAATACTTTGATCAGGAATTCATGTCAGCATCGAATCTTACCTTTTAAAATGAGCATAAATTCTTGAATTTCACTGTATGTTTATAGATAAACAGCACTCTGTCACACATACCATTGTTCCATGTCGTTCTCCAGGGATTTGGTTGAAGAAAAGAGTGATTATTCCACGATAAAATACTAAAAGAGTTCTATAGTTTCGTCACTGCACGTTCTAGAACCGTTACAACACCAAGAAAATGGCGCTCAAAACCGTGTTCTAGCCAATCAGAGTGAAGCGCTGCAGGGGATATGTTCCAAATATGGAGTGGTCGTGTGACGCCTGACTGTTTATTCCCGGCCGCCATGTTGACGGTTGGTTTGATGTATGCTCAAGCTTCAATTGATATTTCATTTCCCCGGTCCTTTCGGAACGGTATTCGTCTTATTTACTGGTGATAAGAATTTAATGAACTACAGCAAAGGTCTCGTAACGAGCCAGCCTACACAACAGTCGGAAAACGAGCGGACAATCGATCGGTACAATAGGAAAGCGTAGCTCTAAATGATCCATGAAATGCCCGATCTACTGACATCAATAACGAACCGATGGCATCACCCAGACTACTGTTACAGCCCAATCTGTTTGTAAGAGAACAAGAAGCGGAAGACCTGTCAGGACCCCCCGTAAACTTTACGAGTAGTACCCCTCCCTAGTGGGGACAATTATTGTATTAGTTCGTGCTGACACCTTGTACGCGACATTGAACAAGAAATAAAAGTTGTAGTTCGTAAATGGTATCGATGTCGTTGTCAGACCAAACAACTACTACTCGAGCCCCAAAGCAATGGTCTTTCACGAAAAACGAAGCAATTACTTCTTTTGAAGCATGAAGACGTACATTTTGTATTACTCGACTCTAATATCGTGCCCTACTTTGACTTTGGATAACTTACATGTAGACAACGTAAGATGATGGAAACCGACCTGGAAACCGGATGATGTAATGAGCAATATACTTATTCCTGCTTAGACAGGTATGTGCTTTTTGGAATTTTGAAGCAATCGTAGTTATACATGTTTATACTTGACGGTGAAACCCCTGGGTGCCACCCCTTGGGGCGCTGGGGGATTTGTTCAAATGTCCATTCAAACATGATATCCCCCTGACATAGACATGGGGAAACATATACTTTATTTTAGTACCAGTAATTTACATACAATTTAGTTTATAAGTTAAGGGAATGGGAATGAGGCAGAGGAATCTGGACAAATCCCCACCCCCTGGGGGAACGAATGTACAATGTAGTCATCAGAGACATTGACGATGTATGCTTTTTGTTTGTTTCAGGTTGAGGTACAACCTCCTGATGTTATCAAGCCAATCATTACAGTATATGCCACATCACAGAATCTGTTTTTGAGCAAAGACAATGAAAAGCATGGTACAGTGATACTATCACTGTACACCAATAGCAACCATGGGCTATGGATCATTGATATATTTGACAATGGTGAGTTTAAGTCCAAGTATCAGAAGCCATTTCATTGTAAAGCTATCCCGCAACATTGTACATGTTTGTACTGTAAGTTATATGGTAATTTGTCGCTTGGTACATTGTAATTGTTAGTAATGTAGTTCGTAAGGTTTCTTACTGAGCCCAGACGGCATTTGAACCTGTGACCTCCTGGATACCAGTCAGGCGCTCTAACCACTGAGCCACTGGGAACTCATGTGATTGAGCAGGTCTTGGTTCGTATTGTACATGTTGTTAAAATATCTGAACAAAAAAAGCCTAAATGGTGTGTACGTACATAATAAGAGCCAGAGAGAGAAATGTTACTTTTTTGGGTGGAATGGCATTGAGAATCACCGTTCCTGGCCCTACTTGTTTAGTACATGTACCTTGCATGTACATGTACATGTAGTTGGCAAAGCTCGCTCGTCCTCATTGAAGGAAGAGTGAGAGAGCAGACTTCAGCTAAGCAGGTTATACAACACATACAGGTGTTGTTACACAAATATACATGTACATGTATACATTGTATAGCTGTGATTTGCGTCAGTGGAGTGCTGCATGTCATACATTGGTTGATTTGTGATCATGAATAAACGAGCACAAGTGTTTTATTATAAGTAATATCATGGCACCGAGGGATATTAGTGATTAAATGTCCCCGATGCTGGCTGAGGGGGCATTTAAGGTGATTCCTTAGTTTTGCACTGCGCAACTCTACTGCGCATATATTATATAGCGTAGCGTATTGTGTGATCTATATGCCTTATGCACAAGTGCTGATTTTCGAGATCAGGATACTAGAATCGTTCGACATAAAAATAACCAGGGTTCCCACTCATGCGGAAAAATAAAATTATCTGGCTTTTCCCTGACTTCTCACTGACCAAAAACCATTTTTCACTGACCATACTGTACTCTTGTTTTACTATGATATCCTGCAGTGCGACTTACATTTACTATAGTCTTTTTATGTATGTACTGTATGTACAGTATGTATGAAGAAATACATTTACATGGACCATATAAGGTCAATGACAACTTTTAAACTTTTGTGTGAGTTTTCATCATGATTGATCACAATCTGTCTAAATGTTACCCATAATTATGCTACACTGTACATATCGATTTTGTGAAGGCTGACATAAATTCCCTGACTTTTCACTCACTTTTGGGTAAATTACAAAATTCCCTGACCAAAATCAAAATTCCCTGACAATTCCATGACCTTGAAAAAAAAATTTCACTGACTTTTCAAGGTCAGTGGGAACCCTGTACACGGTATGGCTCCTAAAAGTTAACGAATTTAGCACCCCGAAAGTAGCGACCCCCCCCCCCCCCCCCCCCCCCGAAAGTAACAGTTACTTAAGGTTGCTCAATCCGAAAGTAACGACCTCGCTACTTTCGGAACTTTACGGTATTTTATTAACGTTTTGTTTGTTTATTTCAGAATCAGTGGCTGTGGCAAGTACATGTATTTTGTCAGGACAATTGTGTGCTATTAAAGTGATAACTTGAATGCAACTGATTTCAAAATAGCGATAACTGGTCATTTCAAATAGATAAGTTATTCAAGGACAGTCTTATTATATTTGGTTGCAATTTGTTACCGTAATTACAGTATAATTTCTGACGAAATTGATTTTATACGTAAAAGAAAAGAAAAGTATTGTGTGTACAACAAGATAAATCCATTGCATTGAGAAACTTCTTGCTTTGTAAAAATAATATTTTCAAGGAAGACCATGATTGAAAATAAAAAGTTATTATTGAATGTTCTTCATTGGTAACAGAAACCTAAAGCCTAGATTATAGCAGTTTTGGTCGGCAATTGCCGGAATTCTCTGAGTTGGCAAATGCCGGAATTCTCTAAGTCGGCATATGCCAACTTCCTCTGAGTTGGCAAATGCCGGAATTCTCTAAGTCGGCATTTGCCAACTTCCTCCGAGCTGGCATTTGCCGGAATTCTCTGATTTGGCATTGCCGAGTTGCAGGGAAGTTGGCAAATGCCGATATACTGTTGGGTTCAGCAAGTAAATGCTTCTTGCACTTATTTATGATGCCATATTTTCCTCTTTGGCAAACATGTTATAAGCAAATTGAATTCTTGCCGTTAAAAATGGTCAAGCTGGCAAATTTGAATTTCATTTTCAATTTCAAAATTGACTGGTTTTAGCAGATTTCTCGATGATACAACAAACGTTGCCTGGAGTCCTACACCCGTTAGCTGATTTGACCTCTTTTTATAAAAGCTTGCCAAAATCTTCTATTTTCTAGGCAAGGAATTTCATTTTTCAATGTTATTTGCTGAAATTTTGGTTTTGGAATATCCGAAGTCATTCTGGAACGTGTTTATATAATGCGTATATGAACCTATCAAGATAGGTAATGAAACACAATATCAAAATATTAACCGTTGTTGAATTATGACAGTAAGTAAATAACAAACAATTTCGGACGCGTGACGTGAAAGACTGACCATCATCATCTTCTGCCAAAACTAGTACCAAAATGGTCTAGTCACCAGTAACCTAAAACCTCATACAATATGAAGTTGGTTTCAAAGCGATGTTATGTGTTTCAGTCCTTGAATTCAAGTGTCCTCTTTCTTGACGATTAAAAAGCAAGAAATGCTTCTGGGCATGGTAATGTTTCTTTTCATTTCATCAAATTCCTTGACAATGTGAAAAACCGCTGGTAAATAAAAAGGCTCTACTCAAGGGAAATCTCCATTTTGGAACAATCCTGAGCGCGCCTTTGTCACGGATTTATGTTAATTAATTTAGCTTCAATAGTAATGTGTTTATTTAAGTAACATTCCACGATTGCACGATTGCACGAGAATATGTACGTAATTATTCGTAATGTTTGTATTTGGTTAATCATAATAATACGCCTCGAAGCGGTTTTGGTAGTTGAGGGAAGACACGTTCGCAAGAACGAGAGGACAAGTTCGCTTGAAGCGAAAGAAAATCTTACAAGAAGCTTAAGAGTAAGAAGTCATTGGAACAGACTCACTCAGAGTCCCATGATTAGCAAAGAACTTGGAGAGTCATTGGAACAGACTCACTCAGAGTCCCATGATATAAAGAGAGAATTTGCAGACGAATCTTTGGAACACGAATTAAAGAAAGCTATAAACCGTGGAATGAAGTCAACACAAGTTCCTATACTGGTTGGAAGAGAAGTCAACCTCTAGAGCACGAGGTCGTGAATTCAGTGTACAAAGAATTGTGGACAACTGTGAGGTACTAGAGAACAAGAAAGTCTATGTTAACTTCACTAAAGTTCACCACTTCATTAAAGTCCACTGCAAAATCGCCTACGAACGAAAACAAAAGCCGCCAGAACATTAAGTATAAAACATTTGTATTTTGTGTAAAGCGTATTTATATATCATTTAGAACTACCTTAGACATATCTGTAGAAATTACTTTAAACTGAATAATTGCTGACGCAGCGAGCGAGCCTGAAGCGAGCGAGCAAGGAAGCAATTCTAATTCATTCACGTAGGCAGAAAAAAATCTCGATTTTTACCCGGCATGCAGTTTCCAAGAACCATCATGCAATCCTCAAGAACCATCATGCAATTCTCAAGAACCATCATGCTTTTCGCGCCAACTCCTACATACGCTATAGCCTGAAGTGAGGTTTCGCGTTTCTGATCGGCAAATGTCGTGCCCAAAATATGTGTCCCTAATTAATTTGTACATGTGTATGTTTCTTTAGCCGGTATATCCTGACTCGTAAGCCCATCAGATACCGTATCTTGTGCTTTTCGTGGGAATTGTGTAGTTGAAGATCACCGTATTAATACTGACCTCTTTAGCTTCGTATGTAAATTGCCCATTTCAAACCATGTGATGTAAACATGATATTCTCTGGAGAATTGTTCCTTTATATTTCTGAAATGTATTCGTTCATATTGAAAGGACTAATTCCCCAGAGAACACCATGTTTACATCGCATGCTTTGAAATGGGCAATTTACAGACGAAGATAAAGAGGTCTATTGAGCTGATTAGTGTTTCAAGTGTGAATATTCGCATTGAAATCTCAATTATAAGTAATACATTAGTTATTCATAAGCTATCCACTTTTTCAAATAGACAAATACTATTCAAAACAAAGAAAGGTAGAATCGCCTAATAATTTGCATACTTGTCACTTACATAAAACAAAACATTTCATAACTACAGTAGAGTGATTCCAATAAACCTGGACATTACTAACTACACCAATACACACTATTAGACACTCACTCTTTTGTTTTCTTTTAATTTGTTTATTTGCATCTAATATACACTGACAGCTAATTAGTAGTGCCCAGGTTTCATCGCACAGAATTACCCATACAAATCGGTCATATCCTTAAAATACGTTATATTTGAAGGAGCGATAAACTATTCTTATTTAAATCTCAGAGTTTTCCCCTAAAGTAGAAAATATATCGAAAATTTGGTGGGAAAAGCTTTTTTAGGGGCTAATATAGTGAAATTCGCGGGTTATTCTCTTAAACTGGAACCCAGTTCCCGCCCGGCCAAACGCTCGATCCATTGTTATAAACTCCCCTGATTTCGCGGCTTATTTTGTCCGTGGTAAAAAAGAAACTGGTGCTTAAATTTATGTAGCTATAGCAATGGAGGCTAGGCTGCAAGGTCAGAGAAAAATGGCAGCCGATGGAAGTGTTTTGAAGCTAAAAATCGTCTCGTAATTTGACATTTTCGACTGCTTCGATTCGTTGGTATGAAACAGAACTTCAAGGAAAATCGCTAGAGAACATTGGTATGGAAGAAAGATTGATATTGGAAGCAATCGAGCTATGTCGGGGCACCAAAATTAAAGTGTTGTTTTTACTATATTTCGCAAGGCTGAGCAACAGGAATCGATCGAACTGCTGGCATGATGAAATCCCATACATACGAACACTACGGAGACCTGACATTCACCCTGAAAAAATCGCTAGAGGACGAAAGGATATTTACAATCGATCACTTGGCAAGTAAACTTTAGTCGCAAGTATTTTGTATTCCGTTGTTGTTTTGTATCGTAGATCACTGGTTCATTTGTAAATGACAGCCTAAACATTGACTTTCTTCTATTTTACTGTAAATTTTACGAAGATCGAGTGGCCGAGTGCCGTAATGGGAATGGGTCTAGCATATAATTAGGATAAAATCCCGGATGTGACACAAATTTCTGTGCGATGTATTGGAATCACTCTAAGCTCTCCGGCACCAACTCTTATCCACAACTACTATAAACATTGCATTCACCGTCAGCATTCACTGCTGTTAGGTAGCCTAGTCTAGAATTAGTCTTGAGAAACATCAAGTTACAGTTATTGAAGGTAATTAAATGTGTTTGTCGTTATGTGTGCATAAGACTGTTCTCTTACGAGGAAGACGTGAAGGACGGGAGCTGGGGTGTTGCCTGTCCGAAGGAATCGTGACAGCCTTACAAGATCAAGTTCAAGCTAGCCAATCAAGCTAGTAGAGGTCAGTAACTACGATAATCCAAATGTCAAGATATATTTTCCTGTAAATAGAAACAAATAGGACAGGCCTAACTGTCACGTGGAGTTTTGGAGTGATGTAGCAATTTCTCAGTACATGTTTTGGTCGTTACATAAACTATAATGATCACAGAACAGCTCAACGATCCAGTCAAGTACTAAACTCTAGGCACGTTTTAGAAGTATGTTTCCCCAATTAGTCTATTAAGGCTAAACACATAGATACTTAAAAAAACAGAAGTCACAATTGTTTACGTTGGAATAAGTCTACAGATTTTTATACTCAGTATGACGGTTACGTAACGTGCATTACTTATGGCTACGTAAAGACGTATTGTTTACGTTGGAATAAGTCTATACGTTTTGACACTCAGTATGACGGTTACGTAACGGTTGATACGTATTTGGTTCACTATTGCTGACGTCCATTTGTTTTGAACGAAGAGGTTCGTACATTCCTGTTGGATCACCGTGTTGTGATGTTTTGGTCGCTGGGTCGAGCTGTTGATAATGACCAGGATCTTTATTGGTCTGTCTGTTGTCTGGATTTCCTGGTATTTCATACTGACATGACGTGTTTGGTGTGTGTGGCTGGACACGAGAAGGTTGAACAGATTCGTACTCAACACTTGGTTGACTTGATCGTGGTACATGTAATGCTGCACTAGATGAAGGTGTCGTTGCAGCCATCTCAACTACGTTCTGTAAATCATTAACATCATTTTGTTATTATGATTTTCTTGCGATCAACACTGGATTTTGTAAAGAAAAGAAGAACAACGACTATAAATGTATGTTTTAGTTTAACCAATCAACTTACAGGTACATACAATGATACTCACATCATAAACTGAATCGGTAGGAGTTTTCCTAATAAAAGATAATGAATAAAGTCTAAACAAAGGAAAGCCACATATTCAAAACAACATGTCGTGTGTAACATGGGCAGAGAGTTGTGTGTGATTACAATACAGTACTGACGGATGAGAGCGAGCAGCCATTTTGTCAGCCTGTTTTGATATCAAGAGATTTTGTTAACAATTCACAAAAGCCTCTCCAACACGGCAAGAACAAGAGTCACGTAACTCATCTCCCACAATGCACTTCTTTGTATTATTATTTTTATTGTTAACGCGTTTTGACGTCATCTATGCATGTGTTTTGACCAAGGTGATTCACGGCCAAGTTATTTGAAATCAAAGTTACCTGGACTGTGACTTTGTTGCTTTCACGTTTCTCCAAATGTACAACATCAGCTGCAGTATGTTGAATAGTAAAGACACTGCGAGGAAAGTAGCGCACACACCAACTACCGTAGCACCTGATAGCAACAGAACGGTACATCTATATCTGGTTAATTATCTGTCGATGTGTTGGATTATCCCGCTAAACATGAGTGTCTTCTGCCATTTGATCATTATTACAGATTTATATCTGACTAATAGATGTGCTGTTTGTAGTTTTCAATGAATCGTAAAATCACAATAGTTTTCTAACAAAAATGTGTTCGCAATGATTCAGTGATATCAAAGCTCGTTCATTTTAGAGAGCGATAAAAAGAGATCAACGAGCACATGACCATAAATGGACAGTAGTTGAAGGATCATTTTAATTAAGAAATGAATTAATTAATATGTCAAGGACGTAAAGTGCTCACATCAATACAATATTTCAAGTTATTACATTAAACTAATGCATGAAGCCTATGTACAGAAACATTTTGATTGAGTTAAAAAATTCAAGTGTTTCTACTTACTATATCCCTTTTGATGGTCAGCTGACGAGCATAAAGCACTGTTAGTGTAACCTAGGTAACCAAACACGAAAACCACCAAACGCAACGTTATCAGATGCAGGTATAGTTGCCTTTACCTAAACGTGTGGAAGACTGGATTCGAGTCGTGATCGCAAAGCATCTATGGATTGTCGAACCCATTCTTCCACTCGTTGAGATTTCATTTAGATTGATTAGTTGTTTCGTACTTCAAAGCATTACAGACATTGACCAAAGAAGTTCTTGTATAATTGAACAATTGTTTATTCTTACCAATAGTTGTAGTAGTGGGTGTAGTAGTAGTTTCAACAGGTATAATCACAGTCTTTGCTTTACTATCATCTTGTAGGCTTTCTCCATCTTTATTCCATGCAGTAACAATAAAACTGTACTTCTTTCCTGGATCAAGGTTTTCTACCGTGTATGTGAACAATGTAGCAGTCACGTCAGTCTTTGACAAACTGCCATCCATTCCAATGACTTTCTTATGGATTGTATATTTTATTATTTCACCTCCATTTTCGTCAGGTTTTAACCAGGTCAACGTTACTGATGTCTGATGGATACGAACCTCAAACTCAGGTAAAGATGGTAGACCTGATAAACAGATCAATACAATGAGTATTCAGTTTGTTTAAATTGACGACAAATCAGGACCATAATAAATCATTACACGTGAAATATGCCTATGTTAAGGTACCAGGTGACCTTCGTGACCACTGTTCACTGAAAGCCGCGTAGCGCGCTAACCACTCGTCCAACATGTATAAAAGTATACATTTTCTTAAAGCTGAATAAATGCAGATTCTAAATATGCTGGAGATTATTTCCTATTTTGTAAATATTTTTTGTTATTGCACATTTTAGAAAATTCGATCGGCCTTGTTCAAAGATAATTTTGCACGCGGAAATTCAATAGATTTCTAAACGGAAAGTGCCATTGTAATGAGCACACTTTGTTCTAAAAAATCATGTCTCCGATTTCCGATAAACGCTTTTGTTGAGGAGATATTTGCTGTCAAAGTTCATTAATGTGTTTTTAAGCGATTTACACATAAATCATCAAATAACTTTTAAACGAGGCAACGTATCAAAAATCGGAGACACTGTTTTTTAGAACAAAGAGTGCTCATTACAATGGCACTTTCCGTTTAGAAATCGATTGAATTCCCGCGTGCAAAATTATCTTTGAACATGGTCGTTCGAATTTTCTAAAATGTGCAATAACAAAACATATTTACAAAATAGGAAATAATCTCCAGCATATTTAGAATCTGCATTTATTCAGCTTTAAGAAAATGTATACTTTTATACATGTTGGACGAGTGATTAGTGCGCTACGCGGCTTTCAGTGAACAGGGTCACGAAGGTCCCTTGGTACCTTAAACCAACTTGTTTCGTGTTTGTTCGAGTAGCTCGATCATGTAGTTCCGTTATCTGCTTAGATACCTATTGTCAAATCTACTGTACATTTTTAATTTGGTAATAAATACTAATTTATAATATTATTTTCTTACATACATTTGATAATTGTTTTAGAATTTACCAAATCAGTTGGATAAAAAATGTAGCTGTAGTTGTAGATGTATAGGTGTGGCGAAACGAGACGCCATTTTGAATCTCGTCCCAAAACAGTGAATAGCCAAGGTTATTCCGAGTTACGGGAGCCTATCAAAATGCGCCAAAATTGGTATCCACTGATTTGGTAAATACTAAATAATATTATTGTGTTACATACATTTGACTGTCACATAAGCATGTGTTGTTTTTGTATATTTTTGTCCACCATAAACATTCTTTGCTGTACAGATGTACTTGCCAGCATCAGACTTGGCTGCATTAGGGATTGTTAATGTACCATCAGATATCGTATGTCCAGGTTTTATAGGTACATTATTCGCTCTTGACCAGGTAATAGTGACAGGTGGATTACCTGATGCCTGACATTTTAGTATGATGACATCACCTTGTGTGACTGTAGTGTTATCAGGTGAGGTGGTGATGTCTGGTGGATCTAAATGTAAAATATAAGATTAATATAACTTCGTCCATTCTTTGTCAAGTAGATAAGTTAATACACAGTAAAAAGAAAGTCAAAAGTAACAGTCAGTTGATAATTTAATATACATATACAGCTAGTGGTTATAGTCAGTATCATACTTACAACATACAGTAACCACGGTATAAGACCTACAGACCATAAAACTAACCCATTCAGTATCATACTTACAATATACAGTAACCACGGTATAAGACCTACAGACCATAAAACTAACCCATTCAGTGTCATACTTACAATATACAGTAACCACGGTATACGACCTACAGACCATAAAACTAACCCATTTAGTGTCATACTTACAATATACAGTAACCACGGTATAAGATCTACAGACCATAAAACTAACCCATTCAGTGTCATACTTACAATATACAGTAACCACGGTATACGACCTACAGGCCATAAAACTAACCCATTCAGTGTCATACTTACAATATACAGTAACCACGGTATAAGACCTACAGGCCATAAAACTAACCCATTCAGTGTCATACTTACAATATACAGTAAGCACGGTATAAAACCTACAGGCCATAAAACTAACCCATTCAGTATCATACTTACAATATACAGTAACCACGGTATAAGACCTACAGACCATAAAACTAACCCATTCAGTATCATACTTACAATATACAGTAACCACGGTATAAGACCTACAGGCCATAAAACTAACCCATTCAGTATCATACTTACAATATACAGAGGTATAAGACCTACAGGCCATAAAACTAACCCATTCAGTATCATACTTACAACATACAGTAACCACGTTATAAGACCTACAGACCATAAAACTAACCCATTCAGTGTCATACTTACAATATACAGTAACCACGGTATGAGACCTACAGACCATAAAACTAACCCATTCAGTGTCATACTTATATACAATATACAGTAACCACGGTATAACATCTACAGACCATAAAAATAAGCCATTCAGTGTCATACTTACAATATACAGTAAGCACGGTATAAAACCTACAGGCCATAAAACTAACCCATTCAGTATCATACTTACAATATACAGTAACCACGGTATAAGACCTATAGACCATAAAACTAACCCATTCAGTGTCATACTTACAATATACAGTAACCACGGTATGAGACCTACAGACCATAAAACTAACCCATTCAGTATCATACTTACAACAACATACAGTAACCACGTTATAAGACCTACAGACCATAAAACTAACCCATTCAGTGTCATACTTACAATATACAGTAACCACGGTATGAGACCTACAGACCATAAAACTAACCTATTCAGTATCATACTTACAATATACAGTAACCACGTTATAAGACCTACAGGCCATAAAACTAACCCATTCAGTGTCATACTTACAATATACAGTAAACACGGTATAAGACCTACAGGCCATAAAACTAACCCATTCAGTGTCATACTTACAATATACAGTAAGCACGGTATAAAACCTACAGGCCATAAAACTAACCCATTCAGTATCATACTTACAATATACAGTAACCACGGTATAAGACCTACAGACCATAAAACTAACCCATTCAGTATCATACTTACAATATACAGTAACCACGGTATAAGACCTACAGACCATAAAACTAACCCATTCAGTATCATACTTACAATATACAGTAACCACGGTATAAGACCTACAGGCCATAAAACTAACCCATTCAGTATCATACTTACAATATACAGTAACCACGGTATAAGACCTACAGACCATAAAACTAACCCATTCAGTATCATACTTACAATATACAGTAATCACGGTATAAGACCTACAGGCCATAAAACTAACCCATTCAGTATCATACTTACAACATACAGTAACCACGTTATAAGACCTACAGACCATAAAACTAACCCATTCAGTGTCATACTTACAATATACAGTAACCACGGTATGAGACCTACAGACCATAAAACTAACCCATTCAGTATCATACTTACAACATACAGTAACCACGTTATAAGACCTACAGACCATAAAACTAACCCATTCAGTGTCATACTTACAATATACAGTAACCACGGTATAAGACCTACAGACCATAAAACTAACCCATTCAGTATCATACTTACAATATACAGTAACTACGGTATAAGACCTACAGACCATAAACTAACCCATTCAGTATCATACTTACAATATACAGTAACCACGGTATAAGACCTACAGGCCATAAAACTAACCCATCAGTATCATACTTACAACATACAGTAACCACGTTATAAGACCTACAGACCATAAAACTAACCCATTCAGTGTCATACTTACAATATACAGTAACCACGGTATAAGACCTACAGACCATAAAACTAACCCATTCAGTATCATACTTACAATATACAGTAACCACGGTATAAGACCTACAGGCCATAAAACTAACCCATCAGTATCATACTTACAACATACAGTAACCACGTTATAAGACCTACAGACCATAAAACTAACCCATTCAGTGTCATACTTACAATATACAGTAACCACGGTATAAGACCTACAGACCATAAAACTAACCCATTCAGTGTCATACTTACAATATACAGTAACCACGGTATAAGAACTACAGACCATAAAACTAACCCATTCAGTGTCATACTTATATACAATATACAGTAACCACGGTATAACATCTACAGACCATAAAACTAACCCATTCAGTATCATACTTACAATATACAGTAACCACGGTATAACACTTACAGACCATAAAACTAACCCATTCAGTATCATACTTACAATATACAGTAACCACGGTATAAGACCTACAGACCATAAAACTAACCCATTCAGTATCATACTTACAATATACAGTAACCACGGTATAAGACCTACAGGCCATAAAACTAACCCATTCAGTATCATACTTACAATATACAGAGGTATAAAGACCTACAGGCCATAAAACTAACCCATTCAGTATCATACTTACAACATACAGTAACCACGTTATAAGACCTACAGACCATAAAACTAACCCATTCAGTGTCATACTTACAATATACAGTAACCACGGTATAAGACCTACAGACCATAAAACTAACCCATTCAGTATCATACTTACAATATACAGTAATCACGGTATAAGACCTACAGGCCATAAAACTAACCCATTCAGTATCATACTTACAACATACAGTAACCACGTTATAAGACCTACAGACCATAAAACTAACCCATTCAGTGTCATACTTACAATATACAGTAACCACGGTATGAGACCTACAGACCATAAAACTAACCCATTCAGTATCATACTTACAACATACAGTAACCACGTTATAAGACCTACAGACCATAAAACTAACCCATTCAGTGTCATACTTACAATATACAGTAACCACGGTATAAGACCTACAGACCATAAAACTAACCCATTCAGTATCATACTTACAATATACAGTAACCACGGTATAAGACCTACAGACCATAAACTAACCCATTCAGTATCATACTTACAATATACAGTAACCACGGTATAAGACCTACAGGCCATAAAACTAACCCATCAGTATCATACTTACAACATACAGTAACCACGTTATAAGACCTACAGACCATAAAACTAACCCATTCAGTGTCATACTTACAATATACAGTAACCACGGTATAAGACCTACAGACCATAAAACTAACCCATTCAGTATCATACTTACAATATACAGTAACCACGGTATAAGACCTACAGGCCATAAAACTAACCCATCAGTATCATACTTACAACATACAGTAACCACGTTATAAGACCTACAGACCATAAAACTAACCCATTCAGTGTCATACTTACAATATACAGTAACCACGGTATAAGACCTACAGACCATAAAACTAACCCATTCAGTGTCATACTTACAATATACAGTAACCACGGTATAAGAACTACAGACCATAAAACTAACCCATTCAGTGTCATACTTATATACAATATACAGTAACCACGGTATAACATCTACAGACCATAAAACTAACCCATTCAGTATCATACTTACAATATACAGTAACCACGGTATAACACTTACAGACCATAAAACTAACCCATTCAGTATCATACTTACAATATACAGTAACCACGGTATAAGACCTACAGACCATAAAACTAACCCATTCAGTATCATACTTACAATATACAGTAACCACGGTATAAGACCTACAGGCCATAAAACTAACCCATTCAGTATCATACTTACAATATACAGAGGTATAAGACCTACAGGCCATAAAACTAACCCATTCAGTATCATACTTACAACATACAGTAACCACGTTATAAGACCTACAGACCATAAAACTAACCCATTCAGTGTCATACTTACAATATACAGTAACCACGGTATGAGACCTACAGACCATAAAACTAACCCATTCAGTGTCATACTTATATACAATATACAGTAACCACGGTATAACATCTACAGACCATAAAAATAAGCCATTCAGTGTCATACTTACAATATACAGTAAGCACGGTATAAAACCTACAGGCCATAAAACTAACCCATTCAGTATCATACTTACAATATACAGTAACCACGGTATAAGACCTATAGACCATAAAACTAACCCATTCAGTGTCATACTTACAATATACAGTAACCACGGTATGAGACCTACAGACCATAAAACTAACCATTCAGTATCATACTTACAACATACAGTAACCACGTTATAAGACCTACAGACCATAAAACTAACCCATTCAGTGTCATACTTACAATATACAGTAACCACGGTATGAGACCTACAGACCATAAAACTAACCTATTCAGTATCATACTTACAATATACAGTAACCACGTTATAAGACCTACAGGCCATAAAACTAACCCATTCAGTGTCATACTTACAATATACAGTAAACACGGTATAAGACCTACAGGCCATAAAACTAACCCATTCAGTGTCATACTTACAATATACAGTAAGCACGGTATAAAACCTACAGGCCATAAAACTAACCCATTCAGTATCATACTTACAATATACAGTAACCACGGTATAAGACCTACAGACCATAAAACTAACCCATTCAGTATCATACTTACAATATACAGTAACCACGGTATAAGACCTACAGACCATAAAACTAACCCATTCAGTATCATACTTACAATATACAGTAACCACGGTATAAGACCTACAGGCCATAAAACTAACCCATTCAGTATCATACTTACAATATACAGTAACCACGGTATAAGACCTACAGACCATAAAACTAACCCATTCAGTATCATACTTACAATATACAGTAATCACGGTATAAGACCTACAGGCCATAAAACTAACCCATTCAGTATCATACTTACAACATACAGTAACCACGTTATAAGACCTACAGACCATAAAACTAACCCATTCAGTGTCATACTTACAATATACAGTAACCACGGTATGAGACCTACAGACCATAAAACTAACCCATTCAGTATCATACTTACAACATACAGTAACCACGTTATAAGACCTACAGACCATAAAAACTAACCCATTCAGTGTCATACTTACAATATACAGTAACCACGGTATAAGACCTACAGACCATAAAACTAACCCATTCAGTATCATACTTACAATATACAGTAACCACGGTATAAGACCTACAGACCATAAACTAACCCATTCAGTATCATACTTACAATATACAGTAACCACGGTATAAGACCTACAGGCCATAAAACTAACCCATCAGTATCATACTTACAACATACAGTAACCACGTTATAAGACCTACAGACCATAAAACTAACCCATTCAGTGTCATACTTACAATATACAGTAACCACGGTATAAGACCTACAGACCATAAAACTAACCCATTCAGTATCATACTTACAATATACAGTAACCACGGTATAAGACCTACAGGCCATAAAACTAACCCATCAGTATCATACTTACAACATACAGTAACCACGTTATAAGACCTACAGACCATAAAACTAACCCATTCAGTGTCATACTTACAATATACAGTAACCACGGTATAAGACCTACAGACCATAAAACTAACCCATTCAGTGTCATACTTACAATATACAGTAACCACGGTATAAGAACTACAGACCATAAAACTAACCCATTCAGTGTCATACTTATATACAATATACAGTAACCACGGTATAACATCTACAGACCATAAAACTAACCCATTCAGTATCATACTTACAATATACAGTAACCACGGTATAACACTTACAGACCATAAAACTAACCCATTCAGTATCATACTTACAATATACAGTAACCACGGTATAAGACCTACAGACCATAAAACTAACCCATTCAGTATCATACTTACAATATACAGTAACCACGGTATAAGACCTACAGGCCATAAAACTAACCCATTCAGTATCATACTTACAACATACAGTAACCACGGTATAACACTTACAGACCATAAAACTAACCCATTCAGTATCATACTTACAATATACAGTAACCACGGTATAAGACCTACAGACCATAAAACTAACCCATTCAGTATCATACTTACAATATACAGTAACCACGGTATAAGACCTACAGACCATAAAACTAACCCATTCAGTGTCATACTTACACTCATACCCAGAAATCAGAGACATGCCTGGTCGCGCAGCTCATTATTCATAAGCTTTTCGTACATTTACATATCAAAGACAAATGGTAGAAGTGGATATTGACAGTAATGTTAATACTATGAGTCTAAATTAGTAATGGGACAAATATTTGGGACAGGATGTCTTGCTATAATAGTGAGTT
This sequence comes from Actinostola sp. cb2023, assembly GCA_033675265.1. NCBI lineage: Eukaryota > Metazoa > Cnidaria > Anthozoa > Actiniaria > Actinostolidae > Actinostola > Actinostola sp. cb2023. The sequence continues at coordinate 56,632 of JAUJYZ010001592.1, read as the reverse complement.
ATGGATGGGATAGGCTCGAACAGGATAGGAGTGGCATATACCTAGATAACATTGACATTCCTTCACTCACACATAAGCATATAAGTAGAGCCATCCTAATAGAATAGAATCATAGCATTATTTGGCAGCATTTACATTGTAAGCAATAACTAGCATTAGCAATCGGCAATTTCCGATTGCTAATGCTAGTTATTGCTTACAATGTAAATGCTGCCAAATAATGCTATGATTCTATTCTATTAGGATGGCTCTACTATCCAAATAATGCTATGATTCTTGGGCTTCCTGTGGTAAATACCATTTTCGTATCTTTTTGCTAAATTTGCAATTATTTTAAAATGTAGAGGCTGTATGATCAAGATCGCTTCACACTATTAGTTTGTGATTCAGATTTCACATAGTTTACATGAATTTGAGCATAATCTTTTGATTCTGGGTAACTCCGCTGACACAAATAATCGTAGACGCAAAATGTCTCTGATTTCTGGCAATGATATACAGTAACCACGGTATGAGACCTACAGACCATAAAACTAACCCATTCAGTATCATACTTACAATATACAGTAACCACGGTATAAGAACTGCAGACCATAAAACTAACCCATTCAGTATCATACTTACAATATACGATGACCTTTGTTTGCGCAGTAACTGGATTCTGGTTTGGGTTGTTGACTGCCTGACACTCGTACGTCCCATTCTGATCTCTTTTAATGTTTGGTATACTTAGTGTAGCACTCCCTGCCCCTTGTGTTATGGGAACCTTGGTAACACCTTGTACTTGTACCCACGTGACTTTTGGTGTTGGAGGACCAACCGCTGAACAGCTGATCCTCAAGTCTGAGTGTTCATTGATTGTTGTTGATGGATTTGGACGTACTGTGAAAGTTGGGGTTTCTGTATATATTTAATGAAATATTGTATTTAATATTGACTTAAATATTTAGTTTAATGTTAAATAAACTAATATAATAACTAATAATAAAGTCATGTTACAAAATTATTTCTGCTCGGATTGATGAGTCATGAACTACATGTATCTATCAATATCTCTGTAAAAGACCCCAAATCCTACTTTATAGACTTGCACACAAAACAATAATTCCAGGGATGTAATTAACAAAGGTGGGCATACAGTATATATTGACAAGATACATTGTACATAATATGGAAGATGATGAGAATGATGAACCTGAGTGTGAGGAAATCACAGCCCTAAGAATGTTTGTGACTCAATTCAGTAATGTTTTAGATTACACTTCTGCAGCCAACTCCATGTCAGTGTTTGATGATCTTGTTGTCAAATATTCAACGGCTGCCATTAGAAAGTGGTCCTCTAATTGATAAGAAGTTGACTACTGTGGTTCAAGACCTTGTTCAAGTTACCCAAGACATCAGCTTGAAGAACTTGTGAACTAGTATGCCAAGATCTTGACATTATGCCAAACAATTTTTGCCTCGCAAGTTATGTAGTCTTCTATCCGCAAGGTACATTGAACATGTTTGGGCATTAATTATTATTATATTATTAATTAGCTTTGAAGGCAGCCTGAAGATATTTTGAGGAGGAGATGAATAATTATTTGTAAGCTTGGTTGACATTGGTTTATTATGTACAACGATTTACTTCAAATTTCATCATCTTGTACATACAATGCAGGCCGTATGGTACATGTAGTACATAATGTATGTCATTTTTAAAGTTTAGATCAATATACATTAATGATGAGAAAATAGGTCATAATTCCATTGTAATAATAGTATTGATGTCAACCAAACTTACAATATGTTAGAAAGTTCAATCAATGCCTAGAAGACTGTAGGAATAGCTATAGTTGAAGAAAGTTATGGAAATGAGAGCTGTAGCCAATCAAACATTGGTAGTTGAGCACCATAAAAAAAACAAGTTACTGTAAGCCATCTAAAATTGTAGTCTCAGAGTGCATGGTAAAGAAACTGACAGACAATTTTTTTTTCTGAGGATCATTTTGTTAAAAAAGTTGTGTCCCTTAGAAGATATTCCTTTTGCTTCCCTCTTTGACATCCAGGAAAGGAAACCTGTGCTGACATCCGCAATTTCGCCCCACATTTCTGGAACATGTTTTAATTTCGTGAAGAAGTTCAATGAGATATATCAAATCCTGACATTTCGTTTCTGCGGGTTTGTCAGTCATTTGAATATATTGGCAAGGTTATATTAACCTTTTTTGCCGTGTTTATTTTATGTTGATTGGATGACTGTACGTCAGTGCTTCACTATGTCGGTATCAAGATACATCCACCTGACCCGAATCGTGAGAGCTGATTGGTTATTGAGCTAATGAATTATTAATGAGTTTGAGAAGAGATTGTGAAGGGGTTAAGGTGGCTCAAAGTAGTTTTTTACTGAACACACTTCTACTTTTCATTTGGCGAACTGATAGACTTATCCTAGACTGATCAAAACAACTTTTACACCAGTTATCGGGCAAAGATGGAAAATTAGTATGACGTCAATTTCAATTCAGCTTGGTCGATGATACTTCATAACTCATGAATAAAAACTGTTTGCTCGCATTTTTCATGACGTATTCTCTATTTATTCATCCCAATATAAGTTGTACACATGTACTGTAGTTACATGTAGTTATTAATATTACCGGTAAGCCAATCACAAGTGATCATTTTTCCATATCAGGAAACTCTTCTGTCCTTATATCCCATGATATTTAGAACAGTTGGTTCAAATGTGCTTCTAAATAAACTAGACGCTCTTCTAGCGTGAAGTCGGGCTTCTAAATGAAATGTAACCTATTTGAACTAAATATAGATATCTTATAGTGCGATTGAAACAGTTTTTGGTTGCTCGTCGTTGCGTGACTCGAGCTCGATAGAACATGCTTTCCTTGCAATTTCAGTACTGCGAACTTTACAGTATATACTTCACGCTACTAGAGCGTCCTGTTTCAATCTAAATTTAGATTTAGACGAGAAAAGACTTATATTTTGGCCCCTTGACCTCCGGTGCTTTCCCTGATTGTGCTTTCTAATTGTGCTTTCTAATCTTTCTTGGCCAGACTTCATGTCTCCTTCGGCTTTAGCTCGACGTTGACGCGTACGGAGAAAAATAATAAAAAATAAGACGACATACTAGTAACCTTCCTCCAACTGACAAGGTTTGTGAAGAAACCATGTTGTTAGAGCCTTGGGTGATTATGCATGACTCGGTAGAACATGCTTTCTTTGTAAAATCGATTTCACAAACTCAATATGACAATAGTTTATTTGACAATAGTTTATTTGGTGCCATAAATATATCCATACCAAATACAAATATAAGCTTAAACAAGACGACATATTAACCTTCCTTCGACAAGGTTTCTGAAGAAAGAGGACGATGTGCGATGTCTCGTGTTGATATATAAGATCATGTTGTTGGTCGGTGATTTAGCGGCTGACAGGGCGCATGCGTGCTTTTTGGGGTCGACGACGAACGCTTCTCATTTCTAGAGTCGGGTCTTCCACAGGAAGCCCGACTAATAACTATTATATTTTTATATTACTTGTGCATACATGTATTTCATTCAAAAGATAAATGAACGTTTCGAAAATAACTGCGAACAATTGAATTTTTCCCGCCACTTTTCAAACTCACGGACAATTACCAGCAATATGCTAATTTGTGTTTTGAAACAAATGTCCTTGACCGAAACATGGCTGGCAGCAACGAAATGCCATGTTTTTTCACAGGCAGCCCAACCATTGCTTTTGAGGCTATTTAATAACTAGACATTGCTATGAGCAATGTACACTCGTGCCCTGTTGAGAATGAGATGACATGTACTGACATGCTTCAAGAATTGGGATCCCTGTGGAAGTGTGGATTTCGAAGTTTGTATACGAGTTTGATTTTTAATTTGCTGAAAGCTTCCCTTTTCTACCTGGAACCAGCACATGTCGCAGTTATCTTTCGTGATCAATGCGGTATGTTTTTATATTTCGCTCTTAGAGTGAAAATATTTAAACATTTTAAAAGTAAAATCAAGAGACCATTAACTTATCTTGGTATATAAAAATGTATTCAACGAGTAAAGTTCAATGATTGGTAGTTGTTGTCGGTCGATTTTTCATTTACTGAGACTTCGAAATATAAAATACCATAAATATAAGCTTGTGGTTTCCTTTCTAGTAGAACACATAGACGTCCAGCTATTCGTGTGCTTATCTTCTTGGACGATAAGGATTTTCACTGAATGTTCGTGTGTACATGTGTCAGTTGTATAATTGGGCTTCCTGTGGACACAGGTAGCCCAAACGTAGAAATCAATGGATCGTGACTTCTTTGGATTTTCGTTCGGTTGGTCAGGAATGAGCTCTTAGAAAGCCTTCCATGGCGAGCCGCACTGCTTAGCTAAGGCGTTTCCACCGCTAAAAAGTTGGTGGAAATCTCGGCAGGGAATCACGGTTTCTATTGTACTCGCAGCCTGATCCAATTATCACTTTCCTAGCGGCTTGTTATAATGAACATGTCTATAACTCATCACAGAGCATTCGCATTTCTCGTTATAATAAATTATTACGAAACCGAATTCCGTTGTTCAAAAACAAAAAATATATTGTTGTCGACTTATGAAATCGACAAGAAAACAGCGATTGATTTGATTTTGCTTTGCTGAATTTTCTTAATTAGTATTATCTTTATCAAATTTAAAAGCGAAAGTCATCCGAAATTCTGGCTAAATTCTCTTTACACTCACTGAGCAAAGGCGACACACCCGATTGCTCGTTCTTATCAGGCGACACACCCGGGATAAGAACACGTAAAGTAAAGAGAAGAGCCGGGCTTTTGTTGTCATTTCATACTTTGGTTAGATTTGTGAAAGAACCGCTCCTCAGTAGAGAGCTGCAAGGTACCGGGCGCTGCTTTTGGAAATTAAATACACTTACTTAGATCCTGTAGAGCAGTTACAACTGTGGACAACGATATAATTCTAAGCTCATAATTCTGATTGCGTAGTATTTATATGACTATAGGTTTTCTATTAACTAGAATGCGCCATATATTCTGACATAATCCTTACTTAATTATTGAGAAATTAGCTGTTGTCTTTTCAGTTAAATTGGAAATATGTCGATTTTTCTCACTATATATTAGATATCGATGTCTATAAAGTGACGGACTTATGCGTCTTCTGAACTTAAGTTTGCTGATGTTCACAGTCTTCGACTGAATCACAGACCATCGACCGGCAGGGGTCCTGCATGTAATAAATAAACACAACTTCTAGCTGTTAAAATTAAAGCAAATCGAGACTTCCCAAGGCAGGAAGCATCCAGATAATACAACAAACTCTATACTCACGGCGATACAGTTCTTGCGGGCCAAGTTTCTCTGCTGCTTCCAGGACAAAATAGAAGCCATTTCTTCCCGCCAAATTATATATCAATTCTTTCGTGTCAAAATGCAATTTCAAATCACATTGGGTACCAACAAAGATAGCTTGAACATGGAATATCTCTATTTGGGCAAAATCAACCAATATCGTGCAGAAATAAACCATAAATGGCAGATTTTAGAGAGCGATTAATGCTGTCGTGTAGAGAAAGCGCGGGAATGTGATTGAGAAAGACTCATGACCGATGCTCAGCATGCATTATACGATAATGCATTATCGTAGCTGTTGATAGCTACCTTTACTTAATCCTGTTGAATTAATCCTAGCAACTGTCGATCAACTATAATTGCCTTAAATTCTGTGCGGCTCGTCATGGAGGGTATGAGATTCTCAAAAATGTCTTCACAACAGTAGTCTGAAAATTAAAGAACACGTTGATGTAGAAATCTGAGCAAGAAATTGTGTTTTTGAGTGGTTTTGAGCGATTCGAAAATTTCACGTTGTGTGGTTCAATCGGTCATTTTATAGTTTTGAGTATGAGTTTGTTTGTTTCTCAAAAGCATTATTTTTCTATATCATTCCCTACAAAATACTAGATATAAAGAATAATAGTTGTTGAAGTCCCCTGTGTAGTTTTCTTGAGGTTTTGAGTTGTATTTATTCGATGATGGGTCCGAGTTGTCTTGTGAATTTGACGAGCGCTGAACAGCGATCGATGAAGGCCGAAGTTAGGATTTGTGTGCAATTTCTAAGCCGTGGTGGATGCCTGGGCTCTGACTTGTTGCTTTATACCTCGTCTTTTTATCCTTCATTTGGCCAACACATTTAATTTAGCCGCTTTTTAGATCGGGAATCACGACACCTATTTAACACATTGCGCATGTGCGAGACAATTCAGTAGTACAAGACCCCATGCTTTCGCTCTGACGCCGCTAGCTAGACACACACCAGCTTTGACAATATCATTGTGTAAATACATTCCATTTGCCCTATAATCTGATTTGATTTGATTTTGACTTTATTTTTAGTGACGTTTTGGATTTGCAAATGTCTCACATCGATTAATAGAAAGATAAATGTTTGTATATAAATGGTTCCAATACACATATGAAGGGTTGCCCATGAAAACGGCCTAAGTGACTTTTCTGATGATTTTTAAAAATATTATGCAATTGTTTCAAAAAACACCTACTGGCTTATTGATACCTATATAAACATGATTTGGTCACTTTCAGAGCGATTACACTAGAAAAAGAGCTTGTTTTGCAGTTTGTTTTTCATAGAAATCAAAAATGCGCGTTTTTGACGTCATGACTCTTCCAAAATACATCATTGTGAAACAAAACGCTACTTGCTCAGCAAACTTCCATCTCTCTTCTTGCATGATATATTCGGGGATTTTCAATTCGACTATTTCAGGATCCCTGTTGTTTTCGATAGCACGACCGAACTGCATTCTGGGATATCATGAACATTTTTGTCAGCGACATTCCCTACCTCCATGCTATAGAGAAAGTTTATAAAGTCTTTTATCACCCGGGCCTACAGGCAAACTAATGCACCGGTTGCATTCTTTACAAGTCCAAAGTCGCCAAAACTGCCTTAGTAGGTCCTCGAATCCACCACAGAACGACCAGAGACAACAACTCTCACTCGGCTGAATCGGCCATTTTGCAAATCTAGCTGACACCGTGTTTGCAGATTCAGTTTCATCGTGAAATTGCACCTCACCCCTGATTTCTTCCAGGAGAATGGCCTCTACCACCACAGTCAAGCTTAATGATGCTGTTCTGGGGGCTTCTGTACATGTGGTGAAAACTGGCAATAAAAGACTTTAAATAGTGGCAAATGGCCCAGTTCTGCGAAGCACTTCCAGAACCGATAGCCACACCACGAGACAACTTAACCGCGTGATATTAACTTGAGCCTGCGAGCTCTCAATATTTCCATGGCAACACAATTCGCTAAAAACTTCTAAAATCTCTGGAAGTCAAAGGTTTGTTATTGGTGAACAACACGAACACATCACTGACGACCCACTGACGCACCAGTAAAACTTTCCTAATTTGAATATTTTCACGAACATATTTTCATTAAATATACTGTAGTGCCCAAAATTCGAGTGTAATCGATCTAAAAACACCAAATCATGTTTATATAGGTATTTAGAAGCCAGTAGGTGTATTTTTGAAGCAATTGCATAACATTTTGAAAATCATCAAAATAGTCACTTAGGCCGTTTTCATGGACAACCCTTCATATAATTAATGAAGCAACTAGGCCCCGGTCTTCTCCCCTTGCCCTCCCCCTTTGCTGATCCCCAACCCTCTCCCCTATTTATATTTGGTCTCGATAGCATGTGACCGGATATTGCACAACTTTGCGATTTTCTGACGCCCAAAAAAACGAAAAAAATTCGCGTTGGGTTTTATAACTCGTGCGGCCTTCGGCCTGGGCACGAGTAATAAATATAAATACATTTATATTCGTGCGTCTTTTTTGATGGGTTTCCTATGGTAGAGCGCGCGTGCATAGAAATGTATGATGTTGGGATTCCTGTGCGCGTCCCGCAGTACATGTGTATATTGAAACAAGGTATGAAACTCGGTCACGTGATAAATACGTTTTTGCCCCTATTTTTTGTTAAACCAAAACATCTACAATATACTTATCGATTAAAATGCTTTAAAGCTGAGGCACTGTGTTTTATAAATGCAGAATAGTCTCCATATTTAGTACTACACAAGACATTTTTGCAATCAGTGCTTATAAACAAAATGACAAACAAACATATTTATTTCAATAATCAGCTAGAACAAGTTTACTAGCTTTTTCATACTGTTTTGCCGTTCTTTCTGTACAATTCATTCATTACATTGATCAGTAATACTATGGACATTTTTTCGTATTTAAAATACGAAATTAATAACTTTATGCCTGTCGCCACAATCGATGAAGTTGTGAATGAATAACAAACATCGGAGTGCGATAAGCTTACCTACGTTCTTCCGTGAACCGTATTTAAAATTACTCTGTGTTTCTCTCAGATGATAGTATTTGCTACATGTGTTGTGCTATTTCAATGACAAGAATGAACAACTGTTAATATTTTAGTTCACGGCAGCTTCATGAGTCCATCTCCATTCATCATGACTCCTTCGATGTCAGTGAATTTGAGGTCGTCAATATTTTTGCTTCAGATGGTTTATGCTGTGTTGGAGTTCCGGCTTGTGTTTTATGAAGTACTGCATTAAGAAAGTACAAAATAACGTAGATGAGAGAGTCATAATGTATAAACAGATAAAGTACTAGGTTCTTTGTTGAACTAATGATTGAAGTATATTTCACTGACAACTGTACACAGGTCAAATTGCTCGGTCATAATTTATGAAATATAACTGAAGCAGCCCTTCTGTCATATTATAGGCAAGTGCTTTTATGTCTTTTATAGAGAACAGTTAGAGCAAAAACTACTAAAACCTCAAGAAAATACATCAGAAAATATATTCATTCAGCTTACTTTTCAACAAAACTGTCGTGTCTCGAGCACAACATGCAATTCTCCACCATTCAAAATGAAAAAGGACTACTTTAAAACCGTCGATTTTCTTCTAAGGTTACTAACAGTTGACATGAATTGTGAACTTCTAAACTTACCATGGATCAATAATAGAATCCAAACCTTAACACCGAAAAAATCATGTTTTGTTTCATCAACTTCTCCGCCGGCATTTTTCAAAACTTCAGCGACTTCTCCCTGGGTACCCCCCACGGGCCTGTAGCGTACGACGATTTCAGCTCTTCGGTTCACGGAAAAGTGCACCAGAGAAGTGCGCCACACATCAGGCCATGATACGCTATCAGCTTCACACCTTGTTTCACTATGTACATTGCTGCGGGCGCTTCTTGCGGGACGCTCACAGGGAGCCCAACATCATACATTTATATGCACAGGAACCCAACGTAACGCGTGCGCGCTCTACCACAGGAAACCCTTAAAGTGCCGTATGAAACGAAAATGTCGATCCTTGTTTTATTGTACATTATTGTTGTTTGGTCTTTCTCTGAACATTTGCTGTATTTAAACATCGACTTTGAGCGTGCGAACATTTTCTTTTCGCGGTTCGAAAATAATCATTTTCAACCAAAATGTGCGACAAGAGACTGGGCCCTTGACAATGGCTCGGTGACGTCATAAGTTGTGTATGCCTTTGTTTGCACAACTTATGACATCACATTTCTATAGTTTGACCGAGCGGGAATTGTCGCACTTTGAAACCGAAAATGCCCAATTAACTTCGTTCGCGAAATAAAAAATGTTCCTGAAGCTCAATTCACTTTTTATTAACGCCATGTAAACAAGCAAATAGTAAACTTTCGTAGTAGCAAATAAAAACGGGGTCTTTTCTTCGTTTCATAGGCACTTTAAGAAAAGACGCGCGAATATAAATGTATTTACTATTTATTATTAAATAGCCTCAAAAGCAATGGATAGGCTGCCTGTGTTTTTTTAATAATATTCTTTCATTTTGGCAAAATGAAAGTCTGTCTACGTCTCACCAAATTATGACCCATGGCACGACCTAATTCGGCTTGATATTTCGCAGTTAGAATAGAACCAAAATTACCCAATTATTGCTGCCGCAGCGAGCGAGCCTGGAGCGAGCGAGCAAGGCAGCAAACCTAATCCGTACGGGGGCTAAATTCTCGATTTTACTTTTTAACCACAATGCATCATTTTTTAACCACAATGCATTGCACACTCTTTGCACACTCTCACTCTTCCTGTGTCACCTCGTGCTCTTGCAATATTCCAGCGATCGAAGTCAAAAGTTGAGTAAAATACATCATTTACATGTTTTGTTTTCAAATAGTTTCTTATATTGTTTTCCTTTTATTGGTTTCTGAATTTTTGCTCTATCGATCGAGCACGACGGTCCTATTTTTAATTCTTTCCCCGTTTTTCTTTTTCTTCTGTGGTGAAACCAACTACAACTCGTGTAGGATTTTAATTTGTGGAGATTTGGATCACTGTTCTTCTACGGCTGAGTGGTCTGATATTGTTATATATTCGCTTCATTTCCTTAGTGTTATGAAACAATGCTGTCTAGATCGAAATAATCAATAAAGTGTCACGAAATAAAATATTTTCAGCCGTTTGACATTAAAATTAAATTTATCGTTTCAACACCGCGTACATGACACTTCATTGGATTCAGACATATCTGACATATCTTTATCAACTCAAAACTACTCGACTACAGTTTCTAATCGACAGTCGTTCTAATCGGTTTTCCTCAATGGCAGCATTTTGTACCTATTAGGTAGACTAGTATACACCTATTTCAAAAAAGGTTGTCGAGGACATCAGTCATAGGCAATAGGTTATACTTCGCTGCAAGACCGAACTGCATTATGGTAACAGCTTGAATAGCCAAACATGGCACTTCCTGTATGAAAAGCTGTATGATATTGTAACTATTTGAATTCAATCATGCCAAGACAAATTTTGAATCGAATTTTCTCTGGCATCCACGACATTCAAGCTGTTACCATAATGCAGTTCGGTCTTGGAACGACCTATCTGATGTCCACGGTAACCTTTTCAGTTTGAAATACAAACTGTAGGTGTATGTATACACCTATTTCAAAAAACGCTGACATATATGTATACACCTAAGCCCAGGGGTTAGCGTTATAACTCCCTTGTTTGGCAGTGCAAATTAAAAATGACTAGTTAGTATTATTATTACATGTACATTTACTTCTGCCGTCTGGTTCAACATGCATGCAGTGTGTTCAGAAGTTTGATTGATGCATAGCAGCCAAAATAATGGCCTTTGAACTTCTGAGTCCATGTAATATTGACTGGGAATATTGAAACCCTCTGTAAACACCCAAACTACATATTGTACATGTAAGATTTTAACTCCTAAAAGGTATGATGAGCATCCCTATCACTTTTACATGTACTGCGGTAACTTATGAGTTATGTATGACATTCCCTGAACCCTCAATGCACATGCACTGACATACACTGTACATTTTGTAGTGATGCAGTTGCTCTCACCTGCTACTGTCAAATTCACATGGAAATACACAAAATCCCCGGCACCCTCTTCTCTTATTCTTGCAGCGTATGTGTTGCTGTCATCGAGTGATAGGTTGGTTATAACGAACCAAGCGTGGCCTTGTGCGATGTTCCCAATGAAGTGAACTCGGTTTTTGTAGCGAGCTGCAAAATTGTCCAAGTCGGGATGGAATAAAACTCCTGAAGAGTCTACAATCATAAAGCGAGGCCAGACTGGGCCGTTCACACTATCGTACAATCCCCATTTAGCATCTAGAATCTTAGCTCCTGTTGTGGTCCACAAAAAAGTCGCGTTTCCACCGACCGTGCCTACAAGTACAGTGTCTTTATTGGGGCCGTTGACAGTGCAGACGACTACAAAAGATGGCAGCATAACATTAGTCATTGCTACAATTAAAGGGGCACTGTCACGACGCGCGCATGCGTCAATTTTAATGATATTCAGATATTTTAATGATATGCAGAAGTCAACGAACTCGTCTGTTTACGAAGAGAATCGCGCTAGTAAATTTCAATGTTGTGTTTTGAAAGTGTTTTACGATCAAGTTTTCGCAGAGTGCTTCCAAGTTATTCAAAATATACAACCTTTACAGCGTGTGGCCTAAATATTTCATGAAATAAGTACTTATTATGGCGACTTCTGGTGAAGGAACGTCGATAAATAGCAGACAATCCGAGGTGACAACTCAGGTCTCAGATGAAGTTATTCACATTTCACATCGCTAAAAACCAAGTCCGTATTACTTCTTTGCTTCAAAAAAGACTAACGAAGATGTACATGTCACTACTCTATAAGGTACTCGTGTTTTCTTAAATTGTAAGAGTACAAAAGAGTACAAAAAGAACTGCACAATATAATTCCCGTGTGAAAAGTATGAAGGTCAATCTCAACTGAGTTCTCTTTGTCGTTGTGTCACTACTTCTCTAAACCTCACGCAGAAATAAAAACTCATACAATATGACAGTTGTTTGCAATATCTTCAGTTCATATGAACTCGAAGGAATACATTATGATGTATACAACTGAGTTCTTTTTGAGAACATAATAATTCGAGTGAATATAAGTCAATGAACTCGTTGTCAAACAATGTTGTTGTCATTCGGAATATTTTCCTACCTCCTTTGGTACTCCAGAGCTGTTAAAGAGAAGTATAGCGAACTCAGAATCTGTAGTATAACCGTATTCTATCTTTCCAGTAAACCAAAACTTATAAATCTGTCGCCTGAATACATTCGTTGTCACCCACTACTTCCAGGCGGCCGCCATGAGAAGCCATCGCCATCGCTCTCGCCGATTAAATAAAAAGCGTATAAAATTGGACTTCAAACCAAAAATAACTACCTACAAATACGAAACAACAATCAGTCTATGTACTGAATAAGTATAATCTTCTAGAGTGCAAGGATTACAATGATATCATTCGATATATTAACACACTGAATTTGAATTTTCCTCGGGTCTCTTGAAAGCGTTGGTTAACGATTTCAAGATTGAAGCCAAGATTCGCGCATGCGCGTGTCGTGACAGTGCCCCTTTAAGTTATGTATTCGATTCTGCCGTTGTTATGTGACTACAAGTTAGCTTACATACCTCCTACATTAATAGAAACGAGAAAAAAAGAAACCAGCGATTTTCCCGTCGAAGTTGATTCCATTTCAATGCACACTAAGTCACTATACTGTATATTTGATATAATGGTTATTTTTGGTTCACTTTCAAGAGCTTACGGCAGAACGTAAGAAAAGAAAAGGGAACGAAAAATATATTGAGCGCGAGCTCGATGACGTATCTATTGCGTGAGAGCGCGCGCATTCGACAAACAAAACACAAAAACATTCAACATTTGTACGCTAACAAACAAGCAACGAAAGAAAAAGCCGGGACGTTTTTTGTCGTATAATAAACAATTTATTACACGGGAAGTTGTCTAATACGGCTGGACATTTTTACTCGTCTGTTTGTATTTTGACTCGCCTACGGCACGACTCGTAAAAATGTAATAACCTCTTTATACAGTACATGTGTGTGTGTGTGTATGTATGTATATGGGCAATTCCACATGAGAGATGGAAAAAATGGATTTCTCAGAACTTGTAAAACTGAATGAATTTGTTTCAAATTATAGTCTATGGTGTTCAATGTTTATGAATTTTATAACATTTTATTGGACTGACATTCAGGGGAGTAACCACAGGAAGCCCAAGCTGTGGTTTTGTGGAGAATATCGTAAAAATATATTTTCCTGTAAATACTGTAACAAAAGACTTGAAACTGTGGTGGTGTCTTGTGGTCTTTATTTACTATACCTGTACAAATTTCCAGCGAATTTCAGCATTTTTTATGTCTCCTCTCACCCTGTAAAGAAAGAAGGCAAGGAAGGAGACGAAGCTCGAAAAATGGCTTCCAAAGCCGTTCAAATATTGCTCGTTTTTTTCGTGAAAATCACCTGGGATTCAAAATTTAACCCCCATCAGCCAAGAGGGGATGTTAGCATACCTTCATAGCTGAAGCTATCAGCCGACGGTGAATCCATAATTCATCCCCATAAAAAGACACGTTTATCCGTGACTCGGAATATCGACGACAGCCAACGGTCGCCACGGTCGAAGGACCTGGGCACTAGCAATAATCGAACCCGCGGGGGGATAGGGTAATGCTTGGTTGGGCCTGCAATTCACACCCGAATCTAAAAATGGCACGGAGGTAAGTTTGTTGCAGGGATGTTTTGCGATCAGTATTGCACCTGGATGGTATAAGGTATATTAATAAGCATAAAACTCATGATTTTACTAGTAATTTTGTTGTGTAGGCTGTTGGACGAGCAACAAGCATTACCCTATCCACCCGCGGGTTCGATTATTGCTAGTGCCCAGGTCCTTCGACCGTGGCGACCGTTGGCTGTCGTCGATATTCCGAGTCACGGATAAACGTGTCTTTTTATGGGGATGAATTATGGATTCACCGTCGGCTGATAGCTTCAGCTATGAAGGTATGCTAACATCCCCTCTTGGCTGATGGGGGTTAAATTTTGAATCCCAGGTGATTTTCACGAAAAAAACGAGCAATATTTGAACGGCTTTGGAAGCCATTTTTCGAGCTTCGTCTCCTTCCTTGCCTTCTTTCTTTACAGGGTGAGGGGAGACATTAAAAAATGCTGAAATTCGCTGGAAATCTGTACAGGTATAGTAAATAAATACCACAAGACACTACCACAGTTTCAAGTCTTTTGTTATAGTATTTACAGGAAAATATATTTTTACCATATTCTCCACAAAACCACGGCTTGGGCTTCCTGTGGAGTAACAACACAGTGAGAACATATGGATATTTTTTGGCTATATTAAATTTGACCTTAATTAGCGCAATTTGAATTTTCTTAGATAAAAGCAAATAAAACCTACAGCTAATGTAAGATTGGTAAATATTTGTGATGGTCTTTCAAAATACATAATCTTGGGAAGACTCCTCAAGCATTAGCAATATTTTGAGGGATAAGAATTTCGTTACAGACGTTACATAGCCAGACTACAAAAACATGATCATTATTTTTGTATTGCAAGCCAAGCCCAAGTCTTCTGATTTCTGGTTTCCCTGGTTCTCTTTGGAAAAGCGATAGGAAACAAAAATATGACAAGAGATTATGCATAGTTCTTTAAAAAGTTACTGAAATCATGTTACAGACGTTACACATTGTGTGTTACAGACGTTATGCAGATATGTTACGTAGTATAAAGTACATGCTTTCTTCACTGTTTTCATATTGTTTTTCTCAACTCTTATTTAAACGGCATGTTGTGAAAAGCATCACAAGATTTTCATGCAAAAATCTGAAATATTTATTTTCAATAGAACCTACAAAAATATAAGTTCTGCAGTTTACAAATTATCACATTGCAATAATAATAATAATTATTATTATTATTATTATTAATATATATACTTGCCATCCTACTAATAGTGTTACACACTTCTAGATCTACTGTCTTATACATTACTTTGTCTCTTGAAAGTATCCACTGCTTTTTAAAATGCATTTTACAGTAAATGGATCACAGCCTTCTACTGTAGCTGAACTGGACCATAAACCAAACAAAATGGATTTACTATATCAATATCATCTCGCCTGGGCCAGTAATATGTTGTAGACCCTTTGATTTGTGATGAATGCAGAAACTAAACCTTAGCAGCCCAGACTAAATTGACTGACAAAGACCTACCGATGTAATACTTGTTTACTATTTAATTACATATATAGACAATACCACACACCAGTTTGGGGGGTTTGAAGGGCTTTATTCAGCCTAAGACCGCACATCGGCCAACTAAGCTCCCTGGGAGGGAGGGTGGGAATATAGAACTGTTACTGTGGCGCGACGTTGCGCCAGTGTACGAAGGCACCAGTGTAGGCACTAGTAACTCTATCCGGGTTAGGCCTACGTCAGACCTAGCTAGCTAATAATTAAATACGAATAAAGTGAACATTATTCAATTCGTAATCTATAATCAACTACATAGTTTAGACTCTGGCTTAGGTCCTATGTACAATGTAAGCTGGGACTGAGTTTGGATTCTGCTCATGCAACTCAATAATCTTTACTTCATGGAATCCTGGCATTCTGTACGGCTCAATAAGAGTATTACCAAGAGCTACATGTAGTGCCCTTGCATACATGTATACACACAAAAACACCACAGTCATAACCGTTCTCTTGTTGTTAGAACATGACTGCTATAAAAGCAGTTAGTGCTGTAGTTTTGTACCGAAAGCTTGAACGTATGCCACACCCATGCACGTTTCCAGAGCTAATCTAATTGTGGATTGTTGCGTTCCACTGTTAGAAAGACTGTCAAGGGCAACAACAATTAAACCTCAGCTTAGGGTACAGTTTTGTATATGGCTACCATGAAGCAGTGTTCACTAATATGGTTCGAATTGCAATGGCAGCAGTACGAGATCACACTCCTCGATTGTTCATGATAAGAAGGAACGCGAGTAACAGAATACAACAGACTTAGAGTAAACTGTATACATATTGTATCATGTTTGCCTTATTAATAGACCACTAGTTATAGAATAGTGTGTGTTCCAGTGTGAGTGTTGTGTTTGAGTGAGTGTGTAAAGTGAGTTTTAGAACTGGGCAATGGTAGGGACACTAGGCTTATTCACACATAGTTCTAAGCTTATATTGTTATTGTCATTTATATTATTAGATTATAGATATGTCAACAATAAATCATTATTATTATTAAAGTCACCTAACCTTGGTACATTGGTAATTTCGTCAACTGAGCACTTTTCAAACCTTTCCCATGGAAGGGTTTTTAGTTTGATTATGTACTAATAGCCACTTGTCAGTGTCTTTATATTATATTAAATAATTATAAGGTGGAAAATTAACCTATTAAATTAGCAATACACATTTTCTAGTGTATTATTTTACCTTTAAGTTTAATTGCATAAAAGATCTATATTTCGTACAGTGTAACGTCTGTAACAAAAGCTGCAACGTCTGTAACACCAAACTTTTCTTCAATGTTTAGAGTGAATAGAATAATGCTGGAAAGTTTACTGTTTATAATAAACTTCAAACATATAGCAAGAGCTCCATCACCAATCATGGTTTTAAAGGTTTTTAAAGAGCAACTGAAATGAAATAGTTTATTGCATTTTATATTATAGATTATTCAAAGAAATAATGATATCATAAATATATTTTTGTAAAATTAATGGTTGCTTTTTACAGTGTAAAAGACCATTGGGCAAAAGAAAACCGGGACATGGGCATGGATGATTTCCAAGCACGACAACACCCGGCTGTTTAACAGAGACTATGGCCAACATACAATTTTAAAGACATTTCATCGACCAAACATTGCACGATCGCATGACCGGCTTAGTTAAAAATACGAATACATTGATGTATGCAATTTATGTTGAAGCCCGAGTTAGTGTGTGACATGCAATGTAACGAGAATTTGTTCAATATCGCAATTCAGTACTAGTGCCATTGTTTAGTTGCCGTTGTCCTCGACGTCGCTGTCCTGTAGCGATAGTAAACTCCATTATAGCTCAAGTTCAAACCCTGGGTACAAATCAGTCTAATACATCGTTCGATTTGTCTCCCAAATTAATCAGAAAATGTACTTATATATGATAATAATGATACTTTGCTATCAAATATAATAAGCCAAAGAAGTAAATAGTTAATGTGTTCAAAATGACGATGAAATGGACTATCGATTGTATAACTGACCTACAGGCGGAAGTAACATGGATATACCAAGCAATCCAGCAACAGCGAGATACTGATAATAGCCACAAGACATGGTAGTGGTTGTATACGATAAATGGTTGCTATTACTGTTAACAACGACTAGATAATGTCAACTGATGAAGGCTGATACCAAGCTGTTTATATCATGTACTATAATTATATTCATATCTTATTGTTTAGAACTTCACCTCTGACATTGGACTATAATTAGTAACGAAACTCATGAATCAATAAATAAATGAAGAAAATATTGGATGGATGGGTTAATATGAAGAATTAAGTCTGAAAGAGATATGAACACATCTTATCACTTATCACTGTTTAGGAAACAAATTAAAGAATCATTGTCACTGTCACGTGCCGAACCGAGCCGAACCAGCGATGATAAAGTCGGCTGATTCCGGAGATCGGCCGACTTTATCATCGCTGGTTCGGCTCGGTTCGGCACGTGTTCCGAAGAAAGTTCGTTGAAACCGAATACGATACAATGTGAAGCTGTTGGTGCTACGGCTCGTCACAAGCAAGGTTGACCTCGATTTAATTCACAACTTTAAAAGCGAGTAGGTCAGTGATGAACCGATTGGATGTGTGCTAGGGGAATGTGAGAAAGGGATTATGTGAAAAAATCGATAACATTTCGAATTTTTGTAGGCTTTTCGAGGCCTCGAAAATCGCCGTAGCCAAGATTAGGAGTCCGTAGTTTCCAGCCTTCTCTTCCTTTACAGGGTAAGGGAGAAAAAAATTAAAAACGGCCTAAAACGCAAAACTAACACATCAGGGCAATAGAACAGTAAATTATCAACGCTGTGGTGAATTTGCAGTCCTTTATTGACAACGTAAGTGCCATTATACGTTATTTTGTAATTCTACATACATTCTCTACAATTATTCACAAGATCACAGCTTGGGCTGCCTGTGGTTTGGTGTGTGATATAACGGGCCGTTCATACTTGGACCATTTTGGATCGATCTAATTTGGATCGATCTGAGCTCAGTTTTCGAGAGCCTTCACACTATAAACATGTATAAACGTACCACACACAAAAACACACTCAGGTAGTCTAACCAAAACCGGATGCCAAAATTAAAAAAGGGCCACATTAAACCGTTTTCAACAAATATTGCGTTTTATGCATCGGAGAAAACTTCAGCAAAAAAGGTATTTGATGACACCCAATGAAGTCTATTATGGGCGGTCAACAACAGAAATACAGTTCTGGATAATCAACCAGAGTGGCCGGGTAGTTTTGCTTTAGAATGAGATATGAATACTTACAAAATAAGAGAGAACAGGTGTTATCCAATTAAGATGTGCTGCATGACCTAGATTTCAGGCAAAGGAAAATAAACTTTCACATTCATTCTTATCAAACTTATTGCCATAACTGAACTGAATAATTGTTTACAATTTCTGGATATCAGCATGATAATACGACTGCTGCCTGTGTTGTTTGTATGGAGCTTCAGCTTGAGGCACATGGCGACCAGCAATGGCACTTGCCAATAGAGCCATCGAGTCACTCTGGGCCTTCATTTCTTGCTTTCTTAGTTCAGCATCAACCTTTTCCAGCTGTTCCATGCAATAACAGATGAAACTTGTCCGTTGTCTTTTCAAATGGTGTATTGGGTCAAAGCTCGAACTCAAGGGTTCCTCCTCTTCGGTTCATTTTAAGATGGTGTTGACTAAAAAGTTATTATTTAAACAGTTTTTTTAGTTTATTTAAACACGGTAAACTCATCAGTAACATAACAATATAAGTTGATATACAGTCATTTGCAAAACTTCTGGCCGCCACGATATATCAATGAATCCCATAGCTCATATGAAACTCGCACGCTGATTGGCTGAGAAGCAAACCGGATGAGAGGCAATTCAGCGTGGAATTCAACACTTTGAAAAGCTGAATTCAACGATATATAGGGATCCCGCGCTGAATTTTGTATTCAAGTTCGATTTTCGTCTTTGTTTCTCACCAAGAGAACAAATAAACTTTGAGATTGCTTACAAAAGGAACAAACAAAAACATTTACAGACAGAAATAATGAATTTTTGTTTTGCAAATGAGATTAAAATCAAGACATTTGAAAAGCTGAATTCAATGAAAAAACAGGAAGCCCGCACTTTTGATGTTGTTGTCGCAAGACAACAACATTGAAAACAATTAAACAATCGTAAAGGTGCAGTAATAGATGATCTCACAAATTTAGTAACCGCGCCTCTCGTGCGCACTAGAGCGAGGCTTATTATGCAAACAAACAAACAACTTGATACCGCCGATACGGCCATCTTTGTTTCACTATAACTATTTCTTCAGCTTTTCCCAATTTTATTAGAGTTTTTCAATCAAAATTTTCATAAATAGTCAAAAGATGTATATAATAATATAATATTGGGTAGAATTTGTTCAATTTTTCAAAGATTTTTACGAATATTTTCACTTCTGTCGGCTCACACGTGCACTGTCAAATTTAAATGGCCGAAACGTTCGATAATCAGCTTGTTTCTACGCCTTTAAAAGAGGAAAACAAAGCCACGAAGTCTCTACAAGCAAGTGACATCCCTGGGAGCCAATTAGATTTAACAAGGCTCAGTTGTTATAGGCTACAGGAGCTGAAATTGGCTATCTTGCTGCGGAGATACTTTGAAAAATCTTCTTGCATTCAACGGTAAGATATTAATTTCCACGAAAACGAGTTTTAACTCGTTAAAAGCTTATACTCTGGGAATACAATTTCTTTGTTTACGATAGCTTACTTGAGTATTTTTCTCGTCCTTCTAGTATTATTAAACGATTATGTCAAGAATGGTCATAATGAGGTAATTATAGATCCTACTCCTGGTAAAATCTATTGTAGAGGGAAGGATTTACAACAAAAGGACTGCATGATTGATGGTACATGTAAATGTACCTTGGCTCCAACAAATGTATCCAGTTCAAAAAGTGACTGTATGAAAGGTATAGAAGATTTTTATTTTTTTCTGATATGACTGTATACATGTATGTATGCTTATGTACTAAATGATTACACCCTAAAGCTACAATCAAATTAAATATTTTATAAGCTTATGTTCAATCAATCTTTAGGGGATTATTGGAAGAACACCTCCATGATGCAGTGGACAAAATCTATACTTGATGCACCGACATTTACTATTAAAGAACTAGAGACATTCTTTCAAGCATCAGGAAAGACTGGGAAAACCCACCAGAGGGCAGAAAACCTTTTTTGACCATGGCAGAATGTATGAGCCGGTAGCTTTGGAGAAATACAAATTATGTATGTCAGAAGAAAATCGAAACACAGGAGTATATCCTTGTGGACTTGTCTTAAACCCTAACACCTGCTGGCTAGGTTGCTCACCTGATTCCAAAGTGGTGTTTGGAGATTTATGTGGTATTGTAGAATGTAAATGCCCTGAACAATATAAGTTCTGTAATATTTTTGATATTGCCAATGACTCAAGTAATGCAAGTAATGTATGGATCAATTTGGGACTACAAATTCCCTGACCCTGGACCGCCAGAAATAACAAATTCCCCGCCTCAGGGCAACGGAAAAGTAACCAACAATTGAATATATTAAAGGCATGTTTAATAATATAGCTAGACACCTTTTGGAAATAATTATTGACCATAACAGTAGAGATAAGAAGTCACCTGTGCTAAAACACTGCCTTTTTTTTCAAAGAAAGCCTTTAACTTTGCAAGACCTTGTTTTTCAGCCAGTCGGCTACAAAAGTAGTCTCTTTACCGGCAAATTACATTATTATGAATTACTTACTCCTCCATATTGATTATACGCTTGGCCAAGTTATCACCACCCCCCACCCCCGGGGTAACACGTCAGTTGCACAAAATCCCCACCCCTGGGACACAGGTCCTTACAAATCCCTGGGGTATGCCGAGGGGGGGGGGGGGGGGGGGGGTGGTATCAGCTGGAATTGATTGATGCATAACACTTTTATGCTTTATGCTTTATGTTCATGAAAACAAAGTGGAGCTACGTAAGACACATTCTACTTACTTCCAAATTATTCAATGCCAGTTGGCTTTGACAGGAGCTCAGTTTTGTGATTTGGCGGTTTATACATGTACTTTCTGTAGCATTGCTGTTATAAGAATTACTTTTGATGCCCAATTCTGGGAAAATGTAGTAGATGTGGTTGGGACAAGGTATTTTCAGTAATCTACCAAAGTTAGTACCGTACATCAATAAATGTTGTAAATATATTTTAATAAATAATATCAATATTTAAATAAAAAATATCCAATGAGATGCATGATGTTTACTATATTGTAGATTAGAAGCAAACTGATGAAATTTGCTTTTACATGTTGTGAATCCTTTATTCAGGAATCAATTTGCCACCGTGCAGCAAAGTCTAATAACATTAATCTCAGAGGGATTATCCCTGAAATAAATTTATGATATTTTGTGAAGAACTTTATATTTTTAATTATTTACTGGACTGGTCTATATTATGCACCAGTACATATGGATATCCAGACAATATCTGAACTAATTTGTATGGATTAAAAATGGATATAAATCATGCAGTCTTACCAAAATCTGCTGTAAGTTTGTGATTTAAAAAAATACAATGCATATTTGCTAGCTAAATCTCCATCAAAAAGTACTGGTACATGTGGCTGTACTATTTTGTAGCTCAAACTGTAACCTAGCTCAAGCCCTGCTTACTTACTATATATCTGTAAATACTCAGTAATAATATTGATGGAAATTTACTCCTTTCTGCTCTGTGAAGTAGTAAAATACAAGATGACCTTGCATTACATGTACAATGTCAACAATAATTTTGTGTGAGAAGTTACCCTGTTGGAGTCTCTTTTTCATACCAGGTATGACCCTTGGCGTAACTCTTTATTATATTTTTATAGTCAATCATAGGGAGTACCCAGGCCCCGGTTGCACGAAGGGTGAATAAGGATTTATCCTTGGACTGATAGTTCAGCATTACATATCCACCCTTCCTGCAACCTAGGCACCAAATAATTCAATTTTAACTGGCTGTGAAGATGACTTTTCCCCGCTGTCTTGAACTATGTATACTTTTAAAAGCCAACTTCTGAACTGATAAATATTCATGCAGCCTTGTACAGGTGTTAAAGCCAGATGCCTGCTTGTTAAGAACCCCCTTCATAATATTGAACATTATTTCCCAGTTCATTAGTTCTTAACCTACCGCAATCATGTAGCTGACTTGCTAATATACTGTTTGAACCTCATTCCTTATTACACAGAAATTATAGGATCTTGAAACATTACAAGAAAACTACATATTGTAAATATCTGATTAGCTGAGCCATGCATTGTAATTGGAATAGACCTATCAAAAATTGCAAACTTTTTTATTCTACTAATCCCATTCTCAGAATACGAAACACGCGTGCTGTACCTTTCAACGTGTTTTCTTTGCGATGCAATCCTTTGATTAATAATTACTTGATCAGTAGTAAACTGCATTCTGTCCTCTAGGAAAATAGGTATGTTGAGCTTTACACCAAGTGGGCCCAGTAAATTAATTAAGGTTCTCTTATTTGAAAACCTTTATCAGCCATCAAATCATCACCTGGATTCCAAAACTTCCAGAACGATATTATAACATTTCAGCTCACCTCGGGCTCGGACTTGATCTGTGGAAATTTCCTCTTTTACATACTTCAGTGTTTCAGCTGTTATGGATCATCTATCTTTTTTCACATCATTTCACGTAGCTTTTGACCTTTTTTCAAACTTTTGCCGGCGAGGACGTTGTAAGACGGGACGAGGACGTTGTAAAAAGGATTGCCTGACATTTTTGTCGCTTTTACACATATCTTTCTCAGTACATACATCCATGATGTGTACGTAAACAATCACAAATCTCGGATGAATGAAAAGCTGATGAAAATGTAGTAAAAACGCCAAAAACTTTCACTAGAAGAGTTTCAATGTACTCGCTCGACAGATCACGTGTGTTTGTTTGTTTGCATAATAAGCCTCGCTCTAGTGCGCACGAGAGGCGCGGTTACTAAATTTGTGAGATCATCTATACGGGCAACAAAATCGTGCAACTTGTCGCGCAACATTTACAGATTGTTGCGTTGCAAGTTGCAGAGCAATGTTTCTCGTATTACCATCGTTCGTGCAACTTGTCGCGCAACAAATTAAATTTTCGGTCATTTGTTGCAGGTTGCAAAACTTTGTTGCATGAAGTAGAAAGAGCTTCTACTTTGTGCAACAAAGTTTTGCAACCTGCAACACGAAAATGTGTTGCGCGACAACTTGCGCGAACGATGGTAATACGAGAAACATTGCTTTGCAACTTGCAACGCAACAATGTTGCGCGACAAGTTGCACGATTTTGTTGCCCGTATTACCGCACCTTAAAACGTATACCTTGCAAGCTAAAATTAATAATCTTCTGAATGAATGATACTCCAGATCGATGCACTGATAATTATTGAAATTTCTCAGCGAGATAATAATTTATTTATTTACAAAACTTTCACCTAAGTTTAAGAAAGAGACCACGAAGTACAAGTCATGACAGTTTTTCGTGCAACTCGTCTCGCGAAAAAAATTGTTGCAGGTTGCAGGCCACCATGTCACACGTACAATTTTCGTTAGCAACTTGTCTTGTGTTTTGGTCTGTTTTTATTATGTTGTAAGTTCTCCCTTTCTCAGTGATCGACTCGTTCGCTCTAGTTGTGGCGCGAGACAAGTTGCATGGACCCATGTTACACGCAAATTTTTGAAAAAATTGTTGCAGAAAGTAGAAGCTAGTTCTACTTTTCGTGCAACAAAAAAACGAAAAAAAGTAGTCGCGCAGGGGATGTTACACGTAAAAAACGCTCTTGCAACCTGCAACAATTTTTTTCGCGTTGCACGAAAAAACGTTACGTGTAACAGCGCCTTAACCGGCTCCAGCAACAACTACAATCTGATAGAAGCCAATAGATAAACAACAACAATAGTCCAATTTAATACAGAATTTTATACACCTTTAATACAGAATTTTATACACAAAATCTGTACCTGTAATATGGCCAAAATCATACAAAACTGCAAATTATCCAGTTGGCTTTGCTTGTCGCTCGGCTGCCGGCTTTGACTTGTTCAGTTGTTGTAGTTGTGCATGTACTGGATGTAGCTTCACAATTACTGAATCAGAGCGATTACCTCTGGCTCTGTTTATCGATAAATATGTATTTGTCTGAAATCTTTTGTCGCTGAGAATCATTAGCATTCAAGGAACGTAGTTAACAAATCCATCAATGTCGACGTCCTGTGAAAATTTGAACTGTTCAGCTTCTCATTCAAGCGGCAGCTCTCTGATCGGATTGAAAGACAGCAAAAAACGTCAGTTGAGAAAATTTGAACGATTTCGCGACTTGTGCGATATCGCCTTTTCTCGTGAATTCAACGCGTGGAATTCCCTCGTCATCCAATGAATTTACCTATAATATCAATATATAGGGTGCATTATGGGTAATTAAATAATACTATTTTGAGTTTCCTAACTTATTAAATGAAGCAAAATACAAACGTAAGACTAAAATAAACATTATACTAATTATTTCTACCAACTTTGCTGGCGTTAACCCGCTTTAAGGGGAATTTTCGATTATTTAATTACCCATAATGCAACCGATATATTGATATATTGATATTTCTTAGCGGCCAGAATTTTTGCAAATGACTGTACAAAAAAATATCTATATTTATATATGCATACTATTTACATGATTGCCGTGTGGAAGTCTGATCATGATGTTCAGAGTGTCTGATTTATTTCAATTTCCCTTTTAGAATTGCCCAATGGAGTCCAGGTATCTTATCCATGATGGTAGGTTGTTCCATATTTGAGCCCCGCTGTAGCTAAAACTACGTTTTAGATACTTTGTGTGATGCTTGGGCATTGCAAGTTTTCTGTCAGAATTTCTAAGATTATATTCTGTGCTACAAGGAATGAACATATCGTGTAGGTACGTTTGGATTAGTTGGTGGAGGGAGTTCAACATCAGCTTGAAGCATGCAGTAATGAATTGGTCATATTTTTAACATAAGCTTAGGGAAGAAAACACAAATATTGTGGACGTTAGATATCCCGGCGTTGAAGGTGGTCGTCGGCAAGTACGACCACTCCCGTCCCTGGCTTCCTCCATGGGTTCGTCCCCATCCTCCCCATCCTCCCCTCCCACCATCCCGTACTCGCGCTCGGGTTTGATATATCACATGCATGTTATTTGGTTATATGCTCTTGGTTTGTTCATCGGTTCTTTTGAAAGCTGTCAGTAGTATAGTAGAGATGGAATTATCCTAGTTTTTATTCGGTGGAGGGAGACGTTATATTTGGTGGATAACATTCGGTGGACCCTTCGGTGGATGACGTCATATTCGGTGGACGATGACGTCATCAGATTCGGTGCAAATTCGGTAGAAGCTTCGGTGGATGACAGAGATTAGATTAGAGAGTGCAAGAAACTGAGCCTTTTTTTCTTTCAAAGGATTTTATTGATTGAACCTTCATAATTTACAACCAATTTCTCTTTAATCACAAAGTAGCACATCAAAAATGTTGTTGGAATGTATAAGGGTTCGCTTTTGTTTCTTTTGGAACATCTAATTTGTGAAATAGTTTATTCAATAAAAAATCCGTTGGTGAATGGCTGCCCCCTGTTCTTTTTCCCTTCTCATACAATATTTTAATATTTACAAATATTCATACACATCTAGTCTATCGCTTAATGAAAGTGTTTGCAAATGCCTCCTGTTCGAGTTTTCAATACTTTTCTTAATTGGTTGTGATATATTTGGTAAACAATTTCTGTTTCTTGTTGCTGTGCTGGTGATGTTTTACTTGTGGCATAAGGAGTTTTGCTGTTCTCGTTAAAACAGCTAAAGCATTTTTTTGTCCAGCAACATTTATCAGTTAGCTCAGTAGTATACAGTGTAAAGCCCTCCGTGTGTGTAGGGCTAGATTGAAAGTGTGGCCATTACGTAAATACGTATTGTTTACTTTGGAATAAGCCATCTATACGCTTTGAGACTCAGTATGACGGTTACGTAACGTTCATTACTTATGGCTACGTAAAGACGTATTGTTTACGTTGGAATAAGTCTATACGTTTTGATACTCAGTATGACGGTTACGTAACGGTTGATACGTATTTGGTTCACTATTGCTGACGTCCATTTGTTTTGAACGAAGAGGTTCGTACATTCCTGTTGGATCACCGTGTTGTGATGTTTTGGTCGCTGGGTCGAGCTGTTGATAATGACCAGGATCTTGATTGGTCTGTCTGTTGTCTGGATTTCCTGGTATTTCATACTGACATGACGTGTTTGGTGTGTGTGGCTGGACATGAGAAGGTTGAACAGATTCGTACTCAACACTTGGTTGGCTTGATGGTGGTACATGTAATGCTGCACTAGACGAAGGTGACGTTGTAACCATCTCAACTACGTTCTGTAAATCATTAACATCATTTTATTATATGAATTTTTTCTCGTTTTGAAAATTAGAGAAAAAATATGCTCTCGTCGGTATGTGCTGTTCCCCTTGGGATTCTATAAAGGTATTTAAGGGTCGTTTGTTTAAGGGTGTGTCCTCTTGGTGCTCTCTTCTGGAGACTGAACGTCTTAAATTTTGATGGACTCTTTGATGTTTGATTGTTTACAATTTTGTTTTGTTCTCTTTGTTTCAGTGTTTTCCAAGGAATGCAATTTTTTGCTGAATGGTTGGGACGATCTGTGCCCTGTTTCCAAATTGGTAACTTTTGTATCTTCAGAGAGAGATAAATTGTAATTGACCGTTTAAAGGGTCGTGTTGTGCCCATTTATATTAAATTAAATTGGAATATGGTATTCCTGTTAACGTTAAGTAAAATTGGGACGTGATGTGCCCGTAGGGACGCGATGTGCCCATAAAATTGCAGTGATATTGGGACGTGATGTGCCCGTTAATGTTATGTAATGTTTGGGACGTGATGTGTCCGTAGGGACGTGATGTGCCCATAAATTGCAGTGATATTGGGACGTGATGTGCCCGTTAATGTTATGTAATAATTGGGACGTGATGTGCCCGTAGGGACGTGATGTGCCTATAAATTGCAGTGATATTGGGACGTGATGTGCCCGCAAATATTATCGTAGGATTGGGACGGTATGTGCCCGTAAACTTGAAGTAAAATGGGATTGAAGTGCCAATAAACCTTTTTGAATGTTAAATTCCCCTTCCTTGTAGTTGACTTCGTTGCCCTTGCTCCTCAATAGGAGGGATTTTTATTTTATTTTATTTTATTTCAATTTATTTTTTCCATACTGAATCTTTGTGATTAGCGTGTTAATGTTGTTGCAAGTTTTTGTGTTTTTCAGATGTGTTTCAGTCTTGTATGTGGCAGGAAGGAGTTCAGCGCTGCAATTCCAGATCATCTTCAAGAGACAGCCAAACGCGTAAAAGAATCAGTTGTTGCCTCCAAGGCCAGCGGTACCGTGAGGACCTACTTATCAGGTTTCAAGCGTTGGAAGCGGTGGTGTAGTGTAAATCATGTTTGTGCGTTTCCAGCTAATCCATTTTTGGTGGCAGTTTATCTCCAATGTCCTTATTCAAGGTGCTACGTCTGCCTCACCTATTCTTAATGCAGTCTACAGCATCGACTGGGCGCTGCAGTTGGGAGGCCTTTCGAAGATTTCTTCCCATCCTCTAGTCTCGTCTATGTGCTCTGCCTCTCAAAGAATTTTGGGAAGACCAAAACTCAAAAACGAACCTATTACAGCAGAGATGCTGAAGATGTTGGTTGAGTCAAAAACCAAAGATAAGTGTCCTTCCTTGATTGATTTAAGAACTGTAGCCTTGTGTTTAATAGGTTACGCGGGATTTTTTCGTTTCAGTGATTTGGTTAAAATTAGGGCATGTGACGTGAAGTTTTCCTCTTCTTTTTGTAGAATTTTCGTCGAATCGTCCAAGACAGACCAGCTGCGCGAAGGTGCATGGGTGACGATTGCTCGATCCGACCTGGTCACGTGCCCCGTTAAAACCTTGGAACTCTATATTGGCGCAGCTGATATCAACTTGGATGATGATTTGCCTTTATTTCGAGCGATTTCTCCGCCTGCCTCGTCTTCCAAACTTCGCCAACAAAGCATCAGTTATACGAGAGTGAGGGAGCTTATCAGGGACGCCTTCAAAGACTTTACAGACGTTTCCACTATAGGAGTTCATAGTTTGAGAGCTGGTGGAGCCTCTGCTGCGGCGAATGCGGGTATTCCCGATAGACTTTTTAAGAGACACGGAAGATGGTCCAGCGAGAATGCCAAAGATGGCTATATTAAGGACAATTTAGACAATATGCTCTCTGTTTCGAGAGCTTTAGGGATTTAGTTTTCGACCGAGCCCAGCAGGTCGGAGAGTGAGGTCCATGGGGCTGGGGATTTTCCTCGTTGAATATCGTAACGAGCACGCAGAGGTTTTTCATCCTATGGATGCTCGTACTCACTCTCCTTTATTATAGTTATTATATATGACTTTTGTCTATGAGGCTCTTCCTAGACTGATTCTTCTAATAAAATATCCGTGCAGTCTTCAGCGAGCACGCGACAAACAACATATGGTTGTTGGTTTTGTTTTGAGGTTGGAGGGTGCACGGGTTTTGATTGGGATAGTAAATTAGACGAGTATGATTTTCTTGCGATCAACACTGGAATTTTGTAAAGAAAACAAGAACAACGACTATAAATGTATGTTTTAGTTTAACCAATCAACTTACAGGTACATACATACAATGATACTCACATCATAAACTGAATCGGTAGGAGTTTTCCTAATAAAAGAGAATTAATAAAATTAAGTCTAAACAAAGGAAAGCCACATATTCAAAACAACATGTCGTGTGTAACATGGGCAGAGAGTTGTATGTGATTATAATACAGTACTGATGGATAAGAGCGAGCAGCCATTTTGTTAGCTTGTTTTGTTTTCAATAGATTGTGTTAACGATTCACAAAAGCCTCTCCAACATGGCAAGAACAAGAGTCACGTGGCTCATCTCCCACAATGCACTTCTTTGTATTATTATTAGTTATTGTTAACGCGTTTTGACGTCATCTATGCATGTGTTTTGACCAAAGTGATGCACGGCCAAGTTATTTGAAATCAAAGTTACCTGGACTGTGACTTTGTTCTTTTCACGTTTCTCCAAATGTACAACACCAGCTGCAGTATGTTGAATAGTAAAGACACTGCGAGGAAAGTTGAGCCCACACCAACTACCGTAGCACCTGATAGGAACAGAACGGTACATCTATATCTGGTTATCTGTCAATGTGTTGGATTATCCCGCTAAACATGAGTGTCTTCTGCCATTTGTTCATTATTACAGATTTCTATCTGACTAATCAATGTGCTGTTTGTAGTTTTCAATGGATCGTAAAATCACAATAGTTTTCTAACAAATGTGTTCGCAATGATTCAGTGATATCAAAGCTCGTTCATTTTAGAGAGCGATAAAAAGAGATCAACGACCACATGACCATAAATGGACAGTAGTTGAAGGATTATTTTAATTAAGAAATGAATTAATTAATATGTCAAGGACGTACAGTGCTCACATCAATAGAATATTTCAAGTTATTACATTAAACTAATGCATGAAGCCTATGTACAGAAACATTTTGATTGAGTTTAATATTTCAAGTGTTTGTACTTACATGTACTATATCCCTTTTGATGGTCAGCTGACGTGCATAAAGAACTGTTTGTGTAACCTAGGTAACAAAACACGAAAACCACCAAACACAACGTTATCAGATGCAGGTATATTTGCCATTACCAAGATAGAATGAGGTGAGAGAAGTAATCTCCCGTATTGGGCTCTTGACCCATTATATCGCCGTTATTTATATTTTTAGAACTCAATCTGTTTTGGAAACGGAATTAACGTGATTGGTCAGATCATATAAGGCGAGGTCGCGGAGGCCGTTACGCACGGCTTTGATGAAAAGTCAAAATTGAGTGAAGTGAGCGAAGAAAATCTTCTCAACTTTCTCGAGCATTTTACAAATTTTAACTTCAAAAATTCAATAAAGAATTTTACCAAGTTATCGATCCTTTGTGGATTTGACTGAAATTATTGTGAATTTGGGACACTTGAGACGATTCTGTAGATTCATTTTTTAAAGGGCCGAATATGGAGATGCTTGTTCTTGAATTAAATTTTCATCAGGACCAAACTATGCCTGGTGCTTCAAGGTTTTGGTGATGTTTGCTCTTGCAATTTCGTGTTTTCCAACGGCGACATGATGGGGTACCAGGGATTCCTTCTCTTACCTCATTTACTCTTGCCTTTACCTAAACGTGTGGAAGACTGGATTCGAATCGTGATCGCAAAGCATCTATGGATTGTCGAACTCAATCTTCCACTCGTT
Source organism: Actinostola sp. cb2023 (assembly GCA_033675265.1). Lineage (NCBI taxonomy): Eukaryota > Metazoa > Cnidaria > Anthozoa > Actiniaria > Actinostolidae > Actinostola > Actinostola sp. cb2023. The sequence continues at coordinate 25,456 of JAUJYZ010001592.1, read as the reverse complement.
TAGATTTCATTTATTTGTTGTTTCGTACTTCAAGGCATTACAGACATTGACCAAAGAAGTTCTTGTATAATTAAACAATTACCTAAACGAGCAGGGGACCGGGACCAAGTCCGTATAACTAATTCAAATGAATAAGAAACTAGCAAAAATGGGCTTCATTTCCTGAGAGAGCAAATCAAACTTAGCTAGTCTGGAAAGTTTTGTGAACTTCGCGGGCTTAATATTGACGATGCTAGAGGGCATCAAAGACGTCTATTTTCCCATACAAACTCAGTAAATTTTTGACGTTGTCCAGCCAAACCATACATTAAGGACCTTAAGCACCAGGACGACGACGTCGAGGACGACGAAGTTCGAATAAAGTGTTTTGTCGTATATTGTTTTCATAATTGCTTCATATTCCGTGTTTTCACTAAATTTGCGCCGCCTTTCACGAATGATATCGTCTTTTTGTGGTCCGGTTGACTGAAACCACTATCTGCACAGATAACGAGCTGACGTTCTCGTTCTCTTTGCGTCGTCAAACATAAGCATTTCACGTCGTAGTTTAGCTCTCAACGACTGGAGTTAAGACAAAATCGAGCTCATTTCAAACATTCCAACAAGAAGATATTGAATGTTGTAATTAACGCTGTTGTTTCTCTGAAGTCGTCGTCGTCCATTCCGTCCTCGATGCTTGGGGTCCCTATTATTTTGGCTGGACAACACAATTTCAAAAGTTTATAATTCCGACAGAATTTGCTCAAATCGCATCAAACATTGCATTAATTAATTTCGTAATTGCATTAATTCTAATAAACTCGTTCCCAGTACCCTGCTCGTTCTGGTAATGGCTAATTGAACAATTGTTTATTCTTACCAAGAGTTATAGTAGTGGGTGTAGTAGTGGGTGTAGTAGTAGTTTCAACAGGTATAGTCACAGTCTCTGCTTTACTATCATCTTGTAGGCTTTCTCCATCTTTATTCCATGCAGTAACAATAAAACTGTACTTCTTTCCTGGATCAAGGTTTTCTACCGTGTATGTGAACAATGTAGCAGTCACGTCTATCTTTGACAAACTGCCATCCATTCCAATGACTTTCTTGTGGATTGTGTATTTTATTATTTCACCTCCATTTTCGTCAGGTTTTGACCAGGTCAACGTTACTGATGTCTGATGGATACGAACCTCAAGCTCAGGTAAAGATGGTGGACCTGATAAACAGATCAATCGCAATTATTTCATTTGCTAAAAAAAAAATCCTTACACAATGTACATTATTTACAAATAGATGATGGATTTCTTTGTTCTAGACAAAAATAATGCATGCCAGAGGTCTTTCAGTAAAGCTGCAATCCCATGAGTATTAAAATGCATGAATTCCTGAGTCTAGATCCCCCTCCCCCTTTCAATGTTGCTGTTTGGGATTGAAATTCAATGTATTCAAGCAGCAAGAGTTCCAGACTTTTGGTAAGCGTGCAATACATTATGAGATTATTACAAAGGAAAAGCGAGCACCAATTCTAGACACAAGCTATGTTTTTGCTCACTTGGTGCTCACTTTTCCTTTGTAATAATCTCATAATGCATTGCGCGCGTACCGGAAGTGGCACTCTTGATGCTTGTAGATGTATAGCCTCAGATAGTACAAACCATCACAAACCATAACTGACCAACACTGAGGTAGGGGAAGAGAACATAGGTGTCTTGTATATATATTGCAGATGATTACAAGTGGATGAGCAGCATGCGAGTGCATTCAACAGATTTTCAATAATAATAATAATAATAATAATAATAATAATGATATTAATAATAATTAATCTTTAGCCAGTGTAAACCCTTCAGCTGATGCTGATATCAAGACCTCAGAAGTGTGATATTGTTGCCGAAAAGCCTTAATTTGTTTAATGCTCCATCAATAAAAAATATATGTATATAATATGTATATTTGTCTAGAATACAGAAATCCATCATCTACTTGTTTTATTAATACTTATATACCACTACATATAACTCATTTTGTGCGAAAATAAACTATCATGTTTAGTACTGTGCTTTTTCTCTTCTTTTTCAGTGACTTCATTTAACTCTTTAGTCGAGTTCATCGTCCAAAATTTCATTGAAATCCATTTTCCATATGCCGGCTTAGCTAGACACCAGGAAATTTAAAGTTGTTAATATAAAAGTTATTTACGAGAAACAGAAACTGGTCTTTTGATATCTCTCAGCTGTGCGTCTATAAAATACATATTACATCACAGAAATAACTATAGTTTTTCATATTTATATACACCAGCCTATTTCAAAATACGTTGTTGTGTTCAAAACAACAATCGTCAAGCCAAGACTGAAGTGAATGCTGTTTTTTTGTTGGAAAATTATTCAAATCAGACCTACATTGTATTTTCTATGGAACGAAGTGTGATTTGCAAACAAACATGTGAAAATGTTCATATTTTGTAAGTAGTCCTCGTATGGAAACAATAATATTGTAATTTAACAATTTGTCAACACAAAACCAAGATTCACTTCGGTCTTGACTTGACGCTTGTTGCTTTGAACGTTTTTAAGTAATACCAAGCAGGGCCTCACTGAAAATCACTATAATTGTGAGTGGGCTCCCTGATTAAAGACCTTAATTATATTATTATTTAAGAATAACGCACACCTAGCTACATGTACATGTAGCTTCCAATCAAATCATGTGTTTACGATGTTTCCATAATAATAATTAAGTTATACATTTTTGTAACTATCATAGTTATACATGAAACATACCTTGTTTTTTAGTTGTGAAAACCTTGCTTGATACATTCCCATATCCTGCAACATTCCTGGCGTAAAATTGGACTTTATACTCTGTATTCTTTGTCAGACCAATGATACTCTTATTAGTGTTTGGTGCACTGATATGAAGGGTCTTTGAATTAATCAGTAATTTGTAGTCAATGATTGGGCTACCACCATCGTACACTGGTCTTGTCCATCCTATAATTACCGATGATGCTTCAATATCTGTAACAGTAATGTGGGAAGGTCCTGGAGGAACTAAAAAAATGTGAAAAGGAGGTTAGACACATTGATAAACACTGTCAAGTTTGAAGCTACAAGAATCTGAAGATTATCCACAAACATCTAATGATATCCAAGAAAAGGCCTCTCTATTACATTCTTGTCTCACAATAAACAAAATAACTTTTAACAATCCTTATATATAATTCCTTGCATGCATATTGAATAAACTACTTTTTCTTGTTCCTCTTGGTCACACTCCCCCCAGGTAAAAATGAGAGGCGGGATCCCGCCAATCCCAGCCGGGATCCCACCCGGGATTGCCGGGATCCCACCTCTTTTGGCGGGATCCCACCTATCCCGGCCGGGATGACAAAAAGATCCCAACTGGGATCCCACCTCTGAGTTGGGACAGTAGTGAATATTGCCGGGATCCCACCTCTGAAGGCGGGATCCCACCTATCCCGGCCGGGATGACAAAAAGATCCCAACTGGGATCCCACCTCTGAGTTGGGACAGTAGTGAATATTGCCGGGATCCCACCTCTGAAGGCGGGATCCCACCTATCCCGGCCGGGATGACAAAAAGATCCCAACTGGGATCCCACCTCTGAGTTGGGACAGTAGTGAATATTGCCGGGATCCCACCTCTGAAGGCGGGATCCCACCTATCCCGGCCGGGATGACAAAAAGATCCCAACTGGGATCCCACCTCTGAGTTGGGACAGTAGTGAATATTGCCGGGATCCCACCTCTGAAGGCGGGATCCCACCTATCCCGGCCGGGATGACAAAAAGATCCCAACTGGGATCCCACCTCTGAGTTGGGACAGTAGTGAATATTGCCGGGATCCCACCTCTGTTGGCGGGATCCCACCTATCTCGGGTGGGATGACATCAATATCCCAACTGGGATCCCACCTCTGGACTTTGGACAGTAGTCAATATTGCCGGGATGCTAGATTGGGGGCGGGATCCCACCTATCCCGGCTGGGATGACATCAATATCCCAACTGGGATCCCACCTCTGGACTTTGGACAGTAGTCAATATTGCTGGGATCCCACCTCTGTTGGCGGGATCCCACCTATCCCAGCTGGGAAGACATCAACATCCCAACTCAGGGATCCCACCTCTGGATTTGGGACAGCCATTATATCCCAGGTAGGATGCAAGATCCCACCTACATGTATCCCAGCTCAATCCCATCTCTGGAATTGGAAGCGTGAAAACTAAAAAAGGGCACTAACAATTTGAAATTATAATGGGATGGATGTGTTAAAATTGATTACACAATAAATTATTACACTTGTATTTATTAGTGACAATTATAAGTGACTACCATGATTTTAGATAACCACGCTTTGATTCCCTGAGCACCTTTGTGAACTGTACAGAACATATGCAACAACAACAACATTTATTTAAATAATTTATTTGAGTCAAAAACTTGCATATATTGAGTCATTTACATGTGAGCCAGCTTGCACATAAAAATTACAATGAAATCATATTTCATGATGGAAGTTCAAATAAGATAAAATATTATTGTTTAAAGATTCCAATTAACTCTTTCAGTTGACAAAAGAGTTATCAAATGCTTAGATAAAGCTTACCTTATTACCCTGATAGACTACTGGATAACAACCTGTGAAAAACCTGTGGATTTATTTATTTAAAAAACCCTGCTAAAGCAAAGTTTTGCCAAAATGAAAACATTATAAAATATTTTATGAAACATATATATTACACTCACATGAAAATCTTTGAAAAAGCATTTGCACAATAACCTGATAAAAATACAAGTCAATCCCCAGAAGAACATGAGTACTATATGTCTATGAGTAAAAAATATAGTTTGCCATCGCAAAATCAATCAATAAAAAATAAATCAAACTCAGAACACATTTTAACATAAGCTTAACTATATCAGTTTTAATATCAAACTCAGAACACATTTTAACATAACTATATCAGTTTTAATACACTCTTTTGTGATGACCAAATCTCAAAAAGGCCAGTGTTTGAGAAAACTATGCACTTGAACACTAACAAACTAAGATTTGGGAATTAGTTTAAAATAGATTAGTCGAACACCCTTCAGACATTCAGTCTACTCACTTTGCAGTTCGTTTTTCTGGATTTTTTCAATATTTTCTGCTATTGAACTTTGGACTTCTTATTGTTGGGAACACAGAAGATATTTTTACATAGATTTGCTCTTGGTATTTTTGGTTGATTTAGACGAAAGCTTCGATTTACCAAACACAAATTAACAGAGCACTGCATTGTCAGCCATTTTGAACAGCACACATAATGGTCAGCAGTCATCGATCACATGACTAAAATACGGCTGTTGATTGTTCCGTGGCGGGCGCGCACGCGTTTGCAGATTGAGCGGGAAAAACGAAAACTTGCTTCAGTTTGCAGAGTTTGTAGGAGTTTGTCAAGAAACTTGGGGTTTTTATTCATTATCATGCTGGTAAGTAAAGATTGTTCAGCTATTTTTGAAGTAAATATTACAGGTAAAACAGCTTAGCAAGCTTCTACATGTCTTTCAGGCACATTGGAAGAGAAAAACTTGGATAAAACGACTTGTTATAAAACAAGCATGCAAAGACAGCTCTACTCTAGCAAATCTGTAAGTAAGCTAAAGCTTAATTAAACCTTTTTTAAATAAGATAAAAAGTTCAGATAAATGCAGTTCACTGACTTACTTTAACACTTGCACTTACACTCAGTTAGAGTTTGGATTGATTCAGATTTCATATTTAATAGTTATTTACTCGCATATACTGCAGATTAAAGTGAGTGATTTAGGATTTAGGTAAGTTATATTTGCCATTGCCAGATGCATGACTGTTTAAAAATGTCTTGTTCACATCAAACTCTTTTAGACTATAGCTTTAATATGGCCTAATTGAATGACTGTTTTTATTGATTATTGTCTATTTAGTTTCAGGTATTAATTCTTCTTCAACAAGCTAATAAAGCTAAATGAAAGATTTGGTTACCAGCATTGTTAGCCTGACAAAATGTGGTAGACAGAAAAGCTAAGTTCAACACTTTGATTAGTCAACAACTGCATAATGTAAAGCATAGATAAAATATTGATAATTACATGTATTACAAGAATGTTTGATGTTGGTAAGGTTGCATTAAATGTCTCTACAGTCTGAAATGAAACAACATTTTTATCCATCGATCATGTTGCTATCAGATTTATTCCTTAATTATTTATTACATATTTACAAATAATATTGGTGGTGGGATGGTGGTGGGAATATTCAGGTGGGAATTACTGGTTGGGATGCCTTGCATTGGGCACATGGTGGGATCCAAGGTGGGATACCTTGGGCCCATGGTGGATCCCGGCTGGTAATAGTGGGATCCTGGCTGGGATGGTGGGATCCCGGCTGGGAGGGTGGATCCCGGCTGAGAGGATCCACCATGGGCCCAAGGTATCCCACCTTGGATCCCACCATGTGCCCAATGCAAGGCATCCCAACCAGTAATTCCCACCTGAATATTCCCACCACCATCCCACCACCAATATTATTTGTAAATATGTAATAAATAATTAAGGAATAAATCTGATAGCAACATGATCGATGGATAAAAATGTTGTTTCATTGTCAGACTGTAGAGACATTTAATGCAACCTTACCAACATCAAACATTCTTGTAATACATGTAATTATCAATATTTTATCTATGCTTTACATTATGCAGTTGTTGACTAATCAAAGTGTTGAACTTAGCTTTTCTGTCTACCACATTTTGTCAGGCTAACAATGCTGGTAACCAAATCTTTCATTTAGCTTTATTAGCTTGTTGAAGAAGAATTAATACCTGAAACTAAATAGACAATAATCAATAAAAACAGTCATTCAATTAGGCCATATTAAAGCTATAGTCTAAAAGAGTTTGATGTGAACAAGACATTTTTAAACAGTCATGCATCTGGCAATGGCAAATATAACTTACCTAAATCCTAAATCACTCACTTTAATCTGCAGTATATGCGAGTAAATAACTATTAAATATGAAATCTGAATCAATCCAAACTCTAACTGAGTGTAAGTGCAAGTGTTAAAGTAAGTCAGTGAACTGCATTTATCTGAACTTTTTATCTTATTTAAAAAAGGTTTAATTAAGCTTTAGCTTACTTACAGATTTGCTAGAGTAGAGCTGTCTTTGCATGCTTGTTTTATAACAAGTCGTTTTATCCAAGTTTTTCTCTTCCAATGTGCCTGAAAGACATGTAGAAGCTTGCTAAGCTGTTTTACCTGTAATATTTACTTCAAAAATAGCTGAACAATCTTTACTTACCAGCATGATAATGAATAAAAACCCCAAGTTTCTTGACAAACTCCTACAAACTCTGCAAACTGAAGCAAGTTTTCGTTTTTCCCGCTCAATCTGCAAACGCGTGCGCGCCCGCCACGGAACAATCAACAGCCGTATTTTAGTCATGTGATCGATGACTGCTGACCATTATGTGTGCTGTTCAAAATGGCTGACAATGCAGTGCTCTGTTAATTTGTGTTTGGTAAATCGAAGCTTTCGTCTAAATCAACCAAAAATACCAAGAGCAAATCTATGTAAAAATATCTTCTGTGTTCCCAACAATAAGAAGTCCAAAGTTCAATAGCAGAAAATATTGAAAAAATCCAGAAAAACGAACTGCAAAGTGAGTAGACTGAATGTCTGAAGGGTGTTCGACTAATCTATTTTAAACTAATTCCCAAATCTTAGTTTGTTAGTGTTCAAGTGCATAGTTTTCTCAAACACTGGCCTTTTTGAGATTTGGTCATCACAAAAGAGTGTATTAAAACTGATATAGTTATGTTAAAATGTGTTCTGAGTTTGATATTAAAACTGATATAGTTAAGCTTATGTTAAAATGTGTTCTGAGTTTGATTTATTTTTTATTGATTGATTTTGCGATGGCAAACTATATTTTTTACTCATAGACATATAGTACTCATGTTCTTCTGGGGATTGACTTGTATTTTTATCAGGTTATTGTGCAAATGCTTTTTCAAAGATTTTCATGTGAGTGTAATATATATGTTTCATAAAATATTTTATAATGTTTTCATTTTGGCAAAACTTTGCTTTAGCAGGGTTTTTTAAATAAATAAATCCACAGGTTTTTCACAGGTTGTTATCCAGTAGTCTATCAGGGTAATAAGGTAAGCTTTATCTAAGCATTTGATAACTCTTTTGTCAACTGAAAGAGTTAATTGGAATCTTTAAACAATAATATTTTATCTTATTTGAACTTCCATCATGAAATATGATTTCATTGTAATTTTTATGTGCAAGCTGGCTCACATGTAAATGACTCAATATATGCAAGTTTTTGACTCAAATAAATTATTTAAATAAATGTTGTTGTTGTTGCATATGTTCTGTACAGTTCACAAAGGTGCTCAGGGAATCAAAGCGTGGTTATCTAAAATCATGGTAGTCACTTATAATTGTCACTAATAAATACAAGTGTAATAATTTATTGTGTAATCAATTTTAACACATCCATCCCATTATAATTTCAAATTGTTAGTGCCCTTTTTTAGTTTTCACGCTTCCAATTCCAGAGATGGGATTGAGCTGGGATACATGTAGGTGGGATCTTGCATCCTACCTGGGATATAATGGCTGTCCCAAATCCAGAGGTGGGATCCCTGAGTTGGGATGTTGATGTCTTCCCAGCTGGGATAGGTGGGATCCCGCCAACAGAGGTGGGATCCCAGCAATATTGACTACTGTCCAAAGTCCAGAGGTGGGATCCCAGTTGGGATATTGATGTCATCCCAGCCGGGATAGGTGGGATCCCGCCCCCAATCTAGCATCCCGGCAATATTGACTACTGTCCAAAGTCCAGAGGTGGGATCCCAGTTGGGATATTGATGTCATCCCACCCGAGATAGGTGGGATCCCGCCAACAGAGGTGGGATCCCGGCAATATTCACTACTGTCCCAACTCAGAGGTGGGATCCCAGTTGGGATCTTTTTGTCATCCCGGCCGGGATAGGTGGGATCCCGCCTTCAGAGGTGGGATCCCGGCAATATTCACTACTGTCCCAACTCAGAGGTGGGATCCCAGTTGGGATCTTTTTGTCATCCCGGCCGGGATAGGTGGGATCCCGCCTTCAGAGGTGGGATCCCGGCAATATTCACTACTGTCCCAACTCAGAGGTGGGATCCCAGTTGGGATCTTTTTGTCATCCCGGCCGGGATAGGTGGGATCCCGCCTTCAGAGGTGGGATCCCGGCAATATTCACTACTGTCCCAACTCAGAGGTGGGATCCCAGTTGGGATCTTTTTGTCATCCCGGCCGGGATAGGTGGGATCCCGCCTTCAGAGGTGGGATCCCGGCAATATTCACTACTGTCCCAACTCAGAGGTGGGATCCCAGTTGGGATCTTTTTGTCATCCCGGCCGGGATAGGTGGGATCCCGCCAAAAGAGGTGGGATCCCGGCAATCCCGGGTGGGATCCCGGCTGGGATTGGCGGGATCCCGCCTCTCATTTTTACCTGGGGGGAGTGTGACCAAGAGGAACAAGAAAAAGTAGTTTATTCAATATGCATGCAAGGAATTATATATAAGGATTGTTAAAAGTTATTTTGTTTATTGTGAGACAAGAATGTAATAGAGAGGCCTTTTCTTGGATATCATTAGATGTTTGTGGATAATCTTCAGATTCTTGTAGCTTCAAACTTGACAGTGTTTATCAATGTGTCTAACCTCCTTTTCACATTTTTTTAGTTCCTCCAGGACCTTCCCACATTACTGTTACAGATATTGAAGCATCATCGGTAATTATAGGATGGACAAGACCAGTGTACGATGGTGGTAGCCCAATCATTGACTACAAATTACTGATTAATTCAAAGACCCTTCATATCAGTGCACCAAACACTAATAAGAGTATCATTGGTCTGACAAAGAATACAGAGTATAAAGTCCAATTTTACGCCAGGAATGTTGCAGGATATGGGAATGTATCAAGCAAGGTTTTCACAACTAAAAAACAAGGTATGTTTCATGTATAACTATGATAGTTACAAAAATGTATAACTTAATTATTATTATGGAAACATCGTAAACACATGATTTGATTGGAAGCTACATGTACATGTAGCTAGGTGTGCGTTATTCTTAAATAATAATATAATTAAGGTCTTTAATCAGGGAGCCCACTCACAATTATAGTGATTTTCAGTGAGGCCCTGCTTGGTATTACTTAAAAACGTTCAAAGCAACAAGCGTCAAGTCAAGACCGAAGTGAATCTTGGTTTTGTGTTGACAAATTGTTAAATTACAATATTATTGTTTCCATACGAGGACTACTTACAAAATATGAACATTTTCACATGTTTGTTTGCAAATCACACTTCGTTCCATAGAAAATACAATGTAGGTCTGATTTGAATAATTTTCCAACAAAAAAACAGCATTCACTTCAGTCTTGGCTTGACGATTGTTGTTTTGAACACAACAACGTATTTTGAAATAGGCTGGTGTATATAAATATGAAAAACTATAGTTATTTCTGTGATGTAATATGTATTTTATAGACGCACAGCTGAGAGATATCAAAAGACCAGTTTCTGTTTCTCGTAAATAACTTTTATATTAACAACTTTAAATTTCCTGGTGTCTAGCTAAGCCGGCATATGGAAAATGGATTTCAATGAAATTTTGGACGATGAACTCGACTAAAGAGTTAAATGAAGTCACTGAAAAAGAAGAGAAAAAGCACAGTACTAAACATGATAGTTTATTTTCGCACAAAATGAGTTATATGTAGTGGTATATAAGTATTAATAAAACAAGTAGATGATGGATTTCTGTATTCTAGACAAATATACATATTATATACATATATTTTTTATTGATGGAGCATTAAACAAATTAAGGCTTTTCGGCAACAATATCACACTTCTGAGGTCTTGATATCAGCATCAGCTGAAGGGTTTACACTGGCTAAAGATTAATTATTATTAATATCATTATTATTATTATTATTATTATTATTATTATTGAAAATCTGTTGAATGCACTCGCATGCTGCTCATCCACTTGTAATCATCTGCAATATATATACAAGACACCTATGTTCTCTTCCCCTACCTCAGTGTTGGTCAGTTATGGTTTGTGATGGTTTGTACTATCTGAGGCTATACATCTACAAGCATCAAGAGTGCCACTTCCGGTACGCGCGCAATGCATTATGAGATTATTACAAAGGAAAAGTGAGCACCAAGTGAGCAAAAACATAGCTTGTGTCTAGAATTGGTGCTCGCTTTTCCTTTGTAATAATCTCATAATGTATTGCACGCTTACCAAAAGTCTGGAACTCTTGCTGCTTGAATACATTGAATTTCAATCCCAAACAGCAACATTGAAAGGGGGAGGGGGATCTAGACTCAGGAATTCATGCATTTTAATACTCATGGGATTGCAGCTTTACTGAAAGACCTCTGGCATGCATTATTTTTGTCTAGAACAAAGAAATCCATCATCTATTTGTAAATAATGTACATTGTGTAAGGATTTTTTTTTTAGCAAATGAAATAATTGCGATTGATCTGTTTATCAGGTCCACCATCTTTACCTGAGCTTGAGGTTCGTATCCATCAGACATCAGTAACGTTGACCTGGTCAAAACCTGACGAAAATGGAGGTGAAATAATAAAATACACAATCCACAAGAAAGTCATTGGAATGGATGGCAGTTTGTCAAAGATAGACGTGACTGCTACATTGTTCACATACACGGTAGAAAACCTTGATCCAGGAAAGAAGTACAGTTTTATTGTTACTGCATGGAATAAAGATGGAGAAAGCCTACAAGATGATAGTAAAGCAGAGACTGTGACTATACCTGTTGAAACTACTACTACACCCACTACTACACCCACTACTATAACTCTTGGTAAGAATAAACAATTGTTCAATTAGCCATTACCAGAACGAGCAGGGTACTGGGAACGAGTTTATTAGAATTAATGCAATTACGAAATTAATTAATGCAATGTTTGATGCGATTTGAGCAAATTCTGTCGGAATTATAAACTTTTGAAATTGTGTTGTCCAGCCAAAATAATAGGGACCCCAAGCATCGAGGACGGAATGGACGACGACGACTTCAGAGAAACAACAGCGTTAATTACAACATTCAATATCTTCTTGTTGGAATGTTTGAAATGAGCTCGATTTTGTCTTAACTCCAGTCGTTGAGAGCTAAACTACGACGTGAAATGCTTATGTTTGACGACGCAAAGAGAACGAGAACGTCAGCTCGTTATCTGTGCAGATAGTGGTTTCAGTCAACCGGACCACAAAAAGACGATATCATTCGTGAAAGGCGGCGCAAATTTAGTGAAAACACGGAATATGAAGCAATTATGAAAACAATATACGACAAAACACTTTATTCGAACTTCGTCGTCCTCGACGTCGTCGTCCTGGTGCTTAAGGTCCTTAATGTATGGTTTGGCTGGACAACGTCAAAAATTTACTGAGTTTGTATGGGAAAATAGACGTCTTTGATGCCCTCTAGCATCGTCAATATTAAGCCCGCGAAGTTCACAAAACTTTCCAGACTAGCTAAGTTTGATTTGCTCTCTCAGGAAATGAAGCCCATTTTTGCTAGTTTCTTATTCATTTGAATTAGTTATACGGACTTGGTCCCGGTCCCCTGCTCGTTTAGGTAATTGTTTAATTATACAAGAACTTCTTTGGTCAATGTCTGTAATGCCTTGAAGTACGAAACAACAAATAAATGAAATCTAAACGAGTGGAAGATTGAGTTCGACAATCCATAGATGCTTTGCGATCACGATTCGAATCCAGTCTTCCACACGTTTAGGTAAAGGCAAGAGTAAATGAGGTAAGAGAAGGAATCCCTGGTACCCCATCATGTCGCCGTTGGAAAACACGAAATTGCAAGAGCAAACATCACCAAAACCTTGAAGCACCAGGCATAGTTTGGTCCTGATGAAAATTTAATTCAAGAACAAGCATCTCCATATTCGGCCCTTTAAAAAATGAATCTACAGAATCGTCTCAAGTGTCCCAAATTCACAATAATTTCAGTCAAATCCACAAAGGATCGATAACTTGGTAAAATTCTTTATTGAATTTTTGAAGTTAAAATTTGTAAAATGCTCGAGAAAGTTGAGAAGATTTTCTTCGCTCACTTCACTCAATTTTGACTTTTCATCAAAGCCGTGCGTAACGGCCTCCGCGACCTCGCCTTATATGATCTGACCAATCACGTTAATTCCGTTTCCAAAACAGATTGAGTTCTAAAAATATAAATAACGGCGATATAATGGGTCAAGAGCCCAATACGGGAGATTACTTCTCTCACCTCATTCTATCTTGGTAATGGCAAATATACCTGCATCTGATAACGTTGTGTTTGGTGGTTTTCGTGTTTTGTTACCTAGGTTACACAAACAGTTCTTTATGCACGTCAGCTGACCATCAAAAGGGATATAGTACATGTAAGTACAAACACTTGAAATATTAAACTCAATCAAAATGTTTCTGTACATAGGCTTCATGCATTAGTTTAATGTAATAACTTGAAATATTCTATTGATGTGAGCACTGTACGTCCTTGACATATTAATTAATTCATTTCTTAATTAAAATAATCCTTCAACTACTGTCCATTTATGGTCATGTGGTCGTTGATCTCTTTTTATCGCTCTCTAAAATGAACGAGCTTTGATATCACTGAATCATTGCGAACACATTTGTTAGAAAACTATTGTGATTTTACGATCCATTGAAAACTACAAACAGCACATTGATTAGTCAGATAGAAATCTGTAATAATGAACAAATGGCAGAAGACACTCATGTTTAGCGGGATAATCCAACACATTGACAGATAACCAGATATAGATGTACCGTTCTGTTCCTATCAGGTGCTACGGTAGTTGGTGTGGGCTCAACTTTCCTCGCAGTGTCTTTACTATTCAACATACTGCAGCTGGTGTTGTACATTTGGAGAAACGTGAAAAGAACAAAGTCACAGTCCAGGTAACTTTGATTTCAAATAACTTGGCCGTGCATCACTTTGGTCAAAACACATGCATAGATGACGTCAAAACGCGTTAACAATAACTAATAATAATACAAAGAAGTGCATTGTGGGAGATGAGCCACGTGACTCTTGTTCTTGCCATGTTGGAGAGGCTTTTGTGAATCGTTAACACAATCTATTGAAAACAAAACAAGCTAACAAAATGGCTGCTCGCTCTTATCCATCAGTACTGTATTATAATCACATACAACTCTCTGCCCATGTTACACACGACATGTTGTTTTGAATATGTGGCTTTCCTTTGTTTAGACTTAATTTTATTAATTCTCTTTTATTAGGAAAACTCCTACCGATTCAGTTTATGATGTGAGTATCATTGTATGTATGTACCTGTAAGTTGATTGGTTAAACTAAAACATACATTTATAGTCGTTGTTCTTGTTTTCTTTACAAAATTCCAGTGTTGATCGCAAGAAAATCATACTCGTCTAATTTACTATCCCAATCAAAACCCGTGCACCCTCCAACCTCAAAACAAAACCAACAACCATATGTTGTTTGTCGCGTGCTCGCTGAAGACTGCACGGATATTTTATTAGAAGAATCAGTCTAGGAAGAGCCTCATAGACAAAAGTCATATATAATAACTATAATAAAGGAGAGTGAGTACGAGCATCCATAGGATGAAAAACCTCTGCGTGCTCGTTACGATATTCAACGAGGAAAATCCCCAGCCCCATGGACCTCACTCTCCGACCTGCTGGGCTCGGTCGAAAACTAAATCCCTAAAGCTCTCGAAACAGAGAGCATATTGTCTAAATTGTCCTTAATATAGCCATCTTTGGCATTCTCGCTGGACCATCTTCCGTGTCTCTTAAAAAGTCTATCGGGAATACCCGCATTCGCCGCAGCAGAGGCTCCACCAGCTCTCAAACTATGAACTCCTATAGTGGAAACGTCTGTAAAGTCTTTGAAGGCGTCCCTGATAAGCTCCCTCACTCTCGTATAACTGATGCTTTGTTGGCGAAGTTTGGAAGACGAGGCAGGCGGAGAAATCGCTCGAAATAAAGGCAAATCATCATCCAAGTTGATATCAGCTGCGCCAATATAGAGTTCCAAGGTTTTAACGGGGCACGTGACCAGGTCGGATCGAGCAATCGTCACCCATGCACCTTCGCGCAGCTGGTCTGTCTTGGACGATTCGACGAAAATTCTACAAAAAGAAGAGGAAAACTTCACGTCACATGCCCTAATTTTAACCAAATCACTGAAACGAAAAAATCCCGCGTAACCTATTAAACACAAGGCTACAGTTCTTAAATCAATCAAGGAAGGACACTTATCTTTGGTTTTTGACTCAACCAACATCTTCAGCATCTCTGCTGTAATAGGTTCGTTTTTGAGTTTTGGTCTTCCCAAAATTCTTTGAGAGGCAGAGCACATAGACGAGACTAGAGGATGGGAAGAAATCTTCGAAAGGCCTCCCAACTGCAGCGCCCAGTCGATGCTGTAGACTGCATTAAGAATAGGTGAGGCAGACGTAGCACCTTGAATAAGACATTGGAGATAAACTGCCACCAAAAATGGATTAGCTGGAAACGCACAAACATGATTTACACTACACCACCGCTTCCAACGCTTGAAACCTGATAAGTAGGTCCTCACGGTACCGCTGGCCTTGGAGGCAACAACTGATTCTTTTACGCGTTTGGCTGTCTCTTGAAGATGATCTGGAATTGCAGCGCTGAACTCCTTCCTGCCACATACAAGACTGAAACACATCTGAAAAACACAAAAACTTGCAACAACATTAACACGCTAATCACAAAGATTCAGTATGGAAAAAATAAATTGAAATAAAATAAAATAAAATAAAAATCCCTCCTATTGAGGAGCAAGGGCAACGAAGTCAACTACAAGGAAGGGGAATTTAACATTCAAAAAGGTTTATTGGCACTTCAATCCCATTTTACTTCAAGTTTACGGGCACATACCGTCCCAATCCTACGATAATATTTGCGGGCACATCACGTCCCAATATCACTGCAATTTATAGGCACATCACGTCCCTACGGGCACATCACGTCCCAATTATTACATAACATTAACGGGCACATCACGTCCCAATATCACTGCAATTTATGGGCACATCACGTCCCTACGGACACATCACGTCCCAAACATTACATAACATTAACGGGCACATCACGTCCCAATATCACTGCAATTTTATGGGCACATCGCGTCCCTACGGGCACATCACGTCCCAATTTTACTTAACGTTAACAGGAATACCATATTCCAATTTAATTTAATATAAATGGGCACAACACGACCCTTTAAACGGTCAATTACAATTTATCTCTCTCTGAAGATACAAAAGTTACCAATTTGGAAACAGGGCACAGATCGTCCCAACCATTCAGCAAAAAATTGCATTCCTTGGAAAACACTGAAACAAAGAGAACAAAACAAAATTGTAAACAATCAAACATCAAAGAGTCCATCAAAATTTAAGACGTTCAGTCTCCAGAAGAGAGCACCAAGAGGACACACACCCTTAAACAAACGACCCTTAAATACCTTTATAGAATCCCAAGGGGAACAGCACATACCGACGAGAGCATATTTTTTCTCTAATTTTCAAAACGAGAAAAAATTCATATAATAAAATGATGTTAATGATTTACAGAACGTAGTTGAGATGGTTACAACGTCACCTTCGTCTAGTGCAGCATTACATGTACCACCATCAAGCCAACCAAGTGTTGAGTACGAATCTGTTCAACCTTCTCATGTCCAGCCACACACACCAAACACGTCATGTCAGTATGAAATACCAGGAAATCCAGACAACAGACAGACCAATCAAGATCCTGGTCATTATCAACAGCTCGACCCAGCGACCAAAACATCACAACACGGTGATCCAACAGGAATGTACGAACCTCTTCGTTCAAAACAAATGGACGTCAGCAATAGTGAACCAAATACGTATCAACCGTTACGTAACCGTCATACTGAGTATCAAAACGTATAGACTTATTCCAACGTAAACAATACGTCTTTACGTAGCCATAAGTAATGAACGTTACGTAACCGTCATACTGAGTCTCAAAGCGTATAGATGGCTTATTCCAAAGTAAACAATACGTATTTACGTAATGGCCACACTTTCAATCTAGCCCTACACACACGGAGGGCTTTACACTGTATACTACTGAGCTAACTGATAAATGTTGCTGGACAAAAAAAATGCTTTAGCTGTTTTAACGAGAACAGCAAAACTCCTTATGCCACAAGTAAAACATCACCAGCACAGCAACAAGAAACAGAAATTGTTTACCAAATATATCACAACCAATTAAGAAAAGTATTGAAAACTCGAACAGGAGGCATTTGCAAACACTTTCATTAAGCGATAGACTAGATGTGTATGAATATTTGTAAATATTAAAATATTGTATGAGAAGGGAAAAAGAACAGGGGGCAGCCATTCACCAACGGATTTTTTATTGAATAAACTATTTCACAAATTAGATGTTCCAAAAGAAACCAAAGCGAACCCTTATACATTCCAACAACATTTTTGATGTGCTACTTTGTGATTAAAGAGAAATTGGTTGTAAATTATGAAGGTTCAATCAATAAAATCCTTTGAAAGAAAAAAAGGCTCAGTTTCTTGCACTCTCTAATCTAATCTCTGTCATCCACCGAAGCTTCTACCGAATTTGCACCGAATCTGATGACGTCATCGTCCACCGAATATGACGTCATCCACCGAAGGGTCCACCGAATGTTATCCACCAAATATAACGTCTCCCTCCACCGAATAAAAACTAGGATAATTCCATCTCTACTATACTACTGACAGCTTTCAAAAGAACCGATGAACAAACCAAGAGCATATAACCAAATAACATGCATGTGATATATCAAACCCGAGCGCGAGTACGGGATGGTGGGAGGGGAGGATGGGGAGGATGGGGACGAACCCATGGAGG
Organism: Actinostola sp. cb2023; assembly: GCA_033675265.1. NCBI lineage: Eukaryota > Metazoa > Cnidaria > Anthozoa > Actiniaria > Actinostolidae > Actinostola > Actinostola sp. cb2023. The sequence continues at coordinate 7,387 of JAUJYZ010001592.1, read as the reverse complement.
AAGCCAGGGACGGGAGTGGTCGTACTTGCCGACGACCACCTTCAACGCCGGGATATCTAACGTCCACAATATTTGTGTTTTCTTCCCTAAGCTTATGTTAAAAATATGACCAATTCATTACTGCATGCTTCAAGCTGATGTTGAACTCCCTCCACCAACTAATCCAAACGTACCTACACGATATGTTCATTCCTTGTAGCACAGAATATAATCTTAGAAATTCTGACAGAAAACTTGCAATGCCCAAGCATCACACAAAGTATCTAAAACGTAGTTTTAGCTACAGCGGGGCTCAAATATGGAACAACCTACCATCATGGATAAGATACCTGGACTCCATTGGGCAATTCTAAAAGGGAAATTGAAATAAATCAGACACTCTGAACATCATGATCAGACTTCCACACGGCAATCATGTAAATAGTATGCATATATAAATATAGATATTTTTTTGTACAGTCATTTGCAAAAATTCTGGCCGCTAAGAAATATCAATATATCAATATATCGGTTGCATTATGGGTAATTAAATAATCGAAAATTCCCCTTAAAGCGGGTTAACGCCAGCAAAGTTGGTAGAAATAATTAGTATAATGTTTATTTTAGTCTTACGTTTGTATTTTGCTTCATTTAATAAGTTAGGAAACTCAAAATAGTATTATTTAATTACCCATAATGCACCCTATATATTGATATTATAGGTAAATTCATTGGATGACGAGGGAATTCCACGCGTTGAATTCACGAGAAAAGGCGATATCGCACAAGTCGCGAAATCGTTCAAATTTTCTCAACTGACGTTTTTTGCTGTCTTTCAATCCGATCAGAGAGCTGCCGCTTGAATGAGAAGCTGAACAGTTCAAATTTTCACAGGACGTCGACATTGATGGATTTGTTAACTACGTTCCTTGAATGCTAATGATTCTCAGCGACAAAAGATTTCAGACAAATACATATTTATCGATAAACAGAGCCAGAGGTAATCGCTCTGATTCAGTAATTGTGAAGCTACATCCAGTACATGCACAACTACAACAACTGAACAAGTCAAAGCCGGCAGCCGAGCGACAAGCAAAGCCAACTGGATAATTTGCAGTTTTGTATGATTTTGGCCATATTACAGGTACAGATTTTGTGTATAAAATTCTGTATTAAAGGTGTATAAAATTCTGTATTAAATTGGACTATTGTTGTTGTTTATCTATTGGCTTCTATCAGATTGTAGTTGTTGCTGGAGCCGGTTAAGGCGCTGTTACACGTAACGTTTTTTTCGTGCAACGCGAAAAAAATTGTTGCAGGTTGCAAGAGCGTTTTTTACGTGTAACATCCCCTGCGCGACTAGTTTTTTTCGTTTTTTTTGTTGCACGAAAAGTAGAACTAGCTTCTACTTTCTGCAACAATTTTTTCAAAAATTTGCGTGTAACATGGGTCCATGCAACTTGTCTCGCGCCACAACTAGAGCGAACGAGTCGATCACTGAGAAAGGGAGAACTTACAACATAATAAAAACAGACCAAAACACAAGACAAGTTGCTAACGAAAATTGTACGTGTGACATGGTGGCCTGCAACCTGCAACAATTTTTTTCGCGAGACGAGTTGCACGAAAAACTGTCATGACTTGTACTTCGTGGTCTCTTTCTTAAACTTAGGTGAAAGTTTTGTAAATAAATAAATTATTATCTCGCTGAGAAATTTCAATAATTATCAGTGCATCGATCTGGAGTATCATTCATTCAGAAGATTATTAATTTTAGCTTGCAAGGTATACGTTTTAAGGTGCGGTAATACGGGCAACAAAATCGTGCAACTTGTCGCGCAACATTGTTGCGTTGCAAGTTGCAAAGCAATGTTTCTCGTATTACCATCGTTCGCGCAAGTTGTCGCGCAACACATTTTCGTGTTGCAGGTTGCAAAACTTTGTTGCACAAAGTAGAAGCTCTTTCTACTTCATGCAACAAAGTTTTGCAACCTGCAACAAATGACCGAAAATTTAATTTGTTGCGCGACAAGTTGCACGAACGATGGTAATACGAGAAACATTGCTCTGCAACTTGCAACGCAACAATCTGTAAATGTTGCGCGACAAGTTGCACGATTTTGTTGCCCGTATAGATGATCTCACAAATTTAGTAACCGCGCCTCTCGTGCGCACTAGAGCGAGGCTTATTATGCAAACAAACAAACACACGTGATCTGTCGAGCGAGTACATTGAAACTCTTCTAGTGAAAGTTTTTGGCGTTTTTACTACATTTTCATCAGCTTTTCATTCATCCGAGATTTGTGATTGTTTACGTACACATCATGGATGTATGTACTGAGAAAGATATGTGTAAAAGCGACAAAAATGTCAGGCAATCCTTTTTACAACGTCCTCGTCCCGTCTTACAACGTCCTCGCCGGCAAAAGTTTGAAAAAAGGTCAAAAGCTACGTGAAATGATGTGAAAAAAGATAGATGATCCATAACAGCTGAAACACTGAAGTATGTAAAAGAGGAAATTTCCACAGATCAAGTCCGAGCCCGAGGTGAGCTGAAATGTTATAATATCGTTCTGGAAGTTTTGGAATCCAGGTGATGATTTGATGGCTGATAAAGGTTTTCAAATAAGAGAACCTTAATTAATTTACTGGGCCCACTTGGTGTAAAGCTCAACATACCTATTTTCCTAGAGGACAGAATGCAGTTTACTACTGATCAAGTAATTATTAATCAAAGGATTGCATCGCAAAGAAAACACGTTGAAAGGTACAGCACGCGTGTTTCGTATTCTGAGAATGGGATTAGTAGAATAAAAAAGTTTGCAATTTTTGATAGGTCTATTCCAATTACAATGCATGGCTCAGCTAATCAGATATTTACAATATGTAGTTTTCTTGTAATGTTTCAAGATCCTATAATTTCTGTGTAATAAGGAATGAGGTTCAAACAGTATATTAGCAAGTCAGCTACATGATTGCGGTAGGTTAAGAACTAATGAACTGGGAAATAATGTTCAATATTATGAAGGGGGTTCTTAACAAGCAGGCATCTGGCTTTAACACCTGTACAAGGCTGCATGAATATTTATCAGTTCAGAAGTTGGCTTTTAAAAGTATACATAGTTCAAGACAGCGGGGAAAAGTCATCTTCACAGCCAGTTAAAATTGAATTATTTGGTGCCTAGGTTGCAGGAAGGGTGGATATGTAATGCTGAACTATCAGTCCAAGGATAAATCCTTATTCACCCTTCGTGCAACCGGGGCCTGGGTACTCCCTATGATTGACTATAAAAATATAATAAAGAGTTACGCCAAGGGTCATACCTGGTATGAAAAAGAGACTCCAACAGGGTAACTTCTCACACAAAAAATTATTGTTGACATTGTACATGTAATGCAAGGTCATCTTGTATTTTACTACTTCACAGAGCAGAAAGGAGTAAATTTCCATCAATATTATTACTGAGTATTTACAGATATATAGTAAGTAAGCAGGGCTTGAGCTAGGTTACAGTTTGAGCTACAAAATAGTACAGCCACATGTACCAGTACTTTTTGATGGAGATTTAGCTAGCAAATATGCATTGTATTTTTTTAAATCACAAACTTACAGCAGATTTTGGTAAGACTGCATGATTTATATCCATTTTTAATCCATACAAATTAGTTCAGATATTGTCTGGATATCCATATGTACTGGTGCATAATATAGACCAGTCCAGTAAATAATTAAAAATATAAAGTTCTTCACAAAATATCATAAATTTATTTCAGGGATAATCCCTCTGAGATTAATGTTATTAGACTTTGCTGCACGGTGGCAAATTGATTCCTGAATAAAGGATTCACAACATGTAAAAGCAAATTTCATCAGTTTGCTTCTAATCTACAATATAGTAAACATCATGCATCTCATTGGATATTTTTTATTTAAATATTGATATTATTTATTAAAATATATTTACAACATTTATTGATGTACGGTACTAACTTTGGTAGATTACTGAAAATACCTTGTCCCAACCACATCTACTACATTTTCCCAGAATTGGGCATCAAAAGTAATTCTTATAACAGCAATGCTACAGAAAGTACATGTATAAACCGCCAAATCACAAAACTGAGCTCCTGTCAAAGCCAACTGGCATTGAATAATTTGGAAGTAAGTAGAATGTGTCTTACGTAGCTCCACTTTGTTTTCATGAACATAAAGCATAAAGCATAAAAGTGTTATGCATCAATCAATTCCAGCTGATACCACCCCCCCCCCCCCCCCCCCCCTCGGCATACCCCAGGGATTTGTAAGGACCTGTGTCCCAGGGGTGGGGATTTTGTGCAACTGACGTGTTACCCCGGGGTGGGGGGTGGTGATAACTTGGCCAAGCGTATAATCAATATGGAGGAGTAAGTAATTCATAATAATGTAATTTGCCGGTAAAGAGACTACTTTTGTAGCCGACTGGCTTGAAAAACAAGGTCTTGCAAAGTTAAAGGCTTTCTTTGAAAAAAAAGGCAGTGTTTTAGCACAGGTGACTTCTTATCTCTACTGTTATGGTCAATAATTATTTCCAAAAGGTGTCTAGCTATATTATTAAACATGCCTTTAATATATTCAATTGTTGGTTACTTTTCCGTTGCCCTGAGGCGGGGAATTTGTTATTTCTGGCGGTCCAGGGTCAGGGAATTTGTAGTCCCAAATTGATCCATACATTACTTGCATTACTTGAGTCATTGGCAATATCAAAAATATTACAGAACTTATATTGTTCAGGGCATTTACATTCTACAATACCACATAAATCTCCAAACACCACTTTGGAATCAGGTGAGCAACCTAGCCAGCAGGTGTTAGGGTTTAAGACAAGTCCACAAGGATATACTCCTGTGTTTCGATTTTCTTCTGACATACATAATTTGTATTTCTCCAAAGCTACCGGCTCATACATTCTGCCATGGTCAAAAAAGGTTTTCTGCCCTCTGGTGGGTTTTCCCAGTCTTTCCTGATGCTTGAAAGAATGTCTCTAGTTCTTTAATAGTAAATGTCGGTGCATCAAGTATAGATTTTGTCCACTGCATCATGGAGGTGTTCTTCCAATAATCCCCTAAAGATTGATTGAACATAAGCTTATAAAATATTTAATTTGATTGTAGCTTTAGGGTGTAATCATTTAGTACATAAGCATACATACATGTATACAGTCATATCAGAAAAAAATAAAAATCTTCTATATACCTTTCATACAGTCACTTTTTGAACTGGATACATCTTTGTAAAGGCGTAGCAACAAGCTGATTATTTAATCGAACGTTTCTCGGCCCATTAATTTGACAGTGCACGTGTGAAGCCGACGAGAAGTGAAAATATTGCGTAAAATCTTTGAAAAATTGAAGCAAATTAGACCCATATAGTATATTATGATAATACATCTTTTTGACTATTTATGAAATTTGTTGATTGGAAAAACTCTAATAAAAAATTGGGAAAAGCTGAAGAAATATTTTATAGTGGACCAAAAGATGGCCGTATCGCCGGTATCAAGTTGTTTGTTTTTTGTTGCCTAATCAGCCTCGCTCTGTGCGCACGAAGATGCGCGGTTACTAAATGTGTGAAGATCATCTATTACTTACTGCACCTTTACGATTGGTTAATTGTTTTCAATGTTGTTGTCTTGCGACCACAACTATCCAAAAGTGCTGTCTTTCCTGTTTTTTCATTTGAATTCAGCTTTTCAAATGTCTTGATTTTAAATCTCATTTGCAAAACAAAAATTCATTAGTTCTGTCTTTAAATGGTTTTTGTTTGTTCCCTTTTTGTAAGCAATCGTCAAAGTTTTTATTTGGTTTCTCTTGGTGAGAAACACAGACCGAAAATCGAACTTGAATTACCACATTTCAGCGCGGGATCCCTATATATCGTTGACTCAAGCGCCCCCCTTTTTTTTTTTTTTTTGTTTTTTTTTTTTTTTTTTTTTTTTTTTTTTTTTTTTTTCAAAGTGTTGAATTCCACGCTGAATTGCCTCTCTATCCGGTTTGCTTTTCTCAGCCAATCAGCGTGCGATTTTCATATGAGCTATGGGATTCATTGATATATCGTGGCTGCCAGGAAGTTTTTCAAATGACTTTATATCAACTTATATTGTTATGTTACTGAATGAGTTTTTTACCTTGTTTTTAATATACAACTAAAAAAAATTTTCTGTTAATAATAACGTTTTAGTCAACACCATCTTTACAATACTCGAAGTAGGAGGAACCCGTGAGTTCGGAGCTTTGACCCAATACACCATTTGAAAAGGCAACGGACAAGTTTTTCATCTGTTATTGCATGGCACAGCTGGAAAAGTTTGATGCTGAACCTAAAAGCAAGAAAGAAATGAAGGCCAGATTGACTCGATGGCTCTATTGGCACGTGCCATTGCTGGTCCGCCATGTGCCTCAAGCTGAATCTCCATACAGACAACACAGGGCAGCAGTCGTATTATCATCTGATATCCAGAACTTGTAACCATTTATTCAGTTCCGTTTAATGCAATCAGTTTGATAAGATGAATGTGAAAGTTTATTTTCCTTTTGCCTGAAATCCTAGGTCATGCAGCACATCTTAACTTTGGATCGACACCTGTTCTCTCTTATTGTGTAGAGTATTCATGCCTCATTTCTAAAAGCAAAACTACCCTCCACTCTGGTTGAATTATCTCAGAACTGTATTCCCTGTTGTTGACCGCCCCATAATAGACTTTCATTGGGTTTCGATCAAATACCTTTTTTTGCTGAAGTTTTCCTCCGATGCATAAAAACGCAATATTTGTTTGAAATACGGTTTTTAATGTGGGGCCCCTTTTTTGTATTTTTGGGCATCCGGTTTTGGTTAGACTACCTGAGTGTGTTCTGTGTGTGTTGTTACGTTTTATACCATGTTTATAGTGTGAATGCTGCTCGAAAACTGAGCTCAGATCGATCCGAAATTAGATTCGATCCAAAATGGTCCAAGTATGAACGGCCCCCCGTTATATCCCACAACATCCAAACCACAGGCAGCCCAAGCTGTGATTCTTGTGGAATAATTGGTAGGAGAATGTATGTTAGAAGTTACAAAATAAAGTTATAATGGGCTACTTACGTTGTCAATAAAGGGACTGGCAAATTCACCACAAGCGTTGGATAATTTACTGTTCTATTTGCCCTGATGTGTTAGTTTTGCGTTTTAGGCCGTTTTTAATTTTTTTCTCCCTTACCCTGTAAATGAAAGCAGGCTGGAAACTACTGACTCCTAATCCTTGGCTACGGCGATTTTCGGGGGAGGCTCGAAAAGCTACAAAAATTCGAAATGTTATCGATTTTTTTCACATTAGTCCCTTTCTCCCATTCCCCTAGCAACATCCAAATCGGTTCATCACTGACCTACTC